>JAJIBD010023709.1:0-97452 GCA_021461705.1 Cryptotis parvus | reverse complement strand
TTCCCATTCTATTTGTTGCATGATGTTCCTCGAGGGTGGCCTGAAGAGTTGGTGAACTGGTATCACCTGCTGAAACCCTCTTTTGTCATCAATGACCACTTCCTTGTAGAATGGTGAGATCCTGGTGGTGAATCCGTAATACAGCTCATGAAGGATCTTTGATGTATTCGGGAAAAAATATAGGTAGAATGGTCCACAATATGGATTTCTAATATGTGTTCAATGATATGACAGACGAAGGCAACAGAATAAAAAGTGAACAAATGGGGCTATATCAAATTAAAGAGTTTCTGTATTCCCCCTAAAAGAGGAGAGATTAAAATAAAAGACTGAATGGGAGAAAAAATGTTCATTTAACATATCAGATAAATGGTTGATGTCCAGAATATATGAAAATTATCATCAATAACTGTTGGGTGACATGCCCTGCTTTAAGCTCCAGCTACACTTAGCTTGTAGCCCTCCCAGCTCAGCTAGGGAGGTTTTGAATCAGCTCTGGCACTTGTAAAGTCAAAAGGCCCACCTGAAGTGCTGCATTTCAATAGAGTTGTTTAACTGACTTCATCTTCTAGATAGCCCAACCCAGGATGGGCCAGGCTGGGAAGTTCTGTCAGATTTCTGTCTATAAAATAAGCTGGGAGAAAAGGAGAAGGGCCACTTTTGCCATTTCGTCTTCTCTTGGCTTCTGCCTCTCCGTTCTCTATTGGGCTTCAACACGTGATGACAGCCATCTTGGCCTACATGTGGTAGGGCCAACCAGGAACCCCAAATCTGGGGTTTTTCCTGGTTTTGGATTGCATATCAGAACCTGGGATAGTAAAGTCTTTAAAACTGCAATGATTCCTTAGTTTTCATCCATTCCCCACCAGCTTCAGAGGTAGAAGGGAACTTGCTTCCTGATATTGTTGGGGACCCCAGTGGCTACCCGACTAACAATTTAAAAAACCAAACAAAATCAGAGAGGGAAATAAATAGGTAATTCTGTGAGGAAGACCATGGGTGGCCATAGGACCAAGAAGAAATACTTATGATCATACTCATTATTAGGGAAATCCAAATTAAGAGAACAGTGTCAGAATGACACCAGTGAGAATTGTGTATATCAGAATTACTGGGAACAAGCTGTGTTGTCAGGTGAAAAAGGAAATCTCATCTGCAACTAGTGGGATTGTTGTATTGTTAAACTTTTTATGGAAAGCAGCATGAAGCATTCTTGGAAAACTAAGAAATGAGCTGCTGTTCAGCCCAGCAAGGACACTGCTGGATTTTTATACTCAAGGCACAAAAACACTCATTCAAAGAAACTTATTCACATCAGTTATTTATTGTAGCACTTAGTACAATAGCTAAGCTATGAAATCAACCTAAGTGTCCTGCAATAGATCATAAAGATGTGGTATATATACATGATGGCATACAAACAGTTGTAAGGAATCAGAAAATCATGCAATTTGCTACAACATGGATGGAACTGGAGGACACATAAAAGGGATGTCAGCCAGAAGGACAGACACAGAATGTTCACATTTCTATAATTATTCTATATAGAATAACTGGATGAGGGAATACAATATTTTAAAGGGGGTGCATAAGAGTACTCTTGGCCTCAGGGTATAGGTAAGAGAAGGACAGAAAAGAAAAGTAAATCAGGGAAGAGAGATGGGAAGCCACAGAGGGCAGGGGTCAAGGGATTTGGGTACATCAGGGGTGTAGGGACGTGATATAGGTAAATATTGAAACCATGAAGTCAATGACACTTAAAAAACAAGAGATCCAAACTTCCAAAAACCAAACGTAATAAACAAACGTACCTGTCAAGGAGACAGGTTGGGGAGTGGAGGGTGAAAAATATCTGGGAACATTGGTGGAGAGAAATTGTAATGGGCAGTGGGCTTAGTGCTGGGAATTCAAGAAAGAGTGCTAGCTGAACTGGATAACCATGTGTAAAAAAGAAGCATGTCTAAAGGTCAACTAGGAATGATTTTTTTAAATCATATTGCCTTCATATTTTTAAAAAGCACATATAGTAACATTTTATAAAATAAATTTTAAAACTGCATAATTTCTATAACATCATAACATGAAGTTTCAGCTAAGATTTTGTGAAATGCTTTAAAATACCTTAAATATTATGTATAATTGCACTGATTGCAGAAATCAGAGTGGACAGTAAAAGTGGAATAAAAGAAATACAACGCTCATAGGGGGCAGAGAGAGGCTGTTAGGTGCCAAAGACCAACCTTTAACTACTCTATAGTAGTTCATTCACGTTCACAGTATAAAATGTAGATTCGTTAAAATGTATTTATTCAAGTTTTCAGCACAGTGATAGTATGCAGTGAATAATGATTTGATGGATTTAGATTTTTTGAGTGACTGATTAAATGTGTCCCTTATGAATTTTTCATTTCATTCACACAAACAGGAGAAACCTAAAATTTTAATATTTTTCTCATATCATCAATTATAGTGAATGGTTTTATCTGGTTCTAAATTATCCCCAAATTACATCTTGCTAATATTTTTTTTCACAATATAACAAATGAAATTATTTTAAAGTGCACTTTAAGAGACTTTGAACACTATTATCCTTAAATGCATAACTATGTTTTGCATTTTCTTTCCATTGCTTTTAGGCTTTGCTTTACATTTTTTTACTAAAAAAGTCAGTCAAATAAATTAATTTTAATATATACTCAGGCAACTAATCTAGTTTTTAAAAACTAGAAAACTAAAAAATTAATTTGCTTTAAAAATTAATTTTTAAAGCAAAGACAATGCTTTAAAAAGAAGAAAACAAAGACTTGAGTAACTCTTTTCTTAGCAAATACCTACATTGCTCAAGATAGAAGGTCATTTCTTCCATTCCATAAAGTATTTTTTTTCTTTTCTTTTTTTTGTGTGTCACATCCAGCAATGCTCAGAGGTTTCTCCTGGCTCTGCACTCAGGAATTACTCCTGGCAATGCTCGGGAACCATATGGGATGCCGGGGATCGAACCTGGGCCGGCACGGGCTGGCCGCGTGCAAGGCAAACGCCCTACCCGCTGGGCTATTGCTCCGGGCCCGATCCCAGAAAGTATTTAATCCATCACTTATTAGGTAACTTTAGTTACACAGTCCCAAAATTTTCAAGGTGCTTACATATCCCCAAATTTGAGATATGTTACATATAGTTCAAACCATGATAAATGGTTAGATGACAATGAAAATTAAATTTCCTCAAAATTTGTTTAAACTACTTTTGCCATCAGTGTCCATTATTCTTTCATCTATTATCAATAATATTATTTTATTATGGAAAAAATACCCTTCAATGTGCTCAATGTTCATATAAGTGCACCCAGTGACATACTATTGTCCTTAGAAGCAGATGTATGACTTAAAATTGGTCAATCAAAACATCATTGCAATTTAGTCACATTTAGTTAAGAATAGTGACTCTCACCCATAAAAAAACAACCAGGTATGAGTTTAAGTAAGCCTGTGCTTTATATTTGAACAAGAAATAAGAAGACACTCTCCATTGAATGATTCAACCATGTTAGAAATTGAGTTGTTGACAACTGTCTAGTTACAGGAAATTGGAAATAAAGCCAACAGATAGACGAATCTGGAGTTGGAAACATAATGGATATTTTTTCCAGTACTGGGATTTATTCGTTTTCAAATTGCAGTACAGAAATCAGAAGACAGTGACTCAAATCAGTGATGATAAGAGCTTTACTAGGTGCAAGTAGTTCAGGTTTGGAATTGGGAGTTAGTGTAAATATAGTTTAAAGTCAGGGAATGGGGAGTGTGATTGCCTTGCACTCAATGGACCCAGATTCAGTTTCCAGCATCCCATGTGGTCCTGAGCATGGCCAGGATTGATCTCTGAGCACAGAGTCAGGGGTAAGTCCTGAGCACCACTGAGTATAACACAAATACCTAAAGTAAATAAGTAAATCATTAAGTTTGAGAGTGATTTAAAAGCAGATGTTGGATTAGTGTAAAATTATAATAGGGTTATGACTAGCATCAGAATTAAGATAGCGTAATAGTTCATTTTAAGGTTAGGGCAAGAATTAAGTTTGGGGTTAGTTTTAGTGACAGATATAGATTTAGCAAAACAAGATTCAGAATAACATGAAGGTTAGGAATAAAGATATATTTGGGAATATTTTGAGAGATCATTACTGTTAAATAAAATACTGTAATACAATGAAAGTTATTAGTCAGAGAATAGAATTAGAGTGTGTTTTATTTAGAAAGGGATATTATAAGATGGAATTATTGGAATTGTTAACCTAATACAATGAGGGTATGCTTATAGGTGGGGTTTAGTTTATGGTCATGAGGTTCAGGTTAAATTTTGAGTTAGATGAAGTTTGAAATAGGCTTGAGGATATGTATATATATATATATATATATGTATATACGTATATATATAAATAAATATATGTGTGTGTCTGTGTGTATGTGTGTGTGTGTGTGTGTGTGCATGAGAGAGAGAAAGTACTTTTGCACATGCACACACATATTGGTGCATAGTATTACTTGTTTTAGGTTAAATTTGGTCTTAGAGAGTTGAGTTTTCAGAGCGAGATTTGGGGTTAATAGAAAAGATGTTCAAATTATTTTTAAGGTTAGAGACAGATTGAATAGGGTAAAAATCACTTGTAGATCTGAGAATAGATTAGAGTTAAGTTCATATGGTATTTAGAGAGAGATTTGGTGATGCCATTAGTGTTTTGACTACAAATAGAGTTTGGGTTAGTGTAAGACTCAGTTTCAAAAGGTGCTATGTTGAGCTTAATTTTAGATTCTCCATTAGGGTTATATTTGAAGCTATATACAGTGTTAGGATCAAAGTTAGGAGCAAGAGTGGAATTTGGGTTATGAGCAGAATTTGGGATAAAATAATTTGATAGTAGGTTAGACTACAGAATTATTGCCTAATATTTTGGATACAGTATTTTGGATTAGAATTCAAGGTAATTTTGAGTTAGGGTTACAATTATTGTCAATGGTTTTGGGTAAACATATAGTTAATGTAAGATTTATATTTGATGTTTGAATTAGGCATGTTTATTACATGCAGATAAATAATAAAACATTAACATATAATATTTACATATGAATAATTTTTGAATTTAGATTTAATGTATGAATTAGTTATAGAGTTAATTAGGGATAGTTTTAAGAATAAGTATAAAGATTTAGTCTGGATAGTAGTTTGGTTCAAATGGTCTGAAATAGAATTTGGCTTAATTCTATAGTTGATTTTGGTGGCAAGGATTTGAATCGAATCAATGAAGCTATAGTTGAACCAATATTTGTGTTATTTTGCTGGTTAGTGTTAGGTTAAGTTTAGAAGTAATAGTGTTACTATTAGAATAAACTTAAGGTTATAGCTTGGATCAGACTTCTATTATACTATGGCTAGGCTTAAAGGTAGATTTGAGGTTGCTGAAGGAATAACATATTCCTGAATCATTCAGCCATTCTTTATGCATGACCCCTTAAGCTACAAGCATATGTATTATTCTATACTTTACATAAACATATAAAAGACAAATCTTGAAAGTATAAATATGTGGAAATCATTTAAAAATATAAATTTCCTTCCTCTACTCACTTTTCTTCCTCTTTATTTCTCCTGTTTTGTCTCCTTTCTCTCATTTTTTGGAATTGGAATTAGATTTCCAATTCTAATCAGAATTCTATAGTACATTTATTAACAAATCTAATTAATATAAACAAAATTAAGATCATAAATCTTTTTCTTAATTTTTAAAAATATTTTATTACCACAGTGAGATGTACAATTACAAAGATGTTCATGTTTGGGTTTCGCCATACAGTGTTCCAGCACCCATCCCTCCACCAGTGCCCATTTCCCAACACCAATGTCCCCGATTCCCTCCCTTTCCCTCCAGTCTGCCTCTAAGGCAGGTTTTTATCTCCTTTCTTTTCTCTCTCTCTCTCTCTCTCTCTCTCTCTCTCTCTCTCTCTCTCTCTTCCTTCTCCTACATATTGTGGATTGTAATACATACACTTAGCGGTTATCATGTGTATCTTTTTGCCTGTATTTAATGTTCAGTTCTAAGTTGGTATTAGCACTTTGGACAATTATTAGCACACTCTTCCCTTACTGTCTTAACTAACCGCTGACTCCCACACATTTGTGGTATTTTCCCGCCTTTGACAAGACCTCCTGATCCATGTTTCGCCAGACCTTGGATATTGGTATCCTAATATGTATGTATGTATGTATGTATGTATGTATGCATGCATGTGTGTGTGCATGTATGTATGTATGTATATATATGTATGTATATATATGTTATGCAAATAAATGCAGTCATTCTATATCTGTCTTTTTCCTTCTGGCTAATTTCACTCAACATGACCCTCTCCATGTCCATCCATTTATAGGCAAATTTCATAACTGTATGTTTCCTAACAGCTGTGTAGTAGAATGCATTTTTAATGGAGACTAAATGACTCTCTTATGAATGTAGCATCATATATTTAATTAATTTCCTATTCATAATAATGAATTCAGTAATTTTCTTAGCACAGGTAACACTACAATAGACATTTTTATATATTAATTTCCATGTGATAACGTGTTCTTAGGTTTGATTTATGGAAGTTGAATTAATAATTCCTTTAAGGTTCTACACTAAACTGATCTTTGAAACTTGTATATCAATTTAGTTTTTCACTATTAATAATAATAATTGTATTCTATACTCATGCCTCCCAGAAAGAAAGAGCGTTGACAAACATTGTCCTCTTCTTAGTTGGCTTCCCTTTACAGGTAGTCTGGCAGCAGTAAACTCTCTGCAGTTCCACAGAACAGATGAAGGTCAGGAGAGAGCACAGCGGGCTAGGCCCTTGCCTTGCACACAGCTGACCCAAGTTCGGTCCCTGACACCACATATAGTCCAAACCCCACCAGGAAAATCCCGAGCACAGAGCCAGGAGTAAGTTCTTGAGTCCAGGTGTGGCCCAAAAAATGAACAAGAAAATGAGTGATTGTGTTGTTGGGGTTTTTATAAGTAAGAACAGCAGAGTCAGGCTTTTCACTATGAGGATGGAGCTTTCAGATCTGAGGAAGGATAAATGGAGCTGGAGGTGTTGTTGGATTTGGGATTATGCACGTTCTCAGGTAGGCAGATGGCAGGGGGAGCATGTGGCCAGATAACGGATAATCAATAGGTACAGTGAGGTATAAAATGAAAGTGTGCAGATAGAGACAGGAATGTTTGTGAGCAAGAGCCCAGCTTCTCTGCTGCATGGCTGAAGTGGCCATGCGCAATAGGCGCTTGATGATCTTGGTGTATAAATGTCACAAAAAAACAATAATAATAATAATAATAATAATAATAATAATAATAATAAGATTTGGTGTTTAAAAGTTTAGCAAATTTGGGGCTGGAGCGATAGCCCTGGGGTAGGGCATTTGCCTTGCACACGGCCAGCCCATGCCGGCCCGGGTTTGATCCCTGGTATCCCATATGGTTCCCAAAGCACCGCCAGGAGTCATTCCTGAGTGCAGAGCCAGGAAAATACCCCTGAGCATCACCGGTGTGACTCAAAGAAAAAAATTAGTTTAGCAAATTACAATTGGTAATTTGCTATACATACAGTCCTTTAATTTTTTTGTCTAATTGGTTTTCTTAATTCCTTATTGATTTTATTTTTCTAATGTCCAATATAGATTCTCTTTAACATGCTTTCTTATATATTTCCCTCATTTTTCAGATGTATTATTTTATTTTTTTAATATTTTATTATACTACTGTGAGATACACAATTACAAAGATGTTCATAAGATGTTCATATTTGGGTTTTGGTCATACAGTGTTCCAGCATCCATCCCTCCACCAGTGCCCTTTTCTCACCACCAATGTCCCCGATTCCCTATCCCTTCCCTAGCCTGCCACTATGGCAGGTTTTTTTTTATTTCTTTATCTTTCTCTTTATCTCTTTCTCTTTTCCTTCCCTTCCACATTGTAGATTATAATACACACATTAAGAGGTTGTCATGTGTATCTTTTTGCCTGTATTTAATGCTCAGTTCTAGGTTGGTATTAGCACTTTCGACAATTATTAGCACACTTTTCCATTCTCTGTCTTACCTAGTGTCTGACTCCCACACACTTGTGATAATTTCCACCTTTGACAAGACCTCCTGATCCATGTTTCACCTGACCTTGTAAATTGGTATCATAATAGTACATATATATTTTATATAGAGAGAGATTATGTAAATATATACATATAGTATGTACATATATAATTCATTTGCATGACATATATATACATATATATGTCATGCAAATAAATGCAGTCGTTCTATATCTGTCTCCTTCTGGCTTATGTGGGCCCTGCAAGCATAAATCTTTAAAGGGGTTTTCTAACTAGATTTGTAAATTCTAGAAAGTTATTAGGTTTCTCTTCTGCCCCTCAAGGTATTGCAGGAATGGCTGCAGTGCCCGGCTGCATTGGCAGGTGGCAGACAGGGAGACAGGCTTGTCTCTTCCCAGGGCTCTGCTTTTGTGGGCCCTGAATGGTTTATGGTCTTACATATAAAAATACTGGGTCCCCTGGGATGAAACCAGAGCCATGGCAGAGCCTGGCAAGCTACCCATGGTGTATTTGATATGCCAAAAACAAAAACAATCACAATAATGGACCTCATTCCCAACGAATGAGACATTACTGATGCCCGCTCGAGAAAATAGTTGAACAATGGGAAGACAAGTGATAAGACAAGTGACAAGTGACAAGATTAGGGTTCTATTAATCTCTTGGTCTCTAGTTCTAAAAAACAGTCCAATTAGCCTATTATAGATTTTCTGCTAAACAGACTTTAGTTACTTCAATGTCTAATCATCCCAAGAAATAAAATATTAGGTGATATACGCACTATCTCATATAAAGAATATAAGCAATTGAACATACATATTATTCATATTGGATCAAATAAGCTTCCCTTTGATAAGAACTGTGTTTGGAGACTGTATTGGATGGGAGATAATTGGCCATTTCTATCTTTGGTGCTGATTAGCGGAGGTAATTGCTACTCATTGAGATGAACCATTTCTTTTCTCTCTCACCACATTAATGTGGAATGCTGAAGAGACGGTTTCTTAAAGTAATACATAATGCTGTTATATGAAGACAAATTATGGTTGTTAGAAATACAAACAGCAACAAGCAGATATTAAAAGCCTAATGCTATAGTGAAAGTTAATATCTGACATTTTAGACACTGTTGAGCTCTACAAGATTATTTTTCTTTTTATCTTCTGTACTTGTTCCATGATTTCTTATTTTGTTGATTTTAAATAATTTATGCTGATTTCATCTTCAGTGAGTACCAAGAACAATTTACTATACCTTTATAATGATACGTTCACCTTCCTACATTAAAAATTTCCCAGGTTTAATCCTGCCAGCACATACAGTTAGCCCTAGCATCAGTAGGAGTTTTCCATGAGCACAAAGCCAGGAATAAGTACTGAGTAGAGTTAGGTATGGCCCCAAAATAAAACAAAAAAATGGTCAGTACCCAAACCATTTTGATATACTTTACTTTGTTTAATTGTTTTGGAGTTTGGGTGTGTTTTCTGTGTGAGGGAAACAAACTGATTCTTAATGTTGTGACCATCTGTCTTTCAGAGTCTGTATCCAATCCAGATGGGCAATGAGAGAGCCGTAGACACTAGTCTCACACAAGGTCTTATTTCAAGCACCACACGTGGATTCTGAATCCTGCTAGGAGAGATCCCTGGGCACAAAGCTAGAGTAAACCGTAAGCACTGCTGGGTGTGGTCTAAAACAAACTAAAAATTTGGTATATTGCATATGTATCCTGTATATTGTTTGTTAAATTTACTTTCTATTGATCACTCTAACATACAAAAAGCTGATCATGATTCTGCTCCAGTCAATGTTCTAATACCTGTCCCTTCACTAGATCATATTTCCCAACACCGATTTCCCAAGTTTCATTCCCACCACCAATCTCTAACCTATCTCTCTAGAAGGTACTTTCCTTCTCTCTCTCTCTCCCCTTTCTCTGTCTCTTTCTCTCTCTCTCTGTTGCATTATGGTTTTATATATAGGTACTGAAAGGTTATCATGCTTCTTCCTTTACCTATGTTCAGCACACAGTTCCTATCCAGATTAATCATTTCCAACTACCATGACCATAATGGTCCCTTCTCTATCCTAAATGCACTCTCTCTCCATCATTTGAGGCACACTTCCAATCATGGAACAGCCCACCATGCCTTGTTTCTACAATCTTTGGGTACGAGTCTCATACTGTTTTCTGATATCCCACAAATGAGTGCACATTCTATGTCTGTCTCTCTCCTTCTTACTCATTTTACTCAGCATACATGATGCTCTCCATAGTCATCCATTTATAAGCATATTTCATGATTTCTAATTTCCTGGTGGCTGTGTAGTATTTCATTGTGTACATCTACCATAATTTCTCCAACCAAGTCATATGTTCTTGGGCACTTGGGTTGTTTCCAGATTCAGGATATTTTTAACAGTGCTCCAATGGACAGAGAAGTACAGATATTTTTTCTGCAATGTGTTTTTGGGCCCCTGGGGTCTTTTCACAGAAATGATATTGCTGGGTAGAGTGGGAACACAATTTTTAGCTTTCTGAGAAATGCCAAGATTGTTTACCAAAAAAGGTTGAACCAGTAGGCATTCCAACACGCAATGAATGAGAGTCCCTTTCTCCCTGAGTCCATGCCAGGACTGGCTGTTCTTGTCCTTTTGATGTGTGCCAGTATCTGTTGTGTGAAATATTTCATTGTTGTTTTGATATGCATCTCCTTGGGATTTGTGATTTAGAGCAATTTTCATGTGCCCTTGGCCATTTGTATTTTTCTGAGGAAGTTTCTGTTCATTTTTTTTCTCTCCACTTTTTCATGGGGTTGGATATTTTTTTCTACTAGCATCATACATATCTTTGACATTACCTTTTATCATATGGGTATTTTGTAAATAATTTTTCCCATTCCATGGACTGCCTTTGTATATTGGTCACTATTTCCTTTAGGTGCAGAAGCCTCTTAACGTGGAGCAAGAAAAGTCTCTTCAACGAGTGTGTTGGGAAAACTGGGCAGCTATATGCAAAACAATGAGCACAGATGACCTCTTTCTAAAGATAGGCACAAAAATCAGATCAAATAGATTAAAGACCAAATATCAGACCTGAATCCATAACATACACGGAGAAAGATGTAGGCAGAACCCTTTATGACACTGACATTAAAGGCATCTTCAGAGATGAAACACCATTGACTAAGCAAATGGAAGCAAAGACTAACAAATGGGACTACATTAAGCTGACTTTTACTTCTATCAGCATGTGTTCTGTTTTATCTTGAAACTGGGGTTCCTTCTAATTTTTTTGTTTTTTTCCCTTCATTCTGAATGAAAATAACTCTACAAATATAATGTTCTTAAAGGTTTTGGCCATATCTCCAGGGTAAAGCAGGACACAGGGAAAAAATGGTGTCTCCTCATATTATCAGATGTTGTACATCTTTTCACAAAACTCTTCATGTTTGTTTTAATCTAATTTGTTTTTGTATAACATTATTTCCATTAGAATTCACCTGATTCCTGTTCTAAAGAAAGTAAGGAAACTAACATCTTTTCATTTGAATAGCACCTGCTACAAGGAAAATATAACTCTCGATAATGTTTCCTTGCTCTGGAGTGTCAGATTTCCACACTACTCAGTACAAAGACAGATAAATATCAGATTTACAAAACATAAATATCATGAAGTAAAACAGAATATCATCTTATGAAGGAAAGATCAAATTTCTTTCCATGACATAGCCGCTCACGAGATACCCAGGAGGGATGGCGGGTTCTAGCTCTGGACGGCCACCCCAGCAGAACCTTGCAACAAGCCAGATGACCTCCCACTCCATGAGGGCCTCCATTTTCAACATCCGGACTTACCCCTCATCAGAAATTCACCCAGCAGACCAGCCTATCACAGCCCGGCTCCTGCGGCTGCTTGTGGCCGCGGTTCATCAATAAATGCTGGACTTAGAGATGACTACAAGAGTATGCTACCTGCACGGCAGAGCCTGGCAAGCTACCCGTGTTGTATTTGATATGCCAAATACCAGTAACAATTATAGACCTCATTCCGGAATGGATTGAAGCTCTTTATGTTCCTGGAGCAAGCAGATGCCCTTTGGGCTCTACTAGCATTAGACAGGACATATGGAGATGTTACTGGAGCCCGCTCGAGCAAATCGATGATGAACGGGAAGACAGTGATACACTGACAGTGATGACATAGTCATTGGGCTAGAATATATTCATATGCAACTCCTATAATATTTATAGTAAAATAGAAAAAACACTACATTTTAGCATTTTAGACATTATTAAATTGAAAATTGAAGTAAATACCCCTCATTATATGTTGAATCAATTTCTAAACTTGACTAATCAGTTTCAGGCAATATGTTCCCCTATTTAAAATTAAAATAGTATGGTTAGTCCAAAGTAAATAAATAATGAACAATAATAGGCTCTGAGAGTTTGTCTCTAGAACTGAGTTTCCAAGGGGGCTGATGGTGTGAGTGTGAGGATGACAGATTTCAACAGCAGAGGAGAGATGCTAACATTTGGGTGATGAGTGTGGTAGAGTAATACTGTATTTCTGAAACACTACTATTAACAGTGTTCTAAGTTAAGAAGCCTAAATTAAATTTTTTTTAAAGATTGGGTTACAAGATGAAACTGTTATGCTTAGAACAGCTTCTATTTCTTATACTATTATTATTAAAAGTGAAGCTTTTTTTTTTTTTGCTTTTTTTGGGTCACACCCGGAGATGCTCAGGTGTTACTCCTGGCTCTTTTCTCAGTAATTACTCCTGGCGGAGCTTGGGGAAGATATGGGATGCTGGGGATTGAACCCGGGTTGGCCACGTGCAAGGCAAATGCCCTACCTGCTGGACTATCATTCTGGCCCCAAAAAATGAAGCGTTATTTTTATAAATTAAGCTACCTGGTGACTTAGCAGTATAAAATAGTTTCTTCTAGTAGAATTTGAAATTTGAAGTTCTTTTAGTAAAATTTCAAATAATCAAAGTTACAGATAACTAATGCATTCAATAACATCATCTATATCCTAAAGCAATCAAAAATAAGAAAAGTACAAACATTTAAACTAACTAAAAATCCATGACTTTTTTTAAATGTTTACTCTACCTAATAATATTAAATCAGTAATATAAAAGTATAAGAAGATACTATTGTTTTAACTAAACTATACATTCCATGGAAAATCAAGGAAATTTAGAGAAATTAATGAAAAACTACTTCTAGAGTACTATCTCTAACCTGGGCTTGAAATATACCTTACTGTATGGTGGGACTCCATGAGCAGGACTTGTGATCCAATTTTCTGCTGTGTGGAGCTCTGACAAGCTGTGGAGTCCAGATGTTGAAAATGGTGGCCCCTCATGGTGTAGGGGGTTCCTCTGGCTTCTTGTGAGGCTCTGCTGGGATGGTGGAGCAGGATAGACCCGCCTTCCCTCCTGAGCACCTCATGGTCAGCAGCACACAGGGAGAGCCAGTAGCAGCTCTGCGCAGTGTATCAGAGTCTCTGGATCAGGCATACCTGGGCTTAAAACAGACCCTGAAATAGACCTACAGCAAGAGGAAACCCCACACCATGAGGACCGTCACTTTTTTTTTTTATTTTTTAAGTATTTTATTATACCACCGTGAGATATACAAATAAAAAGATATACAATTAAAAGTTCATGTTTGGGTTTTGGTCATACAGTGTTCCAGCACCCGTCCCTCCACCAGTGCCCATCTCCCACCACCAACACCCGGTTCCCTCCCCTTCCCCAGCCCACCTCCATGGTAGGTTCTTTATTTCTTTCCCTTTCGAGGGTACTAATGCCAACCTAGAACTGAGCATTAAATAGAGGCAAAGGGATACACATGACAACCTTTTAATGTATGTTCTGTAATCCATAGTCTGGAAGGGAAGGACCGTCATTTTTAACATCTGCACTCCACAGCTCGTCAGAGTTCCACCCAACAGAAAAGCCCATCTTTCCTTGTCTTGGGTGGCCGCAAAGCAGTTCACCAATAAATGCACAAAATGAGAGCCTACTAGTATCCCACCCACACAGCGGAGCCTGATAAGCTACTCATGCCATATTTGATATGCCAAAACCAGTATAAATTATAGATCCAATACCCGTGACCTGAAGGAATGAATGGTTTGAGGCTTTTCATGTTCCTGTAGCGAGCAGATGCCCTTTGACTACACTAGCATGTGACAGGACATATGGAGATGTTACTGGTGCCCGCTCGAGCAAATCGATGAACAACGGGATGACAGGTGATACAAGAGAAGTGATATTATCTCTAAATCTATTATGGAACTATTATTTAATAAAAGTTCCCAAACTGTCCAAGTAGAGGTCCATACAACTAACTGGAAATCTTTTTTTCCATTTACTTTTGTACTGCTGAGGTTATACAGTTGGAGAACAAGTCGTAAGGAGAAAGGAGGAAGGAAATATAAGGAGAGAGAAAATGGAAGTTCGTGAAACACATACTATTGATTTATTTATATTTAACTGTATTATTTATTTACTAATATTCAACATGATTTATTAATATTAATTTAAAATGATTTATTTATTAATATTTAACATGTATTATTCTACATGATAAAAGATTGATATTAACTAAGAATGACTATATTAAAATTGCTTTAGAGGAGAGTAGAAATGAAACAATAGATGAATTACATTTGAGAAATTTTTAGCAAATGATATTTTGGTGAAGTCTTTTAGGAAAACAGGATGATGGGATGGTGGTAATGGGAATTCCATAAACTGTTTTTCCAGAAACATGAATAAACTTTAAGACTTGCAATTTGATGTGGAAGAGGAAAAGTCTTTAAGACAAGAATTTTGTGGTGCATTATTCTTCCTGACATTCAGAGAATACTAAAACTAGACGTGGGAAATGTTTGAAGTGTGCTTTTGCCTTACCTCTAGAGCACTTTATCTTTTACCTTCCTGTCATTTTTTTCTGGATGATTCAATTTCCTGTATTAATGCTTTCTTCCCATCCAATAAATTAAGTTATACTATTATCCTATATAGCTGTACCTTTTTGTATTTTAATAGTAAGGACATTGAGTGTGCTTTTGCAATACCAAAGTATTGTTCTTTCTAAAAATCTAGTAATAGCCTCATGAATGGTATCTTTTAATTTTCCCTCCTTCCAAAATCAAAAGATAGACTTTTTCTCAAAAACTGTTTAGAATTTTGTACTGAAAGAACAAATATTTTCCCATTACTCAGATTTAAATAATAGTCATTCCAACATAACCTGTCAACAATTAGAACTCTAGAAAAAAATAGGATCCAGATTGGAGGATGCTAACATTTTCTCTTGAGAGAATAGCATTATATGACCTTCCAGAGGAATTAGTCCTTGTGACCTTTCAATCATTATCTAGAAAGCTTCAGTAAATTTTCTTTGTTTCTTACACCAAAGCACAGACAAGTTTCTCTTACTTGCTCAGTGCTAAAAATAGAACTTAAATTGCTTAGTATAACATTGAATGGGAAAGTTCTCATAGAAACTGCTATATATAGTTCATGGGGCCGGAGCGATAGCCCAGCGGGTAGGTGTTTGCCTTGCAAGCGGCTGGCCTCTGCCAGTCTGGGGTTCGATATCTGGCATCCCATGTGCTCCCCCTGAGCACCGCTAGGAGTAATTCCTGAGTTCAGAGCCAGGAGTAACCCCCTGAGCATTGCCGGGTGAGACCCAAAAAGAAAACCCAAGAAACTACTATATATAGCTCATATATTTATATAAATAGAGTACATAAATTAACATAAATTTCTAAAATAATACTTAAGAAAAGGAAGAAAATAATATTTTATGGAAAGTTTAAATGATTTTTATCAATTGGTCCTAACTTATCAACTCTGAGAAAATAAAAAAAAATTGTGATCCAGGTGCAAGAAAATCTGTACTCCTAATATTTAATATAATGTTATTGAACGTTAGATGCCAGTAGTGTTTCTATAAATAAATTTGGAAGCTTTAAATTTTAGCTATTTGAATTAAACACAGACTGAGCATTGCTATTTATAACCAATGCCACTGATAACTCCTTACAAAGCATATAGAATATTTATGTATAAATGCAACATATTAACAGCACATAGATAAATTAATTGATACTCAAAATTTAGGTTTTGTAATCTAAAATTAAATGTTTCTTTTCTAGCACATAAGAGCAAAATACATTTCAAGACTTAAAATACTTTCACAACATTTTTGTGACACTTATTCTTTGGTGGTAGAATATTTGCAAACTCAAATATTTTATGAAAAAAGAAGGCACTTTCTGTCTACAGTGGATTAGCTAGAGCTTGCAAGAGTCTTATCTTTCTGCCCTGTTTCCATACAGATGAATAAGGATATTTCAGTGCAAACTTTTATTTCCAAAGCATGAGTGTGGACAAATCCTTGGAGGGAAGCTTTTATTCCTTGTCTTAATCTCAGTCCATCAGTATTTCTCTAATTTCAATGTTACATACAAAATCATTTTTTGTTTTTTACATTTCATATGATTTTACTTTTTATTCTGTGACCAATTCCTGAAATTGATTGTGCAGTAAGAATGAAGCAATAGATTTAAATAAGAACTCATCCTTCTCAGGAATTTCTATAATGGAACACTGTTTATTTTTATAGCAACCCTATTATCCATTCATGAAATAATGGTTTAACTGCATTTATTTTACATGTACAGATTTATATAATAGCTCAAGAGTTATACATTGGTCACAGGAGCCAAGGTAACATCCATTTTAATGCTTAAACAGTAATTTCACAAAGAAAATCATAAATTAGAAAAATGGAAAAATTGGGACCGGAGCAATAGCCCAGCGGGTAGGGCATTTGCCTTGCACGGCGGCCTATGCCGGCCTGGGTTAGATCTCCGACATCCCATATGGTCCCTTGAGCACCGCCAGGAGTAATTCCTGAGTGTAGAGCCAGGAGTAACCCCTGAGCGTTGCTGGGTGTGACCCAAAAAAAAAAAAAAAAAAAGGAAAAAAAAAGAAAATGGAAAAATATTTATAGTACAATGCTATTTTTCTCATGAATTATTCTAATTATTTGCACTACCTACTCCACATTTAGTTAATTCTGTTGGTTAATTTAATATATAGATCCAATATACCTATATATTAAATATAACTGATACATATATACATATATACATATATAAACTGATACTCTTTTAAAACATTGTATAACTAAGTTTCATACTACAAAGATAACCCTTGGAGAATATTTTGTGATTCTACACATCTTTTTCCTCCTTTTCCACCTCTAATTCCTATTAGTCATTTTTGCTGTATTTTCCATCACTGCTGTTTGCTTGCTGCCTAATTCCATTTTAAAGCAGATCTTTCATTCTTCTCTCGGGTAATTTTTTATTGACATAGGAGTTCATGCCAAGTGTAAAGGTATCTGATATCAAGTTACTCTCCATCAGATAATAGTGTTTACTTAGAATTTTTTTTCTGAAAGGATCTCTCATTTCCAGAGTATTAAGACCCTGCTTAACACAAAGATTCAAAACTCATCACCCTGTGAAATTCTGAGTCAATGACTTAGGCAAAATATTGAAATAAAAACTTTTATCACATTTTTTGTTTTTATTTTATTTTTATTTTTTATTGTGTTTGAGGCAACCTGCTCTATTAGTGGTTTTGCTCACACTTACAATATATAAAATTGCTGCCTTCTACCATCATTCGAATGTCCAAGACTCCCCATCACTGTCTTAATGTTATGACTAGTATGCAATTCATTTTCCTCAACACATAGGTAACCACAGACGTGTGTTCAAAGTTTGAGAGTTATCAATACTTTTAATTAATGGTTTATAGTAATGTTTTAAGATTTAAATAATAGTATCATGAAGGTTTCAAGAAAGATATCAAGTAAAAGTCTGAAAGAAAAGGAAAGAAGTGATTCATTATGAATTTCTTTATGTAGTATTTCATACATCTGGAGAACAGGCAAAAGATGGAGAAAAGAGATGGTATTAGCTTAAAATCTTGATTTTATTTCTCCTATTCTCTTCCTTAATTACTTTTTATTTTAAAAAGTAAACATATTAAAGAAATTGTGGTATATACATAATGGAATGTATATAATGGAATACACACACAATAGAATACTACTCAGCAAGAAGAAAAAAATGAAATATTTCATTTTTGACAGCTTGGATGGAACTGAAGGTTATAATGCCAAGTGGAGAAGGAGAATGAAGGAGAGTGAATAACACAGCTTGATATTATTGCACGTAGAGAAGCAATGAAAAGGAATAAACATTATTGGAATGAAAACAGACCTTGAGATACTCCCAAAACAGCTGAGTGTGTAAATAGAAAGGAATGGTGGGAGGGTTATTGGAACAAGAAAGAACCCAGAGGAGCCAGAGAGATAATAAATGCACTTGCTTTGCACACCACTAATCTGGGTTGGATCCGTAGTCCCTGAATGCCCCAAGTAATGATCTCTGAGCAGAGTCAGGAGCACTATTGGATGTGACTCCCTCTAAGATAAAACAAAAGAAGGAACCTAGAGATGTACTAGAGAGATTAGAATTCTAGTAATGAATTTGGTACAGTACCATTATAAGCATAAAGCATAAATATTCATACTATTGTAAATCATGACATCACAATAAAAACTTTTATTAAAAAATAAAAACACTCAGCATAACCTAGAAAAACTATATCCAAGTTAGAATGCCTTTACTCAAATTTTCATGATTTATTCTTTGCTATTTTAAACCTACTCTTCCTCTAGAGGCCAATAAATGGCACCACCATCTATTTACTTAGAATAAAATATTGACTTCCCTCTTCTCTCAATCCATACGCAGTTCATCAGTAATTCTTTTTGATTATACTGTCAAAACATATCTGAAGCATATCGACCTGCAAATTTCCTAGGAGAAACATCATTGCTGATTTTTTTTTTTTTACTTACAAGCATGTAAGTATATTTTACCCAATGAATTCATAGCACTAAGTATTTTTTGTGACTCAGTAAACCCATTCAGAAATTTACATTCATATATATGAATTTAATATATATTAATTTATATATATTATATATAAGAATTAAGCTCACAAAAACACATCATTACAAATGCCATATGAAGAATAAGTTCTGCTTCCTACTGGGGAGCTACACATGAATATTCATCTAGAAATTAAAAAATCAGACCAAATTTGTTATGCTATCTCTATGCAAGGTGCCCTCCCAATGGAAAACCAGAAGGACAGTTCTACTGTTCAAGAAGGGAGACATTCACGACATCGGGCAACTATCGCCCCATCTGCCTGTTGTCTGTCATCTACAAGCTGTTTACATGAGTCATCCTGAACAGGATTAGCAGAACACTAGATAAGGACAACCATGCGAGCAAGCAGGCTTCAGGAAAGGATTCAGCACAATCGACCATATCCACACAGTAACCAAGCTCATTGAGGTTTGTAGGGAGAACAAGATGCCGCTCTGTATCACGTTCATTGATTTACAGAAAGCCTTTGATTCTGTGGAGACTGAAGCAGTCATCGAAGCCCTAGCCAAACAGGGGTGTTCAAACCCAATACACCAAGATCCTTCATGAGCTGTATTATGGATTCACCACCAGGATCTCACGATTCTACAAAGAAGTGATCATTAATGTGAAAAGAGGGGTTCGACAGGGTGATACCATTTCACCAAAACTCTTCAGCGCCACCCTCGAGAACATCATGCAACAATTAGAATGGGAAGGAATGGGAGTGAAGATAGATGGTCGGCAACTACACCACCTCCACTTCGCTGATGACATTGTTCTAATAACACCAAACATTAGCCAAGCGGCACAAATGCTGGCTGACTTCGACCAAGAATGTGGAAAGATAGATCTACAGCTGAATCTAAAGAAAACCATGTTTATGAAGAATGAACTAGTTCCAGAGGCCCCATTCACTCTCAATGGAACAAACATCTCTGAATGCAGCAGTTATGTGTACCTAGGTCGAGAAGTCAACATGATGAACGACCTAAAACCTGAGCTGTGCAGGAGGGAGAGAGTGGCATGGAATGCCTTCAAAGGCATCGAAGAAATAGCTAAAAGACAAAGAACCTCCGGCTCTGGGCACATCTCTTTGACTCCACCGTTCTCCCTGCATTAACATATGCCTCAGAGACCTGGGCCCTACGAAAGCAGGATGAGAATGCTATTCGGGTCTCCCAGAGAGGAATCGAAAGAGCTATGCTTGGAATATCACGCCTCACTCAAGTGAGAGAAGGAATCCAGAGTTCAGACCTCTGTCGCTATTCCAGAATCAGGGACGCTGTTTCGTTTGCCAAGGCATCGAAAATCAGATGGGCTGGACATGTAATGCGATTTGGAAACAACAGCTGGACTAGAGCCATTACCGACTGGATCCCACGGGATGTCAAAAGATCACGTGGCCGCCCACCTACAAGATGGTCAGACTTCCTTGTCAAGACCCTGAAGGAACGGTTTGAGGCTCTTCATATTCCTGAATCAACCAGATGCCATTGGGCTATATTGGCACGTGATAGGGTCCAATGGAAATGTTACTGGCGCCCACTCGAGCAAATCGATGAATAACGGATTCAAGTGATCAAGTGATCAAGTGTCTCTATTCACAACATTTGATGTGCAATACTTTCTATATATATTAAGAAATAGACCAATAAGAGCTGTATAAATAACACAATGGCTAAAGCATTTACTTTGCATGTAGCCAACCAAGTTTCATCCCAGAAACTCATATGGTCTGCCCAGCCCTGCCAGAGTGATCTCCGAGGGCAGAGCAAGGATTGTGCTCTGAGAACTGTGGGGAATAGATCTAACACTCCCTGGCTCCTAAATAACAGATCATAAAATCACTGTACTTTAATTAACACCAAAAAATTCATTATCAAAATTTTCTCTGATATCTAATTTCCCACATCTGATGAATTTCTAATTTCTATTTCCAGAAATTAGAATTTTTTGGAAATTCTATTTCCAGAAATTTGTAATTCTATATAATGTTTTTCTATATATTATATATAAATATATAATGTAATATATTATATATAATATTTTATAATATTTGTACAAATTTCCACATGGAATTTCACTTCCTTGATATTATCTTATTCATTACTTTTCTGAAGAATGTCAACAGACTTCTAAATCGTTTCTCAGTATCTGGTCTTTCTTAACTTCAACCCATTTTTCCATTGTTTTACTTCAGTATTCATTTAGCTCTGATATTTTGAAACAAATTTTCCTTTTATTACCCCCAAACCGTTTTTTTCAATTTTTCAGTTAATTTTATTTTGCTTACTTCAGTTGACTTAAAGATAACTTGAAAGTCCATTTCGTGGGGCTAGAGCAATAGTACAGTGGGTAGGGTGTTTGCCTTGCAAGCGGCTGACCCAGGTTCAATACCCAGTATCTACTATGGTCCCCCAAGCAGCCAGTTAATTCCTAAGTGTAGATCCAGGAGTAATCCCTGAGCATTGCCAGGTGTGACCCAGAAAGCAAAAAAAAAATATGTAATGTAATATATTATATGTAATATATTCCATTTCATTGTCTGATGTTGTTGTGAAATATTTAACATATATAACTGAAAAAAACTGAAGTTAATGAAATCTATATTTGAAATGTAGTCACTGTCCCCTTTTTAAAAATGTATTGGTGTTGGTGAGAGCAACAAATGTGCAAAGCGGCTATGCAGTTCATCAGTAAATGCATGAGATGAGAGCCTACTACTTAGAGTATACTACGTGCATGGCAGAGTCTGGCAAGCAACCTGTGTTTTATTTGATATGCCAAAACCAGTAACAATTATAGACCCAATTCTCATGACCTGAAGAAGTGGTCTGAGGCTCTTTGTGTTCCTCCAGCCAGTGGATGCCCTTGGGCTACACTACAACAGGATGTATGGAGATGTTACTGGTGCTCGAGCAAATGGATGAACAACAGGAAGACAAGTGATGCAAATGATACCATGAATTACAAAATTCTTAGTTGGTTTTTTGGTCATGCAATATTCCATCTCCAATACCACCACCAGTGTCAACTACCTGATATCAGTGTGAAATTTTCAAAAAATTCATTTTCAAAAAACTACTAAGTAAGGAGGGCTTACTCCTGGCTCTTTGCTCATGGATCACTTTTGGTGGTTCTTGGTGAACCATATAGGGTGCCATGGATTGATTTCATGCAAGGGAAGTAATAGCTGAAGTAATAGCTTTCTGGCCCCCTCAAACTTTAAAAATCTGTGGGCAAATCTGTAGTCAATAACTACCAACAAGGCACATAACAACAATGCAAATTATCAGAGAATAAAGTCTATGTTACTTGAAATTCCTTGAAGGATCAGGAAAGCGTATGTTTCATTAGAATTACTGAGTATCCTTTCAATAATTTATTCATAAATCTGTAAGTTACTCTAAATGTATTACTTTTATCAACATAGAAAGATATTCTACTAATCCTTTGAAGCGCTCTAAAATAACACTGACATGATACTTAGTCTTAAATTCAATTTTCTCATTTTTACTGAGAAAATTGAATTTAAGACAAATTTAATACTCCCCCAACTTAAATAATACTTACGCAACCCTTTTGTATTTCTGTTTGAACACTTAACACACATCCCTTCAAGCATTCCATAGTATAATGTAAGTATAGTGTTAGTCTCTCTCACAAAATTGGAAATTCATTGTACTTAAAAAAATTATTCCCCATTTACTTCCAGATTTCCTCCACAAAATGTAATAGAACAGATTACATGTTGTGGGTGTGCAATATATATTTGCTGAATGTAATAAGAAAAGGAAATAGCTCCAAATTTGATCATCCCCTAGAAAACTTATGTGTAGTTTCAGGCAACTCTATTTTTTGTGATAGTTTTGCTGCTATGGTTGAGCTGAGCCTTTATTTTTCAATGTAGCTCTTACCTCCATTTGGATGATAAAGGTACTTGTCTGATTTCAAAAAATTAGTGGGCATTGTTTTTCATTCTTGCCTGTGGTAATTCAGTACTGAGATCTTATGAATGACTGTCTATCAAGAGACAAATCCATTCCAGACTTCATGTCAGCTACTGCTGCCCCCAACCATCTATGACCAAGTACCTATAAAGATATGTCAGTGACTGTATCACTGAAGCAGTGCTGACTATCCATAGAAATTTAAATGTCTTTCACTTAAGTTTACTAGAAATTTGCATGAGAAATTGTGTTGGCCTTAAATTACACATATCTTATTGTGAGACTTGTTATTCACACTAGCACAGTGATATTGTCAAAGATAAAGAGAGAGGAAGAGTAGAACACAGTATTTAGGGGGCTGTAGTGTAGTACAGTGGATACAGCATGTGCCTTGCATAAGGCCAACTCAGGTTTAACCTAGCATCCTGTATGTTCCCCAAGCACCATCAGGAGTAATTTGGAGTGCAGAGCCAGGTGTAAATCCTGATAATTGTCAGGTGTGACCAAAGAGCAAAAAACAAAACCAAAAAAAACAAACAAACTAACAGTATTTAGTTACTCTTCAGGAATGAAGAGATTAAATACTAAAATGCAAATATATTTAGACAGTCTAAGAAATATTCAGCTGAATACTGAATATCTCCACTTTGTAAAAGGTTAAATTAAAGATTAATTGGGACATTAGATGATCAAGATTTTGATGAAGAGCTATGCAATTAGGATGATACAGCAACTTGCAAAACCTAACATATACATTCTATGTCATTAGTCAATTCACAATAGCATAAAAGAAATATTGATAAAATTAATCCCTTAATATAGGGTCCACTAGAATTAACAGTGGCTCCCTACTTTGGCCAATATTATAAATTTGTTTTTAATTTGTATTCAATCACCATTTCAAGATAATGGGTATCTGTTAGGAGCGCCGCCAGGGTCCCCAACAGTGTCGGAAGCGAGTTCCCTTCTACCTCCGGGGCTGGCAGGGAATGGATGAAGACTCAGGAATTCCATGCAGTTTTAAAAGGGCTTTACTATCACAGGATCCAATATACAATCCAAGAGCAGGGAAAACCTCCGACTCTGGGTTCCCAGCTCGGCCCCAGCCTGGTGTAGGCCAAGATGGCTGCCACCACGTGTTGAGGCCCAACAGAGAATGGAGAGGACGGAGAAGCAAAACACCAAGGGAAGTCGAAATGGCAAAAAGGGAAAAAAGAGAGCCTTCTTTCTTCTTGCAGCTTATTTTATAGCTAGAAATCCACCCAGACTCCCCAGCCCAGCCCATTCTGGGCTGGGCTATCTAGAGATGAAAACAGGAAAATAGCTCTATAGAATGTAGCAACTTCAGGAGACCATCTGGTTGTTTACAAGGACCCAGAGCTAATTAAAAGCCTCCTAGCAGAGCTGGGAGAAGCTATAAGGTAAATGTAACTTCCCCTGGCAGGAAGGATCAATGCCCTCAGATAATTTCTCCCAGCACCTCACCTAATATCTTAAGCCAAGATCTGCCTGGAATTGCCTTTATAGGGTAGAGAAGGGGTTTCTGAGATGGCATGTCTCTGTACCAAAGACTAATACTAATGCCATAAATACTCCAAGCCTTCACAAGAGTCTCGTCTACTTCACGGTAGTTTTGTATTTTAGTTGCCTTTGAGTTATCAGGGAGCCATGCTTGCTTACTTGGAGGCAAACAGCATTTCTCTCTTGGTCTAATTACTTAGAGATCCAATGTGGCCAGGCAAATATGCTGGTAAGATCTAGCTAGTCCCACGATGATTGTGGTAGCATGAGAGAATATTTATACCAGCCAGTACAGAATACATGGTCAGATAAGACTGACACATTCAGACTATCCCCTATCTCTGGAGTGACCTGCAGAAGGCAATCCAGGGCAGATGCAGAGGTTTAGGCTTTTAGGTGTCCTGCAGCAGGTATCCCAGTTAGTCAGAGCTTATTATCCTCACATTCAGTGTCTTGAATCCTCCTACTTTCCACACTGTACTGACTGTAACTGAAACTATGTTTATATTTTTTCCAATTATCTGAACATGTTAGTGGATCACAATTGGCATTACTTCCTTCAAACTACAATTTTGTATGCATTCCTGAAATACTACAGACTCAGATGGGTTTATGTGTGTTTATGTTTGCCTTTTTGAATCATAGGAAGACTACATATTAAAGTAACATATAGTCTCAACTCTCACCTTATCTGGGATGTGGATTGTTAAGTATTTCCTTAGATTTTTAGGAAAAACATAAAAGAAAACAATTATGAGAGTAAAATATATATTTCAGCTATTGCAGAAACATAGCCTGTTAATCGAAAGAATCTTGAAACCACACGATGAAGAAAAAAATATTTTTAAACTACCAGTTGAAAAGCTCATATGCATTTATGAGAATAGCATACTAGTTTTAAGTAACATTAAGAGCATCCAATTGCTAGAAAGAGATTTACAAGCTGCATGTCCATAGTCATTGCTTTAGTTATAATACAATAATTAATGGGTGGTTTTCTTAATATGTTAACCAAAATTGTCATAAACCTATTGAAATTATTTTAATTTTAACTTTTAATTTCACAGCATAGATGGCAGTTTAAACTTATAACGCTTTATTTAAAGACCAACTTAGAGCTAAAATACTCATTCTGTTGCCAGGCTAAACTTTCATCTGTTAACTTAAGCTGCTGCATGCCTGTACTACTCAGGGCATTGGGAATTAATCAAATGAAACAATAAGTAATAGGACTTCCTCTATGGAACTTAGTTTCATAAACCTGTTCAAATTATTTTAATTTTAGCTTCAATTTTGCAGCATAGACTGCAGTTTAAACTTATAATGCTTTGTTCAAATACACACTTAGAGCTAAAATTCTCATTCTGTTGCCACTCTAAGCTTTCATCTGTTAACTTAAACTGCTGCATGCCTGGTACTACTCAGGACATTGGGAATGCATCAAACAAAACAATAAGTAATAGGACTTCCTCTATGGAACTTAAGTTTCTCTAATGAAGCTGATAAACTTAAAAAAGATCAATATAACTTAAATAACAATTTTTAGGACAAAAATACAATTGGATGATATCTTAGTGGAAAGGAGATAATGATTCAAACCAAGCTTTGTATTATACCTCCTCTGAAGTTGTGACATGTAAATTAGGTAGGAGGAGGCCCTGAAATGGCTTGAGAAGGGTTAGAAGTTTGGAGTTTCTAAAGCCGTGATATCTTGAGTCTATTCAAAGAAATTAAATTATGCTACAATGATCAATAACCCAGGCATGTTCCTTTTTACATGAATGTTAATTCAAGGAGTTACTCTTTTCTAGTCTATATATATTTTTTACTCCCCTAGAAGCCAGTTCAATCACACAGGGGATAGTTGAAACTCTCTGATCTTGGGAAAGTCAAAGTTTTATACAGGATTTTAGCCTTTTAGTGTTTGAAATGAATATACTCATCTTGTAAAAATATAAGCACACAAATATCATATAAATTATATAATATAACCCACAGTGCCTGTGTGTAAACTATTGCACAAGAATGCACATTCACAGGTTTCCTTCAATTTTAATTCTTAAAACTTTCAATGAGATAGATTAGCCTCTTATGGGTGATCCCTTGCAAGATTAATTATGTATATATATATATATATATTTATATGCTAGAATAATTTACTGATTTAGGAATCTGTGAATCACAATCATTATCTTTGATAACTTCAAAGAACTAAATTTTCTATGCTTTCCTATGACTGATATATTGATTAAACCCAAGCACATAAATACCTAAATATTTATTAACTTCTTTTTCTGTTTTAGCTCTTATTTGTTAATTCAATCGTAAGATTTTTAAATCAGGGAACATTTGTTTTAAATATTAAATAAGAGGGGTTAAGCTTTTAGTTATTTTCATAATAAAAATTGACTCAGTTTCCCCCAATGACAAAATGACATCATAGTACTTACCATACTTTCCTATTTCTGCTTGCCGAGAGATTAATACAAGCTTTACACTTTAAGAAAGACAAGTTGGCTTCAAAATGGTATTAAGAAAAAAGTGGTTATCTAGTTAAAGTGGATGACTCATCAAATTTATTCTGAATTGATGAGTAAATTATTATAAGCAGTGACTTTCTGACCCCATTTCTAGCAATGTAGTGATAAAATTAAGACTCCATGTAGTTACAAGTCATGTGTCTTATAAATTCATTTTATAGCCACTGAATAAAAAATTAAAAACAGTTAAAAGTAAAAAATATTATAATTTTAATAATTATCATGTCTTTTGCATCCTAGAAATATCAAACATTTGTATACAAAACTACAATATTTGATACTTTAAAGTGTTATATAAATCTATACAAAAATGTTCTCTATAATTTTAATGGACTGACCTAGAATCAGTGTAATAACTTTATTTATTGTTTGAATAATGTAAATGCCATAATATTTCAAATGAGCATTTGAAATATTTTAAAAAAGTACATGCGATACAAATTTTGATTTAGTTAGAAAATATTTAAAAGTGATCTCCAAGATATATTTTAGGTCTTTCCTAAGATTTCAACTTTATACTGAAACCTCATATTGAAATCTTTATACTGAAACCTCAGGTTACAGTATGAGTAACACACAACCCAAACAATGACTAGATAAAACAGTTACCCCTTAAACTTTAAAACTATCATCAAAAATAGTTTTAGTGAAATACTGTATTCAATATAAAGATTCACAAATATATATTTCTTGAGAAATAAATTATTTCATTTATTTTTTCAGAGAAATTTTATTTTATTATAACACCATGAGATATACAAGTACAAATATATTCATAATTGGATTTCAGTCATGCAATGTTCCAGCCCCATCTCTCCACCAGTGCCCACATAAAGTATTTTAAAGAGCAATCACTTCCCAAATGCAAATAGTCAGCAAAGCAACAATACCAATATTTTTCTATGCTTGTCATTTTCCTTTATCTTTTACCACCATTTTCTCCTTTCTTTCTTTATGCATAATTTTTAAAAGCTTCCAAGAAATAATTACTTAGATCATTTTAATTGGACCTTTTTTCTTTTATTATGCTATTTCCCCATTAATATAGATTTTCTTTTGGATTGCTGACCACACCTGACAGTACTTAGAGCTTACTCCCGGCTCTGTGCTCAAAGATGATTTCTAGCAGAGAAAAGGTGACAGTATGCAGTGCAGGAATCAAACCAGGGTCAGGATACTGGCAAGGCAAGCTGCTTACCCTCTGCATTATTATTCCAGCTCCAAAGTTGACTTTTTAAGTAAGTTAAACACATAAACCAAAGCCCAGCATGACGATTCAGATGAAATTTTATTCCTTTGAATTTATTTTTTTACATTATCTCTAGGATGTACTAGCAAAATGTATTAAGTTAAGGATTCCCTATGAACAATAGTGACTGAGCTGGAGAAATAGTATAGGTATTAAGATATATGTCTTGCAAGTAGCCAATCTGGTTAGATTTTTGTCATGACTTGGTCCCTTTAGTACTTGGACCCTTGCATTGAACAATAGGCATAGTTCACAGAGAATTGCCAGGAGTGGCCCTAGAATTTCTCATCATTTCTTGGGAAATACCAACAGAAATACTGTACCCCCAAATACATGAAAGTGTCAAATCCAACAAAAATCTACATGTGATATACAAGGTCATTAATAGCCCGCTGTCATACAACATACATGCCTCTTTCCAGACTCTTCTGCATTTACATGGGAGCTATCCAATTATTTAACAGTCTCTCATAGCCCATTTGTTCCTGTTTTTTCCTTATCTTAGAACATCTTTCTTTGCTCCTGTACTTAGAACATTGCCCTCCCTTCTCCCACTTCCCCCCCCCCACACACACACACACTGGTTTAATTGAAATTCACACATTAAAACTAAGTTTGGGTGTCATCTTCTGATCTTTCTCAAAGGCACCAAATATCATTTTCCATTAATTTTTGCATGTGTCCAATATAACACGCTTATCCATCTTGTTATACTTCACTGAGCACTTCTCACTTTTGATTGTGATTATCTGTCAATAAATCTATCATTTCTACCATAACATAGGTTCCTTGATTTCCATTCTTTGTACATAACATAGAAAGTAATTTGTGCAATTACTTAAAGCACAGTAATTGGCACAAAGTCAACCCTATGTTTTAACTTAATTTCATAAATTGAGACCCAAAATGTGAAGCGTATATAATAGCTTTAACTAAATCCTTGTTATAAATATATACTAGTTAAAATACTTAAGAAGACTGAGATATAGTACAGTGGGTTGAGGTTCACCTTGAACCTGGCTACCCGGGTTGGATCCTTGGCACCTGATATGTTTCCCGAGCACTGCTAGGGGTAACTCCTGAGCAGAGCCAGGAGTAACCCTGAGCATTGCCGGGTGTGACCCAAAGAGGCAAAACAAAAATATAATACTTTCAAGTACTGTACCATATCTGTGAGTATAACAATTTTTCTCGCAACATTCTTGCTTATGGTTGGAAGGTAAAATTTTGAGTCACATGGTTATAGCTTGATTTACAAGCATTGTTTTGAGGAAAGGCAGAAGCAAGGACGTTTTTTAGAGTTATTGTTTACTTTGGACTTAGGGACCACTATCAACTGTGTAGGGACTATTCTGGTTTTTGTGCTGAGAAATGATCCCTGGTGTTGCTCTGGGGACCAGGTGTGATGCCAGGGGTTCAAATCAGGCTTGTGGGGTAACAAGAGCCACAGCCTTATGCAATGCAAGTGCCTTACCTCGTTTATCTCTCCACTTCTGAACCAGTATATTTACAGTTTACTATTTTCACTTTAGAATATATATAATAATTTATCCCAAATTAAAAAACACAAACATTGATTGATGGTGGATTTAATATTTTATTATTAAAATATAATTTATAAAATTTTGGCATTGTGATTTATTATACTATCAATGTTTCATGTGTATAATATTTTGACACCACACTTTCTTCCAGAGTGCCCTCTCATCAGCCCAAGCTCTGATACCTGGTATGCTAAGTTCTGTAAGCCACTGGTTGTAATGGGTCAGGAATAAGCACAAAGTTCGATTGGATAGATCTGTTTCAAAGTCTGTCACTAAGATGCTGTCAAGATGGTGATAGCTAGCAGGTGCTGTTGGAATCATTTTATGACTCAATTTGGTTGAAGGATTTGCTTCCAACATCTTCAGACAATTGTTAGTACATCACACAACCCTTTTCTACTCCCAAGTAGTTAACCTTTTATTTCAAAGTGATTATTTTAAAATAGGGTCTACATGCAATATTGTTCAACTAGGATTGCTCCTGGCACTGTTCCACCTGGAATTAAGAGCTTGATAGTTTAGTACTCATATACAACCAGACAGTTCTTCTAGGGTGATGGGTTCATAGCTGCAAGTATGACATCTGGCAATTATCATAGGCCATGTGCTGATGGGTATTGAACCCAGGGCCTCACCTATGCTGGGCATGTGATCTATGATTTAAAGTATCTCTCCTACCGCTTAAAGGGATTACAGGCAAATTACACATTTTTTTTCATTATGGAAGACCTACATCTTAAGATTGTTGTAAATAAATTAAGTAATATATATATAACAGTATCTTCAAAGAATAAAATATTACACATAAAACATTGTTCCCATATTCAAGATGCAAATGAAAATGACTTAATAAAAATGCAATAAAAGATTGGTTACATATGTCATGTATTTCAACCAAAATATAGCAACATGGTTCACTGTCAATGTGTAGAGTTCACTTCATACTGGAATATTGAGTTAATACTATTGGCTATAATAGTATTAAAATTCATAGTATTATATGAGTTAGTATTATTGAGTTAAAGTTATTATAAGCTCTTTGAACTTGTAACTATTTTGTTCAGAACTATTTTATTATTATAAAAATAAACTGATCTAATTAGTCAATTTGGTAGAAACTTGTTTTAAGTTAACATTAATTGCACCAGAAATTTAAACAAAGATTAAGTTTGAAAACAAAAGAGGAAAAAAGGATCTTTAAACTAATCCTTTTGTTAAGGACATTAGTTTTAAATTGGAATAAAGACAACACTTTATTGTATATTTATTATAACAAATAATCCTTGGCCACAATTTTCTAATTTATGCAATAGGTCACTCCCCTTTTACAAGCAAAACATTTTTGGCAGTACCTGTTTTACCTTGAAACTCTCTCTTATAAGGCAACCCTAGGTTGACCTTGATTAGTTTATCAAATGAGCTCATCCTCATGGCTGTAGAATTGTAGACGATCAGAGAAATAGCTTGGCAATGTGCCAGCACAGTTCTATAAATCATCTAGAGGGTACATCTGAGCATAATTGCAATTCTCTTTTCTTCTGTGTTTCTTGGTCAGAATTAGAAGGTAGCAAGAATGATAGGATGAAGTAATGGAACACAGGTGGGCCAGGAAAACTTATAAGTCAATAATTGAAACTTAGAACTTTTACTATATAACTAAACTTCAGATAAAGTTGAAAAGTCTTTTGAATTTTATTTCTCTCATTTGTAAACAAGCAGTCAATGCTGCTATTAATTTGTAATAAAACATAATTTAAATACATATATTCATTGCAGACACTAATATTCACAAATAGCCAGTGTACTTAATATATCCACTTTATTTTCCTGTGAAATGTGAAAAACTGAAGATGAATATTAGTAGATTCACCCATCACATACTATTACCTGAACCACACCAGTGAGCTACTGTTTAACCCCTAAGGGTATAGATAATATTAAATGCTGCAAGAAGGGAGAAGGCAAGGTCCTTCTTTCACCACCAGTGAAATAGCAGCAATGGTAGAGTATGACGGATAAACCAAGAATCCAGGGAATTGAAAATGACATACAAAAAAATAATAGGATTTGCAAATATACCTAAGACACACAATAATAAAAATTTACATAAATAAATCTAGGCAATTCTTAAGGCTACAATATTGTATTTGTATTTGAGCGCTTCATTTGACCTCATTTGAAATTGGCATTATTTTCAGTATTTTACTTTCCCCCTGCTTTCCTTTCAAACATAAGAAAGCTGCAGTGTATTTAAATTATCAGTAAAACATTTTATTATTGTCTGTCCATGACAATAATATGTTGCTGTTGTTTATGAGACAACCATTAACCAAAGTTATCACTATGATTCTCTTCAAGAAAAAAACCTGATTTATTTTACCAAGTAAACTAAATGAACATGATTTTAATTAAAATGTATGCATAATTATATTCTGATATATATTTGCATTCTATAACTGAAAACAGGTTTTCAAAACTTAGTGTCAAATATCACCCTTTACTAATATTACTCATGATTTGGCTGAGATAAGTAATATATTATCCTTAAGCTCTTTTTGCTCTTTTGTGTAGAAAAGGTTAATAAATACCCACAAATCTGAACTGGACATTAGGAAAAAAAGAAATGTGTCTTAGATTTTGGTAATGTGTTACATTAAAGTCTGTCATTTCCATAAATAAAATTAGAGCTTTTAAACATCACTTTATTATATACATCCCATCCCAACCACCCATCCAATATAGCTTATCTCTTACTGCACAGTTTCCTTGATGGATTGACAATGTGCCTTAAATAAAGTTAATTGTTAAAATAACACATTACCTACCTCCTTGCTCTGTCTCTAATTCTCACTCTCACTTGTTCTCTCTTTCTCTCTCTCCTCCCCTTTCTCCTTTTTGATTTCTCCCTCACTCTCTTTCTGACTATAATATCAATAGAAATGAATCAACCCTCAACTCACAAGTTCTTAATGTTAGGCAGTTTGTATGAAGGCAACGAGCTCCTGTTAAGAGATTATGAATGAAGCCAGTATGAAAAAGGATGAGTAACATGAGCAATTCCATTTTACTGAAAGTCTTTAAGGAAACACCACATTTAGAAAAAACAGCACTCTTTCATTAATATACTTTTAGAAAAGTACACAATTGAGAAAGGAGCTAGACAGACCTTAAAAAAAAGCAAGTAACTAGTTCTGGAGGTGACTGCAAACCTCATCAGAGATTTTTCAATAGTGGGTCAAAAGGGACAAAGATGGTTATTTAGTGTCTTCCCTTGCGGCAAGAAGTAGCAAGCATATAAACCTGTGCATAACCGCATGCACATCTTTATATACTATCATTTAACTTTCACAAGATTTCTACAAGGTAAATATCCTCATCCTTTAACATTCAACTGCAAAATTGCTTGAAGAGTTCCATAGCTGACTAATAGTCCACAAGAAGCAAAGAACATAATAGGGCTAATTTCATTGGTTGAATGTTCTCACTTTCCATTGGAAAACTGATAGGGAAGTAATAGGGAGTTATTAAGAGTAACAGAGAAGTATTAACTTCCAGTTAAAATCATGTTATCATTGAATGCTGAAATAAGAGAAGTATAGTATTGCTCATTCCCTACAGGTATTTAGGGTTTGAACTAGAATATATCTTTCTACCTAATTTCAATTCAAAGAATAATAAGGACTTGTACCAAATATATTCACTTGGATGTCTTTCTGAGACATCCCCCTACATAAATTTTTAAAGCATATTTTAAAATCTAAAGCATTTCTCAAAAATCACAACTTGAGTAATTAGATGTATCTACTTGGTTATAGTACATGACATACATAGGAATAGGTTGTTTTGGGGTATAATTTTGAAGATACTGAATACATTTCCTACAACATCCTCCTTTCTAGTACTTAAATTCTACATATATATGCATATAGATGTATTCTATAAGAATGTATTTAGTTATAAAATATGTGGAATTATTTTATAACTAATTATTTTATAACTATTTTATTAAGGCAATGAAATTATTGCCTTAATTTGAATGGCTATCATATTTTCATGAAACCATTTACCATATCTGGTGAAAAGCCACTAATAGAATAGGAATTTATGACAAAGGGGCTGTGGGGAGAAGAAAGAAGTGTTAATGATCAAGACATTTTTATTCTTCTAGGGGCATATCATGTTACATCATTTAATATAGCATATCATGGGATAACTGATTGCAAACTGATTACATTATATTTGTATGTCCAGTAAGGCTGAGATTTTCCAATTAGCCAATGACATGAAAGTGCAAATAGACAGTGGAACTGAAGGGTCAGTGACCATATCTGCTGCCTACACTGTGGTATTTCACCTTCCTACTTCCTAATGTTACCACTTTATCTTACATGAATAATGTGATTTCTGGTGCTGCCATTCTCTGTAAAAATTACTTATACCAAAGGGGCAAAGAAAGCAATTCTCAATCTAATCCGTTTTGCAAATTTGACAGGGACATCAAAGAGCAGGAAGTTGTCTGTGAGTAATGACATTGCTCGTTTGTTTAAATGTCAAACTTAAACCTCATCAACTTTCAGGGAACATGTCAGTAAAAATGGAATTCAGTTCAGCTGAAAAGGATTTCCAGAGGATTTAACCATCATTCAGTCTTGAAGAAAATAGTTGTTAGTATCTTAGAATGTGATGCTTTGAGCAAATCTTCTAAAGTTGAATGAAATTGGTGATTTCAGTACTTGGTGTTTTGGACAGTGCTTTTATTCCTTGATATTTCCAAAAGTACACTCTTAATGAAGTGTTTCTTTTTCACACTGAAATACTCATCCAGCTAGCAAACATGTATCTTTCATGCTAGCTAACATGTACTCCTAAAGCATGCAAGTCTATCATTATTATGCACCACACTATGTATCTGTACAAAAGGAGAAGGAAGTAACAGCAAAAGAAGAGCAAATTTGGTCAGAAATCAAGCTGGAAATAAAGGCTGGGAAATAGTTGTGTATTGTAGTTTTTCCTGAAAAAAAATCCACAATTTTACTGCAATGCAATAATGATCCTCTCTGGATAGGTTTTAGTTGAAGAGAATAATAGAGCTATCAACCCCTTGTGGCAATTTGTTAACAGTCGACCCCAGTGCAGGAAGAACAGGAAGCACATTTAATAGGCTTGCAGAAAAATCAGTGACAAAAACACTATTCTCCACATGATTTCTAATTCTCAACTATCAATGAAGAATTTTGGGTCTGAGATCAGGAAAATAGATGTCTATATTGTCTATAATCATACTTTTTAATGTTATTTCATTTCATAACTTGCTTATTCTATTAAATGGAGTCAACTTTGTGGCTTAAATGAGAAAGTAAATGTAAAGAGCTCTGATAGCAATATATAAATATATATATATATATATATAGTCAATCTGGATTACTCACTTATTAAGTGCTATAATGAAGAAAAACATTTTACTGTGGCCATATAACTTAATAGATGGATGGATGACAAAGGAATCAAAAGATAGTCCTGATTAATAAACCTGTCATTATAACTAAGAGTCTTAATTGACATGCATTATCACCTTCATTGTCCTAGCTGCATCTTTAAGATTGTGTTTTAAAAAAAAATCAAAGGAAAGAATAGCTTGAAAATAGAACACAAGGGGTTAATCGAAGTTCTGAGAAAATTGTTAAATCTCATCAATTAATAATCAACCAGTTTGGGAGGAATCCCTGCCAGTCCCATGCTACAAACTACTCTGCTGGCTGAATAGCAGAGACTACTTGAAATCCTACCCAGAGAGACAGCACATGTGAGAGAACAGGAAAAAATTTCATGTCAGTGCTGACATTCTGAGAAGTTCCTTATCATCTTCCATTTCAGAAACAAATGCTTCCTTTTTGACCTGTAAGTCTCCTAGATTTATCCTAACGCACCTCACTTATTTCCTATAATGGAAAATCAAGAACATCTCTGCCAAGATTTTCCTATCTCCTGTCATTTTCAACAGACTCCCTCCACACTGCCCCCTGCATTTTAAACACCTCCTACTCTCCATTCATCAAGGTACAGGCAGACTCCATTCACAATTCGTGTTTAGCCTCCTCTGCTTCTAAGTCTTCCCTGCACCTTCAAGCGGATTCTCCAACGACCCTAATACACTCTGTCACCACATCACCGCTGTGCCCCTGTTTAACCCGCAGAAACGGATTAGAGGTAGGCGGTGAGTGAGGAAATGGGTAGTGCGTAGAAACCTAGGTAGACAATCCCAGTTCCAAAGAGCTAGCCTCCGACTTGAAAATGCTAGCTTTCTTCGGAAAAGAAAAAAATATAAAGTCATCGGTTGCAAGTATTTCCTGACCCAGAGAATAAGAATGTTGGGGTGGGGTGGGGTGGAGGGGGTTGAGATAGATTTGAGATAGATCCAATAGATAATGAATGAATGACTGAATGGATTGATGAATGATTGCGATCTCTTTGGTACTTTTGTCTGACGCCCTCCTTCAAGCTTGCTCCCAGCATGGTGTCTGTTTAATTCAGCTTCTGTGCGAGCGCGCTTCCCTGCTTTGCTAGTCTCTGCTCTCAGCCCTTTCATTATCCCCACCTCTAAATAGCGCCTAAACCTGCCCCAAAGGAACTAACTCCTACCTAGCTCACAAATCCTTTGTGACTTAAAAACCAACAACAGCTTTGTCTTTATGGGCGCAGCCTGGATTTCCTATAGCTTTACCCTTTCTCAAAGCCCACTACTCTGCAAACACCCGGCCCCAACACAAAAGGGCGACAGCTTTCCTCGCACTCAACAAAATCCACCTGAGATCCCGGTGGCTGACCCTCCTTTGACGCGCCCAAACCTGGGTGCTCGCGAAAGAAACGCGGTTTCCCTCTTCTCCCGACAACGCCACGGTTGGTATGGGGTTGTAAAATCGGAAAACTTTTCCCGTTTGTTTGTTAATAGGAGCCCCACCCCGAGAACTGTGACCTCTTTGTTTGCATCCCTGGGGGGGAGGGAGGGGTCTCCAGAATCTTTGCAGCCTGGGGTGCAGGGGACGTGCAGGGGACCCTCTGGAGGGCTGCCCGGGTCGAGACTCACCCAGGACATTCCCTGATGAGAGCCACCACGAACACGATGATGTAGCCGGCGATCAGGACCCACTCATATTCTTTCGGGTGTAGGTATTCCCTCCACAGGTACCGCAGGAATTCCTCGTCGTCATAATCTGTGGGGGTTAAAAAGGGCTCTTGAGTTTCATTCAGCTCCACAGCAGATGACCAGTTGCGACAAGGGGGAGTCCTCCAATTTGGTGCCGGACATCACGGGCTTCAGTCCGGTTCAGCTCCGTGCTGCAAGCGCTCTACCCCTGCCCCATGAGCACTGGGGATTTGTGGTGGGAAAGGCTGCGCGGAGAGGCGAGAAGAGGCTCTGGAGCAGAAAATGACGTGAAAAGTTATTGAGCCAATGCCTCTGGAGTCTTAACGCCGGGCAACTTCTCCTGCAGCGTTGCTGTCTTTGCAGGCGGTTTTGCACTGGGGACACAGGAGGCTGAAGAACTAGGGACCAGGCGGTGGAGGCTGCAGCAATGACACCGGGAGGAGAGAGCTACCTCTGGCTTGGCTAAGCTCAGTTACTCCCATTCCAGCACTCAGCTAGGAAGCCACCGCAGGGGAGGGCTGGGGGGGGGGGGGAGAGGAAAAAGAGAGAGAGAGAGGAGAGAAAGAGAGAAAGAGAGACAGGCAGACAGAGCAGACAGAGAAAGACAGAGACAGACAGACAGACAGAGACAGACAGAGGGAGAGAAAGAGAGAAAGAGACAGGCAACAGACAGACAGACAGACAGAGACAGACAGAGGGAGAGAAAGAAAGAGACAGACAGACAGACAGACAGAGACAGAGACAGAGAGAGAGAGTAGAAAAGAGAGAGAGAAGAGGGGCTGGTGTGAAAATGATTTTTAACCTGTGTCTCTGTGGATTAAATCATCCTTTTATCATCCTTTTATCTACTCCCCCAACCCCCCCCATCCAATCCTGTTGCTTACATGCTATTTGTATACCCTGGTGCCAGACACGTGCAGCTCTGTGTTCATGACAAGCATATCAATGCATGTTTAATACTGGATTTGTGGAGGAATTTCTAATACATATAAAAGTAAGGAGTAGGAACCTTCAAAGGGCACTACTAAAAGTCCTTTCAGGCTTTTTGCTTGATTTTACCTTCTCAGCATTTGCTGAAATGTTAAAGCAATTTGCACCCTTCTCTTCAAATTAAGAAAGGGGAACATTGTTTTCAGTTGAAGAACATGCTGGAGGCCTGTTATTGTTGTTTTGTTTTGTTTCTGTTTTGAGGGGCCACACCCAGCAGAGCTCAGGATTTACTTCTGGCTCTGTGCTCAGAGGTCAATCCCAGGAGTGCTCAGGGAATCTACAGGGTGGCGGTATCTATCCTCAAGTCGGCATCTTGCCCATATACTATTTATCTGACCCCTTTAGCAGAAGTTTGCATTTGTAGTAGGTTGAATATGAAATACAGCACATTAAACTTGAAGGACATTAAGGGCAATAGATGTAATCATCTTAATACTGTCAAAGAAAGGGAAACCACAGGCACCCTAGGTGGCATTAAACTACGTTTTCCATAGGATGTAGTTCTATAAGCAGAAATGCATTCTTTTCCACTCAGAACTGATGTCCCTTGCCATACACTCCAGAACTGATTTCATCTCTAAGAATAGCATTTGGGGAGTTTGTTATAATGAGATTGTATGGTCCTTTCATCAAATAATAGGAAGATTCCATTTGATATATTATAATCTTGAACTTAGGAAGGTTCTCAGAACTGTCTATCCCCAAATTTAGCTGAATATTAGAAGCCACTGCTGATGTGTTTCCACCTGCTTTAGAAATGAACTGCACAATCCACTATCACACAATAGTTCCAAAGCTTATAAAACTGTTCCTAAGATTAAGTTGAGATGTGGAAACCAACATTTTCCCCCTAGTAATCCCCCTACCCTAATTGCTACTCTGAATCTTGGTGCTGCCAGAAATAAAACCCCAAATCTTTGACAATCTTTCAGTCAAAGGACCCTACACGTCCATCCTTTCCAAGGTCCCTGTTTTCACTTTCATCCTAATTACTTACATTGTTGGTTTTAAATGGCACTATATCCACAACCTGTCATTTCTTGGTCATCCTTAAGTCAATTGTAAATATCTTACATAATATGTAATTAGGAGAAGATACAAGAGTCTGAGTTGGGTCTCGCCAGTACAAAATGTATTCTATTCTTTGAATGCAGCCAAGGTTTGTACATAGTAATTTTTTCAATGCTCACAAGATGTTTCTGATTTATATTGAACCTTTATTCAGGAGCCTTTATCTCCAACCACCAACCATGAGGCTTCACAAGTGTTTGTACTCAATTAATTCCTGTGCAGTATTCTTACATTACAGGTGACAAACTGTTCCTGCAGCAAATGACTTATAAATGGTCAGTGACAAATCAGAGGGAAAATGTCAGTTTCCTCTATTCCCAGTCTAGTACATCTACTATTCTATAAAGGCTGAATTTCCCATATAATACTATCATTTTCCCATTGTGATCTAGTCAATTTTTTAATTTTGTTGGTTTTGGCAGGCCAACCAAACCCAGCACTGCTCAGTGGCTGCTCCCTGGCAGGGCTCAAGGGAAGACCTTCTGCCAGGGATCTAACCTTAGCCTCCTTCATACAGACCTTGCATTCAACCATTGAGCTATTTTCTGGTACCTAGTTTTAAAAAATGGTTAAGCAGGGCTGGAGCTATAGTATGGTGCTACGTTGCACACAATTCACCCAGATTCTGATCCCCAGAACCCCAAGTGATCCTCCAATTACAGCCTGAAGGGATCCCAGAGCACCATGGGGTGTGACCCCATAAAACAAACAAAAATACCATTGAGACCCATTGAGACAACACAGGGGTTTAGAGGCTTGCCTTGAAGCTGGGTAACCTAGGTTTGATTCTGCAAAATACCCCCATTCCTAAACTTTAAGAATAGGGGAATGCATATACATTTTACCATCTTTGAACAAACATTTAAAGCTCCCAGTCTACTCTTATGATACATAATGAATAAGGCAACTACTATAAAACATTTTATTTTCTAGAGAAGGTAAAGGGAAGATAAGCCAATAAAAATATAAGAAAAATATAAAAGTTGGCCAGAGAGTGCAGAGGGTAAATGCTTGCCTTGTATGCCTCTGACTACATTTCTATTTTCGTTACCCTTTATGGTCCAAGAGCCTACCAGGAGTGCTCTTTGAGTACAGCCAGTGTGACTGAGGACAAGGAGGAGGATGACTAGGAAAATATAAGAATAAATAAGTACTGTGGTGAGTAATGGGATGAGGTGATGGGGAAAGTGAAGAATCTCAAAGGTCACATTAGAAACCGGCAATCACCTCTGTGAGGAGATGATTTCTAGGGACAGTCACATGATATAATAAAATAAAGTTGAGGACTATGATGATCTTCATAAATGCTGAAATTTTTAGCCAAACTATTAGCCAGTTCCATAGACATCAGTAAGTTTAACAAGCAGATCTTTCATGGTTTCATTCAAGATTTGGTACAAATCTAACTTTATTTGGAGGATACAATGTTTCCCTTGATTTATTATCTGCATTGTCTTCTTTTATGTCCTATTTTAAAATGGGAGAGATTATTGCAAGTTTAGTTCCAATATATATTCATTAACCTTACAAAATCCTTGCCATTGACAATCTATAAATAAGGACCCAGTATACTATCTCCTAAGTATGCAGTGCCACATGCTTTAATATTTTTGGCACTTTAACTTGTCTACAGTTCAAAACACTGTTTTTAAGTCTTTTGCCCACAATTAATCTTCACTCTTTACTAAATGTGTTCATAAGAAAAATGTGCATATTTTCATGATTTGGTTCTGGTATTTGCTTTATGTTGTGACAACTTTAAATTTATCTTGATCCTTCAAGTGTTCCATTTTCTCTGTCTATGATTTATTTTAAATATGTGGAACTCCAATGCCATAAAAAATACACTCAAGTCTTCAAAGTTATTTGTATTCTTTTTTGCAAGTACATTATAAAAGATGATAGATAGTACAGTATTCATTTTTAATGTGAACCTTTTTCTTAGGTCTTTGGATACTTTTTAGAAAATTTGGAAAAAAGCTGATTCTGTAGATATTATTTGTCTTTTTTAACTTCAGTTTTTCCTGTTGTATCCAGAGTCAGCCATGTATCTCAGTGCAGTCGAGAAATGTCGAAATCTTTTAGTGATCTTTTAAGGTTGTTATAAAAATTATCATTATCATCATTATTATCGTTTATTTGGGGATCATACCTAGCAGCCTTCAAGGCTTACTCTTGCCTCTGTTCTTGCCTATGTACAAGGCTACTCTTCTATGTACATTTCTATGTATTCTGGTTCTTGGGGAACCATATGCAATGCTGGAAATGGAATTAGAATTGGCTGCATGCAAGGTAAATGCCTCAACCCCCTGTTCCTTCTATCTAGTCTAACTGTTACAGGAAGTAAATTCATATATTGGTACTTTTAGAAATTATATCTAACAAACTGAAAAGGGTCTGAAAATGTTTGTTAAATACAATAAATATTATTTGATCCATTAATCCTGGCATATTACCTGTTAACAACCAATTACATATTTTAGGTGTTAATACACGTATGTGAATCTATAATGTACCACAGTAGCCTGAGTAATAAAACAGTAGTAAAGAACATAAAACTAAGAAACAGATTTTAATTTTTTTTGCCTCAGTGTACTCAGATTGCTCCAATATTTAAGTCATATGGATCACTGCATATTTGATAGTGTTATTACTATTGAGAGTCTATTCTTATTTGCAGGATATAATAATTTTATGTATTGATTTCAATAAATATATCTGAGCATCTAGTATATCCTCAGTAATTTAGCTAAGTATAAAGACCAATAAATATAGCCTAGCCTCAGTGATGTTATAATTCACTGGTGAATTAGAAGTGTTTTAATAATAGAATAACTAGTTTCCAAGAGTGAGACACAGAACATGAAAGAACATATAACTCAACCTGGGAAGGAGGAACAAAAGGGATAACTCTCCCACAGGAAAAGGCATTTTTGATCTCTGCTGAAGAGGAGAAATACCAAAGGAAGAGGGATATGTCTAGTAAAGGGAGCGGAACTGGAAGACATGCTAGCAGGGGAAAACATGAAGAGAGTATATGGGTAAAGGCAGATTTTACAATTGTATTTGATCATGATATAGGGAGTGGATGAGATGAGATTGATAAAGAAACTAGTGAAGAGACATGAATAATGACCCTAACTAGAGAGGATGTACTAGTACTTGTGGGGCTGGGTTGAGCTGGTTATTATTTCAAAATGCGAGAACTTGAAGGATACCAGTTAGAGTGCAAACATCTTGCTTTCTAACTTTATTTAAGATGGCAGGGCCAGAGCGATAGTCCAGTGGGTAGGGCATTTGCCTTGTATGCAGCCGACCTGGGTTTGATCCCGGCATCCCATATGGTCCCCCTGAGCACCGCCAGGAGTAATTTCTGAGTGCAGAGCCAGGAGTAACCCCTGAGCATTGCGAGGTGTGACCTAAAAAAGAAAATAAAAAAAATAGATGGCATATTTGAAGTATGTAAGAGTATAGTAAGAGCATATTTGAAGATTATTTATGATACTTATGTGTGTGTGTTTGTGTGTGTGTATAGTTAAGGACAACTTGGACAAAGAAACAAAGAGGTGTCCAACTGTTTACTTTTTCATATTTGAAAAGAAGTTTTCCTTCTTTTCTGTTGAAATGGAAACAGTTAGAGAATATTCTATAATGACCGCACTGAGCTTACGTGTTCCTTACATAAAAGCATTAGTTTTGCAAAAGATATCTAACATCTCTAGGCTCAAACAACCACATTTTCTTACTGTATGGCCTTGAGCTAAATCTTTCTAGAAAAGCCCCTGAATCACAGGAGGCCAACAAATAATTTCTTCGATGAAAAGGGAAAAAGGGACTTCTGATAACTCATTGCTGTTAGTGGAAACTGTTGAGCCTGAGACTGAAACAACCTCTACAAAAAGACTCAGACATTAATGACTAAAATTATTTGTCAAAAACTACCGCAAAAATATTCGGTTCCTTTTCCTTCCCTTTACCTTCCTCTTTTAATTATGTCTTATTTGGGGGGGGGGGGAGTGATACTACAGCCAAGTAAGGAGCTTAATTTTCTCCTTACTGGATCCCTTGTATCACATACCATCCCTCGGCCGAGTCAGCAGGGGATCACTGAGTCTAGAAGCCCATAGTAAATCCTGGGTACTACCGGGTATGGTCAAAAAATTTTTTTTAAATTGTCTTATTTTAGATATGATTCTCCCTGTTCCACCTTTCATTATCAGATCAGATTATTTCCTTTCATGGTTCCTTTGCCCAACAATATATGAAGATCTTGTTCCTGTGTTGCACATAGACTAGCATTGTACCTGTCTTACTCAGTTTTTTTTTTGTCTTAAAAAAGATCAAGGAGGAATAAGCAGGGAATTTAACTTAGAAAAAAACGCATTAGCTACTCAGGTTAAAAAAAAATCTGAAACCATGAATAGACACTGATTCAATTGAACAAGGCACAAAAAAGAATATTTGGAAGAGATATTATCTAAACTCAGAGCTGAGGAGTGAAGAACAGTAAACAGATTATGAAGTGCTAAACAATGAAATCAGCAGTACTCAGAAGCAAATGAACTGTTTGTGAGACAAAGGTCAGCATTCAGGGTTTATTACTGGCACCAAGTTCTGTGACAAGCACACTATATGAATCAAATTATCATTATAACTCTATAAGGTAGTTAAAGATGAAAAAAAGTTAGTCAGAGAGGTTAAGTCACTGACCGAGATCACACAGCTAGAAAGTAACAATTATTGAGCAGTGTTGTCATGATCTAATTTCAGAGATAATTTTTTCCCATCACTCCAGTTTGAAGTTCACAGCAGAATTAATGTATACATAAATTTCTCATAGACAGCCCGACATATACATAGCCATTACCAATTTTCCCCATCAGAGTAGAACATATATTAAATGATGAAATTACATTGTCACTGTAATAATCATCTAAAGTGCATTAATTATCTTATAGGTAAAGTCTTGATGTTTCATCTTCTTTTGGTTTGACACATTTGTAATTATGTGTGTCTATCATTCTATCACTATATGGAGTATGGCAAAATCTAAAAATCTATGTGCTTCATCTATTTATTCTAACCTATGAATTTCAGGAAACTACTGATCTTTTAATACTACCCAGTACTGCCTTTTTGCAGGATGCCCTATATTTGGAATCATTTTGTATGTAGTCTTTTCACATTGGACTTTTTCGCTGAGGGATAAAAAATTAAGATTCTTCCATATTCTTTTGTGATTTAATAGCTTATTTCTTTTAGCACTGATTAATATTTCATTGTCTGTATAACCAGGCTTCTTCTGGGTTTCAGCAATTTTAATAAACTTGCTTTAAAGAGCTATATGCAGGTATTTGTGAAGAAGTAAGCTTTAAACTTTAGGAGGACAATACTAAGAATACTTGACTGGTGGGATTATATGAAACTATTGGATGGATGGATGGATTTTATTCATTTTTAATTATTAATTTTTATCTTAGTGCCAAAATTGACAGTGCTCAGGGCTTACTTCTGATTCTGCGCTCAGCAATCACTCCTGACAGGCTCATATATGGGGTCCTGGGAATTGAACCTGGGTCAGACACATGCAAGTCAAAGGCCAGACCCACTGAATTACCACTCTGCCTTGGGTGCTTATTTTTAAGGGCTGTTTTTGTTTGGTTTTAGGGAAAGAGTGTTGGACGTTAGAGGTGCTTAGAGGATGTTCCCTGGCTCTCTCTCAGAAGTGATCCTATATTATATGTCCAGCCATATGTACTACAAAGGAAGAAACATGGGTCTAATACATGCAAGTAAGCGCATTATCTTTTGTACTATCTTTGCAGCCACTATTGAGGTTTTAATGTAATTGTATTGCTTTTTATTTCAAATTTCGTTTATTGTCAATCCACAACATAGGAAAGCACTGACTTTTGTAGTCTTATAATTCACAATTTTGCTATACACTTTTGAGTTCCAGCAGTTTCAAGAGTTTGATTCTTTTTCTGTGTGTGGGTTCTTTTAAAGATTCCACAAGCATTTCATCTATAGAAAATGACAGTTTTATTTCTTTCTTCCCTATTTGTATACTTTTTATTTCCTTTTCCTTGTCAAATTACTTTAAAAGGAGTTATTGCTGTAAAAAGAGGGTCCATCATCTTTTCCTTATAACTGATCTTAGAGGGAAGGTTTTGAATTTCTTTTTTTTTTCTGTACCATTTGTTTTTGAGGGGGACACCTGGCAAAATACCTGGACACATGGGCTTACTGTTGGCTCACATTTAAGGATTACTTCCAGTAGGTCTAGGGATGGGGTGCATATGGGGTACTCATTACGAACCCAGATCAGCTGTGTAACTGATCACAGTAACTGAACCTACAACAAAATTCAAAATAAGTGGCTGATTAAAATTTTTTTTACATTAAGTATAATTTAACTTTGTTTTTTTAGAGGAGTCACATCAGCAGTTTTCAGATCCTGTGAAACAGTGCTTATGAGGCCTTGTGTTCTATGGAGTCACCTTAGGGGCTAATGTGGTAGGTATAAGCGGTGTCAGGGATCAACCTCAGGGCATCATACATTGTAGGCATGTACTCTACTTCAACTTTCTCTCTGATCTGTATGTGTAAATTCTCATATCCATTCTTTTTTTTTTCTGCTTTTTGGGTCACACCCGGCAATGCTCAGGGGTTTCTCCTAGCTCTGCACTCAGGAATTACTCTTGGCTATGCTCAAGGGAACATATGGGATGCCAGGGATCGAACCCGGGCGGCATGGGCCGGCTGCGTGCAAGGCAAACGCCCTACCCACTGGGCTATCACTCCGGTCCCTCATATCTATTCTTTATCAATAAAATGTTCCTCTCTATTCTTTGTGTGTTGAGATTTCTTTTGATCTCATAAATGGGCACCAGATTTGTAAGTGGTTTTAATGTATCTTTTGGATATGGTCATGTGATTTTTAAGTTTTAGTGTGTTTGACAAACTATATCAAGTATTGAACAGTTTGTCATATGAAAAGTTATTCTTAATTGTGGTATAATTTTCAGTCCATAAAACATATTTTCTTGATAACAATTATTCTCCAAACATTTATCATATGTGGTGCTGTTATAAATAGAACTTGTTCTTTAATTCAATTTTTGAATTTTCCTTTGTGAGCATCTAGAAATGCATTTGATTTTGGCATGTTAATTATATATCTGTGCTTTGTGGAAGTCATTATTAACTCTAGCAGTCTTACATGTGTTGAATTTTTGAGTATTCTATATATAAGATCATGTCATTTGCTAGAGAGAATTTTATTTCTTCCTTCCCAAACTGGACACCTTTTCTTTCTTTTCTATGACTAAATGATAATAACTTCTGACATAATTTTGAATAAAATAAGTGATCATGGCTCTCCTGATTCCAGGGATTTATTTTTTAAATTTTATTTATTCATTCATTCATTTATTCATTCATTCATTCATTCATTCATTCATTTACTTTACATATTTATATTTATCTATTATTTATTTATTTATAATTTTGGTCACACCTGGCGATGCTCAGGATACTCCTGGATCTTCACTCAGGAATACTCTACTGGCTGTGTTCAGGGACTATATGGGATGCCTGGGACTGAACCGGGTTCGGCCGTTTGCAAGGTAACGCCCTACCAGCTGTGCTATCGCCTCCATCCCCTGGTTCCAGGGATTTATGAAAATGTTTACCTCACTCCCTTTTCTGATTTTTATAGAAGCACTTTGTCATATTAAAGAAATCCCCTTTTGTTCTTATTTTGTTTAGTACATTTATCATGAAAATATGTTGGATTTTGTTGACTTATCTATTTCTTTTAGGAAGTCATGTATGAGACTTTTTATTAATACTATTACTATGATGTATTATATTGCTGACTTTTCTAAGTTCAATAGACCTTGTATTACTAGGATAAATTCCACTTGTCTATGGTATGAAATGCTGCCAATATATTACTGAATTTGTTTTGATTTTGCTTTCTTAGAAATTGTTGCGTCTACATTCATCAGAGATAGAGGTTTTTTAATTTCTTTTTTGTTGTAGTTTTTAGGCCACATCTGGAGGTGCTCAGAGTTTGCTCTGGCCCTATGCTTACTGATAACTCCCATTAGGTCTGAAAATGGGGTGCTACAGACCTAACATGTATTAAATACATACCCGCTTTACTGTCTCTTCAGTTCCTATCTTTCTAGTCACATATGTTTATTTTAGTTTGATATCAGAGAAAGACTATAGTTTGATACAATTTTTATTATTCATTAGCTTTTTGAATTTGAGGTTGTCACTCAACTTAAAACTTTGACAGCTCATTTTTGTATTAATAATAACTGTAGAAATTATGAGGTTAAGTAAAATTATATGTAAACTACAAATTTATATTAATTTGTGATAATGTGAGCTTAGGAACATAAATAGAGGGTGGAGAGATAAAACTAGAAATATATGCAATTTTGGGCCAGAGAGATAGCACAAGGATTAAGACTTTACCTTACACATGGTCATCTCTGTTTGAATACTGGTTTATCATAGGAACCCCTGACAACAACCAGGAGTGATTCCTAAGTACAGAGTCAGGAATTATTCCTAAGCATAGTCCAACTTGACCACTTTAAAAATAAATGAACAAGTAAAAATTATACTGACATTTTATCTAGGATTGTTTTATCTTATCTCTCTTGGTTATCATTACAACAGACATAAAATTAATTGCAATCATTCCAAAAACATTACAATGAAATTATCCCAAATATCATATTATTGCTATGTGCTGTTATTATGACTGTTATTATGTACTATTATATGTGATATATATCACATATAATAGTACATATATATGTGTGTATATATATACACACACACATATATATATATATGTATATATACACACACACATATATATACACACACACACATATGCGGAAAGATAGGTCTTCAGCTGAATCTCAACAAAACTATGTTCATGAGAAATGAACTAGTTCCAGAGGCCCCATTCATGCTCAATGGAACAAACATCTCTGGATGCAACAGCTATGTATACCTAGGTCGAGAAGTCAACATGATGAACGACCTGAAACCTGAGTCCTGAGTTGTGCAGGAGGAAAAGAGCGGCATGGACTGCCTTCAAAAACATCAAAAATATAGCCAAAAGAACAAAAAACCTCCAGTTCTAGGCACATCTCTTTCACTCCACCGTTCTCCCTGCATTAACATATGCCTCAGAGACCTGGGCCCTAAGTAAGCAGAATGAGAATACCATTTGGGTCTCCCAAAGAGGAATCAAAAGAGCCATGCTTGGAATATCACACCTCACTCAAGTGAGAGAAGGAATCTGGAGTTCCGACCTCCGTCACTATTCTAAAATCAAGGATGCTGTCTTATCTGCCAGGACATCAAAAAATCAGATGTGCTGGTCATATAATGCCATCTGGAGACGGCCATTGGACTAGAGAGGTTACCAACTGGATCCCATGGAACGTCAAAAGATCACGTGGCCGCCCACCTGCAAGATGATCAGACTTCCTTATCAAGACTCTAACCAAACAGTTTGAGGGTCTTAATATCCCTGAGACAAACAGATGCCATTGGGCTACACTGGCACGTGATAGGGTCAAATAGAAATGTTACTGGTGCCTGCTCGAGTAACAGGATATCAACTGATCAAGAAGTGATATGTGATAATAGTCAATAGCCAATATACATTTAACTGATATACATTTATACCATACCATTTATATTGATATATTAACATAATTTCTCTTCATATAACCGTAAAATTTGCTGTTATCTTTTCGCATTTTCCAAATGAGATGGGATCTTAAATTTGAAGAATAATCTGTTTACATTCATAACACTTGGGAGTCAGAGAAAATTATTTAACTCTATGGCTAGAGAGAGAGTCCAATAGGCAAGGTACTTGATTGCACATTACTGAACATGATACAATCCCTAGCAATCCATGTAGTTCCCAGATCACTACCAGAAATAATTTCTGAGCACAAAGCCAGGAGTAGTCTCTAAGTACTGCCAGGTGTGATCCAAAAAACAAAGCAATCAACTACATATAGCAATTAATATTAATAATGCTAGATGATTTTCAATCTCATCTAGGAGTTGCTCTCATATTTATATATAATTCTGCACATATATTTTCTTCAAAATTGTATGTATTTTGGTATAACTAATATGCTTAAATCAAAATAATTTATTGTATTTTTTCTATTGCTTTGAAAACTAACGCCTCTATAACCTTTCCTATAATATTTAATTGAATTAACATTGGGCATTGGGTATGTTAAAAATGTAGAACTACCACCTCCACAGAGCTCAGCAATGAATAGCTTTAAGACCTTGGCACTTAAGACAAGTATTCCTGAAATAAAACTCTATATATTGATAAAAAAAACATGTGAAGCCAATGGCTAAATATCTTCCCCTAAGACAGAAACAAAACTGTTTCTTAGTTAGATCCCTCAAAATAGTGCAATTGTGACTGATTACATATCCTTGACTGAATTGAAGGCTACTGTGTAATATTATTGAATAAAAATCTACTGCTTTACAGGAGAAACCCTGAGCATTGTCGGGTGTGACCCAAAAAAAAAAAATCTACTGCTTAAAAAATCAGAATTTTAAGATATTTTGTTTATTATTTGGTATTTTGCAAAAAAAGGACCAGATTTTAAATTTATAAAGGTAAATAAGAATAATGTGAATTTATTATTTATGACTTAATACTATGGATTGGCTTAATCAAATTAAACACATAATATTAATTACATATAATCAACATGCTGTCAATCAAATGGACTCGAGATGGTAGGCACATTTTAGGGCTGCGTCCTAGACACTGATGTTAACCCTGTGTGAACATCATAGCAAGGCTAGAAATGTTCCTAGATTTCTTTACCAAAGATAGGATTTTTTTTATTTATCATAAAACCTCTTTTCAATTTTTATAAAATTCTTTTAAAGATGAAGACACTTAAATTAGGAAAGCACATCATAAAGTGATTTTACTTTAACATATCAAACATTTGGAATCATTTACAATTATTAGTCCTGAAAGCTAAGTGCACCTTCAGGGTTGAAAAACATACTTCAACTAATTTTTGAAAATAAGCATATATTTTATATTGACATAATTAAAAATAGATATTCAGATAACTCATCTGGACATACAGAATATGCTTTAAATCATTCTAATATATATTAATCATTGGAGTATTTTTAAGTTATTTGTTGTGTGGTTGGGACATTGATATTACTGCTGTTAATAAACCAATATACAAATGTTAGTACACTTTATATAAAATTTGTTTTATAAAGAGGTTTTATAATTTCTAATTTATTGCTCACTTATGGATGGTATGTTTGGCTTTGTCAAGATGTTTTGCTATGTCCTCAGTTGACCTTTCTTGTATTCATACTTGATAAAAAGAAGTGAACAGAAAGCACAGTTAAAATTAATCATAACAGCAATTTCCCTGTCTCACTCTCTACCCCCACTCGAGTCTGCTTGCACTTGTTGGTAAGAGCTTGAAAAGAAGAATGGCCACATCTGCACTATCTCAAAGAAAAGACCTGCTGTGCAATATTAAAGACTGCTGGGTGCCCACACCAGTTTAAATATTAAATGCATTCATGACCTCTTTTGAAAAATATTATAAGCAAACAGATTTCAGACTCAGTACTAAAGTGAATGATCTTCCATGAAATAAATGCTGTATTTGGTCGATGAAAGGTAAAGCATGATTGTAGAAAATTAAAATACAAAAAAATGAAAAGAACACAACATCTGAACATTGATGAGGGGAAGTTTCCTTTAAAAAATGTTTTTCTGGCTATGTTCACACTAATCAACTCAATAACTGTTCTTTGGTTATGAGAGTTTTGAAAAAAAAGTTGAATAAAGGATACCAGTTTTCTTCATTCATGATAATACTTAAGCGCAAAAGTAATAATCATACAATTACAAGCAATTATGTGTGTCATAGAATCGGAGTGTGAGTAGTACAGTGGACTCCCCAAGAAGTGCTCAGAAGATAATAGAAACACTCCCATCAAAACTTGTCCCACTGGACTGAATGGTTCAATGTTATGGTTCAATAATGTGTTTCTGCTTGGACCCTTCAATACTGGAAAACACTAGGACAGTATTCTGTATTGTTTGAGCAAAATATACCTGGGAGTGTTCCTGAAGCCAAGCAGTACTGGGGATCAAATTGGGTTCTGCATATGCAAAATATGAATAAATGAGCACTGTGCTGTCTCCCCAGACTTCCTTCAGAATTATTACCACTATAGTGGAAAATAAGCTCTGTAGATACTAGTTTTAGTAATATAGATACATTTTTTAAAAATTACATTTCAAAGTCAGAAATGCAGATTGAGTCTTGGTCATTTCATATAAGAAAGACGTTGTAATAATTTTGTAGCTAAAGTCCATGTTATTTGATTAGTAAGATATCAATATTGAGTGCTATTAAAAATGAAAGGTGTTTCTTTTTCTCCTTAATTTGCTTAAGCCACTTTTTTTCTTTCAAATTTTAGACTCCAACATTTGTGATACCTATTAATTATAGTAATTATTGTCCATATTGTTTTGCCCGGGAAAGATCAGACCAGTAGACATTCCCACAGCAGCAGTGAATGTGAGTTTCTCTCCACCTGAATTCATGGCAATACTGGTTGTTCTTCATGATGAGTACCACTCTCTGTGGTGTGAGCCTGGCAAGCTACCCGTGTTTTATTTGATATACCACAAACCAGTAACAATTATGGACCTCATTGCCATGAACTGAAGGAATGGTTTGAGGCTCTTCCTGTCCCTGGAGCATGCAGATGCCCTTGGGCTACACTTGCTTGCGACAGGACAACAGGACATATGGAGATGTTACTGGTGCCCACTCGAGACAATCGATAAACGAGAAGACAAGTGATACAAGTGATATTTTTCGATGGGATTGGATATTTTTTCTTGTAAAGTTATACAGTGCTTTATATATTGAAGATATATGCTTATCTTTTGCTTTATCTACCTATCTATATATAGCAGAATTCTTTTACAAATACAATTTGATTTAAAGGAATTTACTTAAAGAAATGTGAAGGGGTGAGAGAGGGAATACATGCTCAAGAGAGAACAATGTGCTTCTCCAGAGGGAGGAAAGCTGCTACTTTTAAATTTCTCATTGTCAAGTTTCTGTTTGTAATTTATATCTTGTTCAGCAGTCTAAGGAAAATTATTAATATTACTTATTAGAATATTCCTAATCATTGGGATTTTTTTTGAAAAAAGGAGCCATGTCTGGTCATACCTGACTTGTGGACCATACTTGAAAAAGACTATGGAATTAAGCATTTAATGATTTAGAATTCAAGGTTATTATATTCTAGTGCATATTTAACAATTTCCAAAATTATAATTTTGTTGTTGTGAAGTTGAACATTTTATAGTAAATGAGGAGGAGGTTAGCTGAGGCAGCGACGACAGCAGTGCAGGAGCTGGTATGTGCTGGGCAGCTAGAGCCTCGTGGCGGAGGAAGAGAGGAACCAAAAGGCCAAACGCCTTGGAGAAGAACTAAGGGCCATTGTGGAGACACCGCCTGGTCCTACGGGCTCAGAAGTGCCAAGAGGTGGTGGCACTGCTGGGGGTGCTGGCAGTGGCAGCTATGTTCATCATGGCATCGTGATCAGCAGTGTGGATTATTGCCAACATTTCTGTCAGATAAATGGGGCAGAGCTGCTACTGGCTCTCCCTGTGCTCAGCTACTCATGAGGCATCCAGGAGGGAGGAGGGTTCTAGCCCTGGTCCACCACCCCAATAGAGCTTCGCAAGAAGCCAGAGAATCCCCACAGCATGAGGGCAGCCATTTTCAACATCCATACTCCAAAGCTCGTCAGAGATCCACCCATGAGAAAAGCTGATCTCAAGCCCTGCTCATCAGAGACTGGGTCTACAGTGAAGCCTATTTCAAGCCCAGCTATGCTGAACCAGAGAAACAGATACATGGGGCAGATCGATCTCTCCCCATTGCGCCCAGCTTCTTTGCTGCCACAGTTCATCAGTGAATGCACAAAGTGAGAGCTTACTACAAAGAGTATCCCACCCGCACAGCAGAGCCTGGCAAGCTATCCATGTGGTATTTGATAAGAAAATATCAGTAACTTGGGGCTGGAGAGATAGCCCAGCGGGTAGGGCATTTGCCTTGCACGGCCGGCCTGTGCCAGCCTGGGTTCGATCCCCGGCATCCCATATGGTCCCTCGAGCATTGCCAGGAATAATTCCTGAGAGCAGAGCCAGGAGTAACCCCTGAGCACCGCCGGGTGTGACCCAAAAAAAGCAAAAAAAAAAAAAAAAAAAAGAAAAGAAATTACCAGTAACAATTATAGACCTAATTCCTATGACCTGAAGAAATGGTTTGAGGCTCTTCGTGTTCCTGGAGCAAGTAGATGCCCTTGGGATACACTAGAACATGCCAGGACCTATGGAGATGTTACTGGTGCCCACTCAAGAAAATCGATGAACAATAGGGAAGACCAGTGACACAAGTGATACACATAGTAATTATTGCAACCATATAAAGTTCTAACACCATCTTCTACCACCAGTGTCAGTGACCCTCTTTGAGTCACTCAAGGTCTTCTACCATTCCTACATTCACCTTCTTGAAAAACTTAGTTCTGCAGACCAACTCTTGGTTCCTGTTATCATTGAGCATGTTATTTCCTTCTTACTGTTTCTTTATATTCCACAAAGAAGGGGGATCATTTTGTATTTTTTTCTGTCCCTCATTTTTCATTAGGCATGATAGCAACTAGTTTCAGCCACATAGCAGTAAATTGCATAACTTTACTTTTTGTAGCTGAGTAGTATTCTATTATTAATCTATAAAATAGTTTTTTTTTATCTCTTCATCTGTTTTCTGGCACTTAGATTGTTTTCAATCCTTAGTTTCTGTGAATAATATCACAATGAGCATAGACACATCGATATCTTTTGAAATAGTATAGTAGTATTCAATAAGTATGTGTATGTTGTATATATTTATAGAAAAAAGAAAAGATACGGAGAACACAGTTTATGTTCTCTTCTGTTTGAAATGTTTGCAGTTGTCCAAAATCTTCTGCATGTGAAGCCAATGTTCTAGTTATGATCAATTTTCAACACCCCTGCACTCATCTATTCTGGGGAATTAGGGTTGTTGTCAGTTTTGGATACTGTGAATAGCAGTGCAAGTGAAAAAGTGAATAAATTTTAGAAGTTTGAAATAATATCAAACATCTTTTCTGATTGCTATGACATATAAGCTAGAAATCAATTACAATAAGAAAAATTGGAAAACCCACAAATATGTGGAGGATATAAGTATATCACTGGACAATCCATGGGTTAAATAAATTAAATAATAAGTCAAAAATATATTGAAACTAATTGAAATGGAAATTGAAGCGAAAAATATACGACATTTTAAATGTGCTTCTAAGAGGTATGTTCATAGTGATAAATGCATATTTTATCTTTATCGTTTAAAAAAGAGACCTTAAGTAACAATCTATGTTAACATATACTTCAAGGAACTAGAAGGTAATAAAATGAAACCAAGAGTAAACCAAAGTAAGAAAGGGAGATATAAAATTAGAATAAAGTAAATTAAGTGGAAACTAAAAATATGAAAGAAAGATAAATATAATTTAAATTAAATTTCTGGCACTTCTTCTTGCTATTCCATCATCCCTGGTGATATTATTTTCTGGCTGACATCACTGGGCCTACTCCAAATGGGAGGCAGAGCCTCTTATTTTGGTTAGGTCCCAGTAGCCTTTAAACCTGACTTCATCACATTAATAGGCTCAAATCACAACTCCTGAACTTCTACTTGGTGTTCCACCATTCCTGATTTGATTGGAAGCACAAAATGTCCAGTGAATAAAAACAGTAGTATAGAAGACTCCAACAACTCATTTATCCCAGTAAATCATCATATCCTTTAGTAAAACTGTGAGCTCAAAGAAACAATGCTATAGGCAGTCAACAAAGCCATCAAAGTACAAGACATTATGAATGCTTAAGTGATGAAATGGCAAGCAGAAGAGAAGAGTATGACGGTTGTTATGAAAAAGTGAAATAGAAGCTCTGCACATCAGATTAATAGGCTAATAAAAGATCAATATACTCCGAGATGGAGAAAACCTCTACAAAATAGGTGGGAATGGTATGGAAGAAATGCATGGCATGTGCAGAACTATGAGTTTAAGAGGAAGAAAATAAGAATCACTGGAGTTCCTGAAGAAAAGAAGGCAAATTCTATAAGAAGTAATAAGGAAATCATTGATAATATTTTTCTGGATTTGAGGAACATGGGCACTGACACCCAAAAAAGCCTGAAGTTTCCCAGTATATACAGATCAACTGGGAAATCTCCAAGAGCTATTACTCAAAATGACAAAATCCAATGATATATACAGAATACTGAAAGCAGCAATAACAAAAAAGGAACTAACATGCAAAGAAAATCCCACAAGAATCACAATAGAGCTACCAAAAACATCTCTACAAGTCTCTACAGGATTCTCCAAGCTAAAAGAGAATAGAGGGATATAGTAAAAACACTCAATGAAATAAACACTTCAACAATAATACTCTATCCAGCAAGATATTCAGATTTCAAGAAATAAGATATGATAAATGGTTCAAGGACAGGGAACAGCTTATACTATTCATAGCCTTGAAACCAGTTTTTCAAGAAGTGTTGAAAGAGCTTCTTTAAAAGACAAGACAAACTTCCCAGTCATGGCATTGTGTAGAACACTTACGATGATGATGGTTGTTTTCCACTCGATTGAGAGGTGTATTTACTCCAAGCATGCAAAGGGATTTTACACATTATAAATAATGAATTAACATATCATTTGTGTAGATTATTCTGTTTTTTTCTTTTTTATATCTACAGTGATCTTATTGTAATATTTTAGTTATTAATGTTGATATTCAAGTAGCATCTACAGTATATTTTTAACATAAAGCATTTGTACATTCATAGAAGCATTCATATTTTTCTGATTAAATTTTCTTGATTTTATTTATCCTAATAAATTTTACATTTGTAAGTTTTATGTAGTTCATATATAAATGAATTTTTATATCTGAAACATATATAAACTATATACCAGGACTTTAAAAAATTTTTATTATATCACCATGAGATAAACAATTACACAGATGTTCAAGTTTAGGTTTCAGACATACAGTGTATAACAGTGCTTTTAAAAGTTTTATTTATGATGTTAACAATTAACACAATAAGATCAAGTAAGTACAAAATAAAATTTAATTTCAATGTATTTTAAATGCCAGGGTTAAGAAATTATTTATGTAAATGAAAGCAAGCATTACAGTGTATTAAATGGTTTTAATTTATTTATATAGGCTAAAACCATATGGTAACCAATCATCAAAAATTGCCTTTTATTGATTTATTTTATGATTGTTCCATTTGTTGTTCTTTTAAATTTTCTTGGAGTAAGCAATATGAAATATATTTATTATATGACTGCCAAGGAAGCAGGCTGGAGGATTTGAAAGTACCTAGGGCATTGGTGGAGGGAAGGGCACATTTATGGTGGAATAGGTGCTAGAACACTGTATGCCCAAAACAACACTATTATGAACAACTCTGTAAATCAAAGTGTATTAAAAGAAACAAATTTTTTAAAAATAAAGCTTTTAAAAAGAGAAATAGTTATAGCCTAAAAAATGAAGATTCACATAATACAATTAAAATGAAATATGATACACTTTAACTGATACCATATATTTATATACATACATATATATAAAGTATCATATATATGAGACTTTTGTGAACAATTAAATACTGTATACTTAGGTAACTTTAAAAACATGAAGTAATTTCTAAAAACATACAATCTTCCAAAATAGAATCATGAAGAAATAGAAAATCTAAAGAGAACTATTTACTAGCAAGAAAAGTGAATCAATCAACTGATTGATCCACCTACCAAGAAATTAAAGTCCAGTAAGAGATGACTTCACTGGTAAATTCTACCAAAAACAAATGTAAAATACAGATTCTTTTGCAAGGCAGAAACATTAAGGTTTGATAATGACAAAAAACCATATAAGACCCTAAATGCAATGACACATCCTTATAATGACTAAATAATACAATCTATAATTTGGCATTAACCCACATCAAGGAAGAGTTACAATGAGACATTTAGGCCAAAAAGATTGGCACCAATGACCTGTGCTTGCAATGATCATTGACATGCTACTTACTTCTCTCTATATATAATTTTTCCATGTATTAAATGAAGGTAATTGTTACTCCCATACAGTTTGGTGTGGATTACAAAGAGCTGGCACAAAGCATATACAGTAAATGTTAGATATTATTATAAAAAAGTTTCCTTTAGTTTGGCTAGGATCTTCAAGTCTATCAGTCAGACTTCTGTACAATTTCAAGTAAAACAAATACAAAACTAAGGAAGCAATTTTTCTGAACTGATTTATAAGTTTATAACAAATTCTACTTTTGAATGGTTTTTATTAATATAATTAAGAGGAAAAGTTAAATACATAATGGATAATAACTTTTCAACGCCATTAAAGTACTGATTTGATGGTAATTTCAAATTCTCTGTAGACATTAATATTCATTGAGAAGGAAAGAAGAGAATGGAATAAGGGGAAAATGATGGGAAAACTGAAATATTACACGGTGACTTTTATTCAAAAATACTTAATCCAAATTTTACTAAAATCGGAAAACTCGTAAATCCAGTTATAGTACAGTCAACTCATAAACCTTAATATTAATGGTGACATTTCAGGCATAACTAAGAAACTTATCTCAACAGCTTCACTATTTTTCATTGGTCAACTTTATGTCACCTGGATTAAATGGAAATGCTCCCAATTAAAAACTCTTTAAATGAAAATTTAATATTTCTATTGATTTACTAAGGATCTAAGTGGTATCTGAGGATACCAGGTACTTATAATTTAGAATGCCCAGTTTCTCTTTGGCTGGAAAGAACAAATAATTCTTTGCTAAAAATTAAATCAGAAACATTAATTATGCATAACAATATCTGAAGGATTTAGAGTGCCAAACTTAGATCTTGATAGTTCCTTATTTTCTATTATACATCATACCCTTTATCTGCTACTAGTGGAGATAAAAGGGGTCATTTTTATCAGTCTATTCTATGGGCAAGTGGAAACAACTTTTTATCTCAGAACTCATCATGTTCCATCATGAGTAATATATAACAAGTAATCACACACGCACAAATTCAGTTATATTAAAAATGGCCTTCTTCAGGGCCAGAGAGATGTTATAGAGGGTGGTGCATTTGCTTGCACAGGGCCGATTCCTCAGCATCTCATCACTTGACTTGATCACTTGACATTCTTTTATTCGTCGATTTGCTCGAGTGGGCGCCAGCAATATTTCTATTTGACTTATCACGTGCCAGTGTAGCCCAATGGCATCTGCTTGCTTCAGGAATACAAAGAGCCTAAAACCGTTCTTTCAGGGTCTTGATGAAGAAGTCTGACTATCTTGTAGGTGGGCGGCCACGTGATCTTTTGACATGCCATGGGATCCAGTCCGTAATGGCTCTAGTCCAGCGGTCATCTCCAAATTGCATTACATGTCCAGCCCATCTGATTTTCGATGCCTTGGCAAACGAGAGAGCATCGCTGACTCTGGAACTGCAACAGATGTCGGAACTCCAGATTCCTTCTTTCACTTGAGCAAGGCGTGATATTCCAAGCATAGCTCTTTGATTCCTCTTTGGGAGACCTGAATAGCATTCTCATCCTGCTTTCTTAGGGCCCAGGTCTCTGAGGTGTATGTTAGTGCAGGGAGAATGGTGGAGTTGAAGAGATGTGCCCGGAGCTGGAGGTCCTTTGTCTTTTTAGCTATTTCTTCAATGCTTTTGAAGGCAGTCCATGCTGCTCTCTTCCTCCTGCGCAGCTTAGGTTTTAGGTCATTCATCATGTTGACTTCTCAACCAGGTACACATAACTGTTGCATTCGGAGATGTTTGTTCCATTGAGAGTGAATGGGGCCTCTGGAACTAGTTCATATGGTCCCTTAAGCACCGCCAGGAGAAAATCCTGCATGCAAGCCAAGAGTAACCCCCTGAGCATTGCCAGATGTGACCCAAAAAGGAAAGAAAAAACTGGGATTCTTCTGGTTTGAAATTTCATATATCAAGCGGTCCTTTAGATCTCTGTTCCTAAATGTGGCCCTCAGACCAGCACATGGAAACTTCATGATGGTATGCCAAAAATTTCCCCCAATCATAAGAAGAAGATGCTGTATTAAAATTGTAATTTTATTATATTTTATTAAACAATTAAAATTCTTATTTTTTAAACTGAAATACCATAGTTTAAATATAAATTTTTTTTTTTTGCTTTTTGGGTCACACCCAGCGACGCTCAGGGGTTTATCCTGGCTCTGCACTCAGGAATTACTCCTGGCAGTGCTCGGGGCACCATATGGGATGCCGGGGATCGAACCCGGGCTAGCACAGGCCGGCCGCGTGCAAGGCAAACTCCCTACCACTGGGCTATTCCTCCGGCCCATGAAATTATTTTATACATGCAGAAAACAGCACACATCCCTCTGTCAGCAATTCAAGATCCTCCCCACACTTTTTTCTATGACCCTTTCTTGCTCTCTGCCAATATTTCCCAGTCTGAATGATCACATATCAGAATTTGTTTCCAATAGGACTTATCTGTCTCACTGTCTATTTCTTTATAGTTTATATGTGCACAATTCTATCTTGTACTTATCTTTCTTCTTACTCCATTTAGCACGGCACCCTCCAACTCTGTAAAAGCTGTAGCAAACTAAAAAACTTCAATTTTTCATAGCTGAATAGTATTGCATTGTGTATATATCACAATTTTATATATTGACTCATCTGTTGATAGACCTTTGGTTGTATACAGATGTATTTTAATATGTTTTGCTATCATTTTAGTATTTATTTTACTATTGTAAAATAGGCGTAAGAGGCATTTATGGTGTCGGTGACCTTGTTAACACGAACATGGCCGCGAACATTGATTCTTTTGAATGCCTAACAAACTGGATAGGATGATACACTTGAAGAGATGTGGCCCACTGCCAACAGTTTCTATCTTTGTTGTCTATGCACCAACATCCACATACAAGGAAGAAGAAACTGAGAAATTCTACATGGAACTGGAGGAGTTCTATAAAAAGATCACACCTTCTACAATTTCATAGTCGGTGATTTTAATTCCAAGATAGGACGGAGAAGATCTGCGGGAAGAATTCCACATCGGGACCCATGGCCTAGAATGGAATGAATAGGGTGAGAGACTATCTGAGTTCATCATGTCCACCAAGACCATTAATGGGAACTCACAGTTCCAGAAAGCTGAATCAAAATGTTGGCCATGGGAATCTCCTGGTGGACAGTTCCAAAATGAAATTCCACATCATCTTAAATCGAAGGTTTTGCCCTGACCGATATTGCTGTCATCCAGCATCACCGGTGTGACCCAAAAGCAAAAAAAAAAAAAAAAAATTCCAAACAGGATCGGACCACCGTCTCCAACATGCAAAATTCTACTTCACCCAATGGGGAGAAAAGGCTGCAAACTTTAAGAAGAGAACTCCCAGAATGACCAAAAACTGGGAACTCTTTGGCACCACTGCGGCAACATGGGAAGACACCATCATTGATGACATTGATGAAGAATACAACTTACTGGTTCAGCACCTCCATGATTGTGCGAAGAATGCCCAGAGAGAAAAAGGCTACAAAAGGACGCCTGTCTTCAAAAACCCTCGAGCTCATTCGCCAAAATGGAAAGGCGCGAGCCTCAGGCAACCAAATGCTAACATCCAAGCTTGCAAAGAAGTGCAGAGAAGTGATAAAGAAAGACCTTAAAGAGAGAAGAGCAGAAGTACTGGAAGATGCAGCAGAATTGGGAAAAGCATTCGCAATGCTCACCTGTCCTTCGCCAACTATAAGACCAAGATGACTGTCCTCCAATATTCTGATGGATCTATCACATCTTCCAGAAAGGCACTGGAGAAGATTATCCATGACTTCTACTCAGATCTCTTTGATAGCCACGCCCACCTGCCCACATACCAAATTCTGCAGGATGGATATGTCATTTGCAACGTTCTCCCTTCTGAAACCTGACATGCCATTTCATGTAAAGAAGGGAACAGCACCAGGCCCAGACAAAGTCAGGCCAGAACACCTGAAGAATCTGCCTTCAGTACTCATCAATACACTGGCTAGGCTCTTCACACGCTACCTGTCTGAATCAAGGTTCCCTCCCAATGGAAAACCAGCAAGACAGTTCTACTGTTCAAGAAGGGAGACATCCACGACATTGGCAATTATTGCCCCATCTGTCTATTGTCTGTCGTCTACAAGCTGTTCACTAGAGTCATCCTGAACAAGATTGGCAGAACATTAGATGAAGGACAAAAAATGCGAGCAAGCTGGTTTCTGAAAATGATTCAGCAAAATCGACCATATCCACATGGTAACCAAGCTCATTGAGGTTTGTAGGGAGTTCAAGATGCCGCTCTGTCTCATGGTCATTGATTTAAAGAAAGCCTTTGATTCTGTGGGGACTGAAGCGGTCATCGAAGCCCTAGCCAAACAGGGTGTTCAAACCCAATACATCAAGATCCTTCATGAGCTGTATTATGGATTCACCACCAGGATCTCACCATTCTACCAAGAAGTGATCATCGATGTCAAAAGAGGGGTTCAGCAGGGGTGATACTATTTCACCAAAACTCTTCAGCGCCACCCTCGAGAACATCATGCAACAATTACAAAGGAAAGGAATGGGAGTGAAGATAGATGGTTGGCAACTACACCACCTCTGCTTCACTGATGACATCATTCTAATAACACCAAATATTAGCCAAGCGGCACAAATGCTGACTGACTTTGACTGAGAATGTGGACAGATAGGTCTACAGCTGAATCTCAACAAACTATGTTCATGAAAAATGAACTAGTTCCAGAGACCCCATTCAGTCTCAATGGAACAAACATCTCTGAATGCAGCAGTTATGTGTACCTAAGTCGAGAAGTCAAGATGATGAACGACCTAAAACCTGATAGGCGCAGGAGGAAGAGAGCGGCATGGAATGATTTCAAAAGCTTCGAAGAAATAGCTAAAAAGACAAAAGAACCTATGGCTCTGGGCACATCTCTTCAACTCCAAAGTTCTCCCTGCATTAACATACTCCACAGAGACCTGGGCTTATGAAAGCAGGATGAGAATGCTATTTGGGTCTCCCAGAGAGGAATCGAAAGAGCTATGCTTGGAATATCACGCCTCACTCAAGTGAAAGAAGGAATACAGAGCTCTGACCTCCGTCGCTGTTCCAGAGTCAGGGACACTGTCTCGTTTGCCAAGACATCGAAAATCCAATGGGCTGGATATGTAATGCAATTTGGAGACGACCACTGGACTAGAGCCATTACCTACTGGATTCCACAAGATGTCAAAAGATCACATGGCCACCCACCTACAAGATGGTCAGACTTCTTCATCAAGACCCTGAAAGAATGGTTTGAGGCTCTTTGTATTCCTGAAGCAACCAGATGCCATTGGTCTACACTGGCACGGGATAGGGTCAAATGGAAATGTTACTGCCGTTGGCTCAAGCAAATCAATGAATAACGGGATACCAAGTGATGTCAAGTGTCAAGTGATTTTACTATTATAAAAATTGTTGCAATAAACATTGGTATACCTATGTTTTTCAGATTAATGTTTTGTTGTTGCTCTAGGGCTATATTTCTAGGAAAGAATGGCAGAATCATTGGAAGTTCTATCTCTAACATTTTAAGGAATCTTCAAACCATTTCTTAGTGAGGCTGAACTATGCAACAGTCATATCCTCAATACTGTTCTGGCAATTGAATACAACAATAAATACATACATTATATACTATGTTGTGTGGGATTTATCCCACAGTAAAAAATTAGATTTCAGTGCTTGCAAATTCATATTATACACCCACAAATATATGGACAAAAGCCATATAATCATATCTATAAATACACAAAGTCTTTGACAAGATTTAGCATCTATACTTATGAAAGCAACAACAAAATGGAATTGAAGGAACTTGTCTCAAAATCAATAAAGCCATATAAAACAAACCAACAACTAGCACCATTCTTATGGTAAAAAAAAACTGAAAAAAGTCCTCTAAAATTTGACACAATACAAAGATGTCAACTTTCACCACTATTTTTCACCACAGTACTAGAAATCCTTGCCACTGAAATTAGATAAGAAAGAATGAAATGGATATAAACTGGTAAAAATTAAAGTTTAACTATAATTATTCACAAATGATATTGTATGGAAAAACCCTGAAGACTCCACCAAAAGTTCTATAATGGGTGCTGGAACACTGTATGACTGAAACCCAAAGATGAACATCTTTGTAACTATATATCTCAAGATAGTATAATAAAATATTTTTAAAAATTTAACCTTCCCTGCATAATAACAGGATAGACTTTCTTCTCACTCTTACATTGATCTTAATGTTTGTTTTATTTGTTGAGTATATCAAATTCTTATTAAAATTATTAGACTTATATTAATAAATATAATGGCAAAATCAAACTATCAAGTTGAATAAATGTATTTTTATTAGGACAAGTTCTTTGTCTTTGTCAGAGACAAAGAACTTCCAGGTATGGGCACATCTCTTCAACTCCACCATTCTCCCTGTATTAACATATGCCTCAGAGACCTGGGCCCTATGAAAGCAGGATGAGAATGCTATTCGGGTCTCCCAAAGAGGAATCGAAAAGAGCTGTGCTTGGAATATCATGCCTTACTCAAGTGAAAAAGGAATCCAGAGCTCCAACCTCCATCACTGTTCCAGACTTAGGGATGCTCTCTCGTTTGCCAAGGCATCGAAAATCAGATGGGCTAGACATGTAATGCGATTTGGAGATGACCGTGGGACTGGAGCCATTACCTACTGGATTCCACGAGATGTCAAAACATCACATGGCCGCCCACCTACAAGATGGTCAGACTTCTTCATCAAGACTCTGAACAAATGGTTTGAGTCTCTTCATATTCCTGAAACAACCAGATGCCACTGGGCTACACTGGCACGTGATAGGGTCAAATGGAAATATTACTGGTGCCCGCTGGAGCAAATTGACGAATAACTGGATATCAAGTGATCAAGTGATTAGGACAAGTACAGGGCCTCAAATTTTAAAGAAGTCCTATAAACAATAAATATATACTGTAAGGTAGCAGACAATGAAATCAACACCCAGAAATTAGTTACGTTTTTTATGGAAACAATGATTCAGAAAAAAATGAAACCACACCATTCATTATTGTATGAAAAAAAAATCAATTATATATGAATAAATCTAAGAAAGGGAGAAGCTGCTTAGTCAAAATTATTATTCGTTTCTGAAAGAATAAAATATATGGAATAGTCTGTCAAATCCATTCTCTATTGTCTCTGGTCTGCTAGTGTACAAATAAAATTTGTAACTCACTGTGTTAAATAATGATCATTGTCTTTAGTATATGAAGGTATGGTGGCTTAAACACTACCTTCTTCCAATTACAGCCAAGTAATTAATTAAAACACGCATTTATCATGTCCTTTCTATTCCCAAACGTCCCATATAACACCCTCAGATCTCATTACCAATCCAAAGTTCTTAAATTCTGACCTAAAAGTCTGACAGGCTTTTTCAAAGCTGTTACCCTTCTCACTTGAGTGTAGCCACTTTTGCTGACTTCTCAAACACAAGGGCATAATACCATTCGGATTTTGTATGGTATACTCTCCTTCAATCTATAAATGCAATTCTTTTTTCCAAATTTGCACCTTCAATTTTGAAGTCTGACTGATTTAGAACTCCGCCTCCTCTCAACTCCTTCAGAGTCCCTCCACTTTTAGTTACTTAAACCCACACTCACCTTCTATCTTCTTACCCTGTGTATTTCCAGAACCTAAATTGAGTACCTAGTTAAAGTAAGTCTCAGAGAATAAATGTTGAGTGAACATGTAAATAATTAAATGGATGAATCCAGAAAGGGGGCAATACAGCAAGATTGGCTTTTTGCCCAATTTAGGTACTATCCATATGGAAATATTCACAAGGAGATGTGAGTAACTCTTGTTTTTGGAAGCATTTTCTTTCCAGGAAATGAGTAGTCCTCTGGTGTTTAGGCAATTTTAAAAGACATTTAAAATTGTTTGATTCTAGAAAAAAATTAAAATGGGGAAGATTTTTCATGGAAAAGCTCATATAATGGAGTATATGACCCAAAAGACACTTTCTCAACACCTGTTCCTTGGTCTATTAGTTTAAACCAAAATGCTAGTATGGCAGCAGCATGACATTATGTCTTGCAATCCCATCATATACTTTGTACAATGACACCTGCCTCTAATGACTTGTTCCTCATTATTTGAATCAAGCTACTTTTTATTTAATGAAGTTTACTTAAAAGTTAGTTCATTGTTGTTAAAAGAAATACAGAAAGCCGCACTATTTAGTTTAATATAGATTATGTTAGTATCTAGAAATCAAAATGCTAACCATTCATTTTTTCAAATGTAATAAATCTCATATATTGACCATATTAAATACATTTTGGTCGCAAAACCCCCCCAAAAACAACTCATTTTCTACAAGGTTAGAAAGTTAAGGCTTTGTTTTCCTTTCAATTTTTATTCATAAAAATAAAATAGTTTTAAAATAAAATATAAAAATAGATAAAGGAAGAATAATTCTAAAATTGATTATTGCTCCTAACCATAAAGAATGACCTAAGTTTAGAATATCAATGATAAGAACTAGAAAGGAAGCACAAGGCCATATTAATAATCTATTTTTATATCATTAAAAACTCAGGTCTTTATCTTCATACTCTGTGTGTGTGATTACCATCATGCTTTTCTCCAAAGTTCCAATGTCATTTCACCTCTCATCATTTCTCCCTCCATACCTCCTTTCTTTTTTGGAAATCACCATAGTATTTGTGGAGTCTAGGCATCAATTCTGTTGTTTCTTACCAGTTTATTTGCTTTGGTAATTCATATTTTGGTAGGAATGAAAAAATTAATAATTGTCTTCACTTCCTTATTTTACCAATCATAGAAACATCTCAATTATACAAAATTATCCCAAACGTACCTATTTTTTCTTTTCTAATGTCAGATTAGTAATCTATTGAGAGCATATACACTTATATATTTGTATGTATGTATATATTAACTTTTTTATAGCACATTTGTTCCTTGGTCTATTAGTCTATATAGACTATATATGTCTTTATATAAATATATATGGTCTGTATATATAGATAGATAGATAGATAGATAGATAGATAGATAGATAGATAGATAGATAGATAGATAGATAGATAGATAGATAGATAGATAGATAGATAGATAGATAGATAGATAGATGGATAGACAGATAGATATCGGACAATCCTGGAACTTAATGAATGAAATAATTAAAAGAGCAAATTAAAAAATTTACAGTTCAGCACCGCCCCCACTGACATTTTTATTGTCATGCTATCACTTTGATTTCTCTTCTTTTTTTTCTTGCTTGCTTGCTTTCTCTCTCTTTTCTCTTCCTTCCTCTCTCTCTCTCCTCCCTCCCTCCCTCCCTCCCTCCCTCCCTCCCTCCCTCCCTCCCTCCCTCCCTCCCTCCCCTTCCTTCCTTCCCTCCTTCCTTCCTTCCTTCCTTCCTTCCTTCCTTCCTTCCTTCCTTCCTTCCTTCCTTCCTTCCTTCCTTCCTTCCTTCCTTCCTCTCTCTTTTTATTGATTTTTGGGCCACACCTGGCAAGGCTCAGGGGTTACTCCTGGTTCTGCACTCAGGAATTACTCCTGGCGCTGTTTGGAGAGCCATATGGGATGCTGGTGATTGACCTGGGTCAGTGTTTTGAGCAGCAAATGCCCTACCTGCCGTATTATCATTCCTGATTTCTTTGATTTCTGATATAAATTCACTCTGATTATTTGTCCAGCTATTTGCTAAATTTTCATTTCAGGCCAATATTTAATAATAATACATTTTATGATGGCCAGATAGTTTGTAGCATCATTATCATAATTTTACCTAACTGAATTATCACAGAAGAGAGTGTAAAGTTTTAATGCTGTGCTGTCAGGAAGAAAATAATAATAATTTTTTTAAAAAACCTTACTCCCTGTGGGTTTTGTTTTGCTTGTTTTGGGGCCTCACACATCCATCTGTGCTCAGCACTTACTCCTGGATTAGCTCTCAGGGGTCACTTCTGGTGGGATTCAGAGAGCTGTCTATGGTGCTGGAGATTGAAACCTCATTGGCTGTACGCAATGAAACACCCCTTCAGCCCCTGTTCAGTTTGGGCATAAGTATGATCAGACATAAAAAATTCAATTTCTAAACAAGAATTATCAGTAATTAAAGAATAATATGGATCTGTTTTCTAAGAGGCCAAGTCATTAGCAATGGCTTTTAACTATTCTTACTTTAAATACAATTATTAAACATAATGCATTTTCTATCACTTCAAAGTGAATATATTCTTTGATTCCATTACTGACGGAGATTAAAATTGTTTAAAAAATCTCATCTATGGAAATTATTTTACAATTGATTTATCTGGGTGGTTGGGTCACACTAGATACTTCCTGATAGATATTCTCATCATTTTTTTCTTTGTGCTTTGTTTTTGGTTTGGAAGCCACTCCCATTAGTGCTCAGGCTCCCATAGGGGCCATATGGGATACTAGCTATTGATCCCAATATGCCACATGCAAGCCAGGTCCAATGTAGTGGTGTTGAACCATCATAATGGCTTTTGATGGGCATTTTAATATCTATATATGCTATTTATCCAAAGTTACTGTTTACTTTTATTTCTTTTTCTCTTTGTTATGCATCTTCATCTTCTGGGCTCACACAGGCTGAGACTTCTCAGTCAGTGACTATTTCTGGATAATAGTTCAAGAGAAGAAATGATGAAATAATTATTAAAGAGGGCCTTCAGGGTTTTCTTCTCCTTTCTCAGCAACTACAAAAACACCAACTTCCAGATGGCCATCCAACAAGATGGAACTTCTCTATCAACTGAGGTTCCCATGTGGAGCAGGACATTCTGTCAAACTATGTGGATTATGTAAGCAAGAGTAGCAAAGGGGCCATTTCTTGGAGAAAAGTCACTGAGATTTGGTGATTGTTTAGCTACTCCATTTCCTAACAAAAAATACAAAGATTACAGTCAAAGAAACATACATTTAGAAATCTGATTATTAGCTTCAATTTGATAGTTTTGTCAACACAGATATGTTCCTTTTATTGAGAATAACATTGTTTTTATAAAACAGGTGCTACAAATATTTGCTATGTGTTTAGAAGAGCAGCTAAAAAACAGTGTAGGCTGAATCATACTCTAATGTATATTAATAAGAGTGGTTACATATTTTTATTATTTTGAACTTGTCATTTCCTGATTAGATCATTGCTTTTCCATATTGCCTATGATTCAATTCTGTAGAAAACATAGGCCAGAATACCAAAGTTAGAGTAAGGGAATGAAATTAATGCTATCATCAACATTTTTGATCCATTATTAAAATTATACTGTGGCTCTGGTAATTAAGTCCATGATTCTTGAATTCATTTAGTCTAGACACAAGCTCAAGCTCATGACAACCAGCTGTTTCATTTGTACCTATATATATTATATATAATATATATAATCCTATTGTATCTAGGATTCTTAATCTTTTTTGACCACTCCAGCAAATTGAAATGACCAGTGCACCAACAGGGCAATCATTAGATCTATCCTTTACTGAATAAATATTATTAGGAGAAAATAAACAGGCATAAAAATTGCTATTCACATTTTTATTCATGGAATGTGATATATTTTATGTCTCTGAACATAGGACATGATGGTACATGACTTAGGTTCTCAAGTGATCAATCACTAATCCCGCTCCAGGAAGGAAAACAACATAATCATTTGAGTAATATTCTAGGTATCTGTAAAAAGTGGTTATTATAAAGTCAGACTAAATTCTAGCACCACTGAGTTCTTAACTGAGGTACTTAATTTATGAAATTTTTTATGCTTCAACTTTTCATCTGTAAAGTGGGAATAATACCAGCATGTAATTTGTACTGCTATTTTGAAAAATAAGTTAATTTATGTAAAGTACTTAATGAATACAAGACAGAACAAACACTCCAAGGCTCACTTACTATTTCACCTTTTAATCAAACTTCAAATTATTACAACACATGCTGAATGCTTGAAAATTTAGGGAGACTGTGGAGAGAAAAAAGAAGTGCGATTTGAAGCAACTTTCACAAGCATATTATATTGATAGAAGATAGGAAATTATGCTGCTGAAAAAAAATTTATGTTGTTTTGACTAACTAGCAGTGTATAGATCTTATCAATATTTTGAGTACACTATTTTGCTTTATTCAGTGAGAAAAGCATTTAAATGAACATATAGGTGAAAACTGATATCTAACTTGCAATAAAATTTTAACATTCCTTGTTTCTTGTAAAACTCTAATTGTTTATTTACTCATGTGACTGTTTATAGGCAAGTGACTTTCAAGTCATTTTTTACCATTTATTAATCCTGCAAATATATCTCAATCTTAAAAATTAAATACGTGACCAAAATTGGCCAAATATTTTCACAAATATTCTTTTTGCACTCCTCTCTTTTATCAGTTTATAAATCTGGGTCCTTGTCTTCCCCTGCCATGTTGATTGAGCTCAGCATTCTCTTTGCTACTAGTGACTATCACTTCATCCGTGCAAGAACAAATAGATGATTTGGTATTAATTTTTCCTTGCGAGGATATAGAGTTCAAAAACAAGACATTTGGTTCCCCCTACTAATGAAACTAAAGCAATTAAGAGATCATTTGTGTGACCATCACACCCACCCTGTAGCAGTTTTTTTTTCAATCTGGCCCAGGTGTGCTGATCCAGAGACTCAAAGACATGGGGCAGACTATCACACCCACCCTGTAGCATTGACACCCACCCTGCAGCAGTATTTTTCAATCTGGCCCAGGTATGCTGATCCAGAGACTCACAGACATGGGGCAGAGCTGCTACTGGCTCTCCCTGTGCTCAGCTGCTCATGAGACGCCCGGGAGGGATGGTGGGTTCTAGCCCTGGCCCACCACACCCCAGCAGAGCCTTTCAACAAGCCAGACCCCCCCCCCCACACACACACACTCCATAAGGACCGACATTTTCCACATCTGAACCTCCCTCTCATCAGAACTCCACCCAGCAGACAAGCCTATCACAGCCCGGCCCGCACAGCCGCATGAGGCTACGCAGTTCATCACTAAATGCTGTATTTAGAGGTGACTACAAGAGTATGCCACCCACACAACAAGCCTGGCAAGCTACCTGTGTCGTATTTGATATGCCAAATACCAGTAACAATTATATTAGGTCATTCCCAAGACCTAATATAATAGGTTTGAGGTTCTTTATGTTCCTGGAGCAAGCAGATGCCCTTGGGCTCTACTAGCATGAGACAGGACATATGGAGATGTTACTGGAGCCCGCTTGAGCAAGTCGATGATGAATGGAAAGATAGTGATAGTGATAGTGATTGTGTGACCAAGTGGTAATCTTATTTCTGATCTAATCTAGTCAATATAATTAATATACGCATAAATATAATATGTATATGCACTAAATGAGACACATGAAAACATATACCTGAATTATATTTGTATAAATCATTTGTTTCTTGGAAATCACAGTCATTCTGCCCCAAAGACACCACCAGCACAAACAATGGATGTAATTCAGAGACAATAAACATGTTCTGACTTTCAAATTGTTTTGCAACAATTAGAGAAATCTTTGAAATGGATATCTTGGTTTTACTTTGAACATCAGTTACATTGGACTTGATGCATACCCCTTATGATTTATAAAACCCTCACACACACAAACACACACACGAGTTCACAAACAGAAAGACAGTGGGAGGAATATGCTTGTCAGCTTCAATTTTGCATGCATAAAAATGCAAGAGAGAAGGGACTGAAAACATAGGAGCAAAGAGACAGGAAATGTCAAACTTGATAGGCTATGTCTAGGGAAAAATTTACTCTAAAAAATAAGTCTTACCATTTAACTTACTGTTGTTAATTTGATTTTATATTCAACACGAATATGTTGTGTCTATCAACGATTGAATCTAGATTGTTATTCTACCAAGCTAAGGCCTCTGTGGCTCAGTGGAGCTCAGCATTCAAGACTCTTAATGTGAGGTTGTCATTCAAGCTAGTTTTTAGATTGTTTGAACATAACTCTCAATACATTATTTTGTGCCCTATTGTTGCCAATACTCTCATGTGACTTGAAAGCTGTGGCCATAATGGATCTCTGACGTCTAGTAAAATGCTGTTTCTTCTATAATGCTGTTTCTTCTATAAAATATGACTCATGAAAATCAACCCCAGCCAAACATAGAGCAATACATCTAATAATTTTTTTTTGCTTTTTTGTCTTCATGATTTGCAGGCTGGCCATGAATAAGAGGAAGTTGATATGCATCGGGACTCCATTGTCTCTATTGCCTCTCAACCAATTTCCTTCTTTTCCTCTGCCATGAAAATAGAATGCAGTCTATAAAAATAAACGTCCTAATGGAGTACTTTTAACTCTCAGTGACTGTTCACCCCTAAATGTTCCCAGCAACATTTAATTTTCTACACTTCTGCTTCCTTGCTCTTGGTGTTGATTATGTTACTCTTTGCTGCTAAATAACTCCACACAGTGTATAGATATTCCCCTTCCCTGTGTCCATAGTAATGCAATAATTTATTACTGTATTCTTTCCACTTAACCCATTCTTAGAATTTCTATTACCATTGCTCTCAAGTCCTGCTTGTCATAAAAGTAAATATTCAGGGCCTATGGGAGCAAAGCTATGATATAGCAGTGAGGGTGCCTGCCTTGCAAGCAACCAACCCAGGTTCCATCCAGGCATCCTATATGATCCTCCATCCCCTGCTGGAAGTGATCCCTGAGTACAGTGTCAAAAGTAACCATTGAGCATTGTGGCTATGGCCCCCAAACTAAAATAAGTCATAGAAAAATAATAAAATAAAATAAGTCATGGATCGTAAAGATAGAATCATCTTTATGTAGATACTAACTTATTTTATGTCTTCACTCAGAGCTGGGGGGAGGGGGAAGAGAAAGGGGAAATTGGTGGTGGAAAATGGGCACTGGTAGAGGGAGGTGGATGCTGGAAGACTGTATGACTGAAACACGCACATAAACATCTTTGTAATTGTATATCTCATGGTGCTATAATATTTTAAAAAAACTTTAGGAATTGATAACTAGTTGATGACAGATATTAAAATACAGACAGACACATGCAAAGTTCTTATTAAATGATAGCCACAAACAAATACGTTGACATCATAGATTTAAGACATCATTTTAGTCTCTTCATTTTGATTATATTGCATTTTAATTACACTACCTGCCACATCGTTTTATTTCACTAATGAGCTCCTTCGAAGGAGTGCCTTATTCATCTCTGAATTCTCAGCCTATCTAGAATTATTAGCATAGTATTGGTGCAACAAATAAATAATTACTGATGAATAGATTTCATTTTTCTTCACCAATAACTTACTAGTACTCTGTGTCTATTAATCTATGAGATTAATTCTGTTCTGAGCAAAGCATGTTAATTTTCATGACTGAATTATCGATCTCGATCTCGATCTTCCCGTTAATCATCTATTTGCTAGAGCGGGCACCAGTAATATCTCCATATGTCCCGTCTCATGCCAGTAGAGCAAAGGGCATCGGCTTGCTACAGGAACATAAAGAGCCTCAAACCATTACATTAGGTCATGGGAATGACCCAATATAATTGTTACTGGCATTTGGCATGTCAAATACAACACGAGCAGCTTGCTAGGCTTGCCGTGCGGGAGGCATATTCTTTAAACACCTCCAAATAAAGCATTTATTGATGAACCGCGCGGCCGCTTGGCGGCGCGCGAGCCGGGCTGTGATGGGCTGGTCGGTTGAGTGGAGTTCTGAAGAGAGGGAAGTCTGGATGTGGAAAATGGCGGCACCAATGGAGTGGATGGGGGGGTCGTCTGGCTTGTTGTGAGGTTCTGCCGGGGTGGTGGGCCAAGGCTAGAACCCACCATGCCTCCCGACTGCCTCATGAACGGCTGGGCACAGGGAGAGCAAGGAACCGCTCTGCCCCATGTCTAAGAGTCTCTGGACCAGCATACCTGGGCCGGATTGAGGAAGAAACGGCTGCAGGGTGGGTGTCGATGATCCGGGCTGTGATGGGCTGGTCGGTTGAGTGGAGTTCTGGGCCGGATTGAGGAAGAAACGGCTGCAGGGTGGGTGTCGATGATCCGGGCTGTGATGGGCTGGTCGGTTGGGTGGAGTTCTGGGCGGATTGAGGAAGAAACGGCTGCAGGGTGGGTGTCGATGATCCGGGCTGTGATGGGCTGGTCGGTTGAGTGCAAGGAACCGCTCTGCCCCATGTCTAAGAGTCTCTATTATGACTGAATTGTAATTTCTATGACTGAATTAAAAATTATAAAATGATTACCTTTATATTTATATTTCTATCTAAGAAAATTTCTATTTTCTGCTTCCAGAAATAATACATAAATTGACAGAAATATAATTTTACTAGTTTATTTAAGCCTGGCAAGCTACCCATGTCGTATTTGATATGCCAAATACCAGTAACAATTATAGCCCTCATTCCCATGACCTGATGGAATGGTTTGAGGCTCTTTATGTTCCTGGATCAAGCAGGTGCCCTTGGGCTCTATGCATGAGACAGGTCATATGGAGATGTTACTGGTGCCCGCTCGAGCAAATCAATGATGAAAGGGAAGACAGTGATACAGTGATACCAATTTGAGATAATTGTGAAAATATTTAATACCCATAATTATTAAATTATCATATAATAGACATAATAACTATAATTCTTAATAACTAGTAAGTTATAAGTAATTAGAATAAGATATCACAAATGATTTTCTCTCGATTCTAAAAGTAGCTGTATTTTTATTGAAATAACATTAATTTACATGGCTACCTATGTTTTGGGGGTATATAATTTTAAACCTCTTAAAAAATTTGTTATTTACTCATAGCACCTATCTTGAGTGTACCAACGCCATTGTCCACAGTCCATTGGACCCTCTTTTTGTCATGAACCTTCCTGATTCCCTTTTGCTAACTCCAGTTACATAGTTTTTGTGTAGAGTTTCTTCTGGTTTGGCTTTTCTGTCCCTTCGCTTTGCTTCTCTGTACCGCACATGTATTAGTTCATCCGATAAGTTCATCTGATATCTTTATTCCTCTGATTTATTTTATTTAGCATCTATCGTCTCAATTGTTGGTAAGGTTGTAATATTGACAAAAAACATGTTAGCTTGCTACATTGTTAAAGAAGATTAAACCCATTTCATACGAAATCTCATTGGCATTTCTAAGAAATATGTGATATTATGTTTTTACAATCAACACTTTTTAAGATAAGTGATATTCACACTTCACTTCACAACTCATATACATTCCCACAACAGGAAAAATCTGAAAAGTCATACTTAAAAAAGGTAAATTCGTGTGTATAAATGTATAATCAATAAAAGTATGTAAATTTTAATAGTTTAGCCTTAATAATTTTTGCTATCATTAGAAATATTTTTAATTATAAAAATAACAATTATGTCATTTATACATTTTGAGCTGACTCTTACACTTGTAGATTTCTGGCATGGTACTAGTTTTCAAGTCCAATTCCCTCTTTCTAAATCTTCAGCAAAACTCACCAAATAGTATTTTATTTTACATTTTGAAATTGAGTTAGCCCTGGTCCTTTCCAATCCCTCCTCTTATGTGTACAGTTAGATAAATCCTGATGGTTATGATTCATGAAACTCAAGGACATTCCTTTCATGCATGAAGATTTGTTGAAGTCAGAAAAGCTGCCTTTGAGGAAATAACTGACCCTGAGATATTTAGAAAGAGGATTTGGAAAAACATATAAAATGTCCAAGTAGTTCTTCTCAGAGTCTAGATTTTTCTCTACTTTTCTTAGCATAATTTCTCAATTTTATTAATTATATGAGAAAAATACAATGTGTTCATATCTGTATAGCAAAAGAGGATGAAAATTTATTATAGCCTTAAAGTTTTACAGTAGTACTGAGTAGATGTGTTTTTATTCTAGGCTTTTACCAGTTTCTTAACACAAGCATTTCTTATGCCATTATGATAGAATAAACACTAATTAACTAGTGTTTACAAGTTGTTACTGAGTATATGCATTCAGGAGTAGGAAAGTATTAGAGCAAGTGGAAAAAAACAAAATACACAGTATATAGAAATACAAACTATAATGGAAGAGAAGAATTACTTAATCTTCTGTGAAAAAAATAGAGATTTAAAAACTAGAACATAATCATTGATATTTTTAGAAATATTTAAATTTATTCTTCTGTACCCCCACAATGTGCTGGCAGGCCGTGATTCTCACCCCTCTTACTTCCATCTGCCACATTTTACTATACCATAATCACCAATAATTAAGAAATAAAGAGGATCATAAGTCAGAGAGGCCACAAACTAAAAATCAGAACTTATAAATCACTGAATCCGGAGATGAATAAAGTGAAAGTACTGATAGCACGATAGTACTGATGTACTGATAGAAAAGTATAGTTAAGTAAAAATTCACTAACACAAACAATGGGTTTTAAAATTTAGTGCGAACTAATAAAATGAAGACATGGTAATTAAAATTCAAAATTAGTTCAAGAAGGAAACTTGTAGGGACATAAGAGATGGCTGACGGGGCTGAGTGTATGGTTGGCAGGTTTCATTCCTGACACCAAGAACTACTTGATATGCTCCATCTGCAACCCTCCCCCACAAAGCTAGAATGATCAAGGAAGTTGGTGCTAATACAATGTAATGGAAAAGGAATTATAAATATGTAAGCAAATAGATTACTACATTTACATAGGTAGAACTCGCTGCCAAAGAAAACTTGCAATGGAGTGAACTTCTTAAAAAAATGAAATTACAAAGTTTTTCATGGTTATGTTTCAGGTGTAGAGTGTTTCGACACTTTTCCCTTTACCAGTGTCTATGTATGTATGTACACATATGTATATGTTTGTGTGCATGTATGCATGTCTACATACAAACATATCACTATGGTTCACGCTACTATAACTGATAAGATTTTTTACATAAAACTACCGTCTTTCATCAACATCTCCTCCTCCCAGTTGAGTGCTACCCTCTACCATAGACATTTGCCCCCTTCCACAATGCTCTGTATCATATTAGGGACATAGAAAAACATAATGGTGGAACAACAAATGCTCAAAGACGGTTGATAAAAATAGGAGAAGTGGCATTCAGTAGGAAACATGCCTCTTGAAGGAGTTGGGGAATAGGGAGTTTGAACTTTATCTTGTGTAAGCAGAGGCAATTGAATAAAACTGAAAAGATGTATTGGCAGATTTGTCTTTTGTGTCTGACATAGCAGAGTCTAGTGGATGAACATAAAAGCAACAAGATGAGAATAAGGAAAACCATGCTAAGGAGCTATAGCACTTATTAAATAAATCAGATGATGAAAAACAATTAGAAAGTAGACAAAATGAGAAAGTAAAGTTCTGGGTTTGTCAGGATGCAGATAATAAAAACAACATACTCTGGCATGCCAGGCAGCTTTCTAGTGCTGTCACCTACATCAATTATCATACTGTTTAGAGGAGTTTCCATCGATTTTGCTCCATTTTGGATATTTGATTTTGAGAATGGAATGTGATCACTGATAGTATATGATTAGCTCACATTTCAACATCTAAACCTATTGAGTGAAAGAGTAGAATGTGATTGAAGCTGCAAAAGTTATTGATGAGGGGCCCAGCAGGGAAAGCATCTACTTTGCATGCAGCCAAGTCAGGTTTGATCCCTGCATCCCATATAGGTCCCCAGAGTACTGCTGGGAGTAAGTCCTCAGTGCAGAGCCTGCACTCTGTATTTACTTAATAAATACTCTGTATTTATGAGTGGGAGTGATCCAAAGATGAAAAAAATGTTGATGAACCTTTAACAGATTAACGATATTAAAAAGCCATAGAGTTGAACTGGTCCCTTCTCTAACTTACCTACCCCTCTACTACCTACATACATGTGGTTACATGTGGTAGAATCCAACCAGTTTGAAAATAATTTTGGAAATAGTAATGCTAGACCAGAACTGAGTATTGAATGTAGGTCAAGAGATATACATGATAACCTTTCAGTGTCTGTATTGCAAAATCAAATGTGCAATAGGAAAGAGGGAGTGAGGGAGGGAAAGAGAGAGAGAGAGAGAGAGAGAGAGAGTACACCTCATAGAGGCAGGTTGTGGGATGGGAGAGAGGGAAATGGAACATAATGGTGTTGGGAAATGTGCACTGGGGAGGGAGGGTGTTGGAACACAGTATAAAAAAAGAAGAAAAAATTGTTTAAAAAGTCATGGAATTGATAGCATTGCATAATTATCATTAAAATAGAGTTTGTAATAGATAGTTACTAGGAATTATGAATTTTTTTCTTTCTTTTTGAGGGGTTGGCAATGAGGGCTCCTTCCTGTGATATTGACTAATGGGCTGAGGTTCACCGTGCAAATGGCCAATGAGGCAGTGGTGCTTGGTTCCTGAAGTTCTGGGGTCTCCAGGGTCACCCTGATGTACTCAAGGGACACAAGAGTCACATTTAGCAATAACCAGGGACCTTGAGAGGCTGGAGATTGAACAAACCTCTGTGCTATCTCCTTTACTTAGGAACATGGATCTCATGAGTTAGACTGAAAAGAAATGACCCAAATTGAAATCAGAACCAAGGTCAGAGTTATCTTTACTTGCTAAAGAGAAAGTAAAGATAACATTTGCATTGTTAAAAAAAACTAGGTTTTTTTTAAAAAGAATTTTACATTAAAAGATGCAGTAGAGATGCCTTAGCTTTGAAAGTATGAGGAATACTTATAGCTCACCTGCTTGTGTGAATGTTTCCATATCTTTTTATTATGGCTACTCTGTTGAATCAGTAACTGAGAATTGTAGCCTAATGTAGCAATGCAAATCCTCTACACTCTATTCCTCCTGCTATATTTGCAATGTAGCAATGCAAATCCTCCACACTCTATTCCTCCTGTATATACACCCATATACATAAAGAGTTAACCCCCAAATCTGATTACTGTATAAAGGAAAACAAATAGGAAGATTATGAAGGATGGCTCTAAATTTGGAGGAGCTGACAAAGGGGTGTGTCTCTTTCCTTAAGGTTTTATCTCAAGGACAGGCATTAGCCACAGCAACAAAGTGCCTAAAAGCTCAAGAGAAACACCTTTTCCTCTAGAGGAATGAGGAAATGGAAGCAAGTGGATGAAGAGTGGACGAAGAGTGTGCAGAGAATAATGTTAGGAGGTACAGTTCACTGAGAATCAGGACATTCACTAGTAATACCTGGTTCTCTAATTTAAAACTTATCCAAGGTCTCTGAGCATTTATGCTACTTTGTCGGGAAAAATAAATGTAATTTGTTTATTTTCATTGTCGGGATAAATATCAATATAGCAATATGTGAAAGTACTTTAAAATAAATTTTCATTTCAACTATATTATTGGTGTTGCTCATTGATATTTACATTGATATATAATCTTCAACATTTTCACAATACAGATTCATATTCCAACTAAACTTTGAAAAGTGTCCAAGTTCAGATTATGACTTTGCTTATCTAAGTGAATTCAGTGTGATTGTTATTTGATCAGCTGGTGTCCTATTAAAATACAACTTTCCCCTTTGATTTTCTACCCTTTCCATGATGTGGAGATATGGCATTTGAGTCTTTATAAGAATTTTTATTTAAAAATCCAATATTTCATGAGCAGGGTAAAAAATCATTTAGCATAGATGGAAATCTGCTTTCTGTGCCCTGTAACATATTCATACTTTCCTTTTCTATATAATTATAGTTCTGAAAGGTTTGTGAACCAACTTAATCACTTGGAAATCATATCATTTAGACTGTTAGCACCTTTCATAATTATGACCTTTGAGTAGTGGCTTTTGAATCAGTGCCATTGGAATAGGAGCCTGATTTTTCCTTTATCATAGTAATATTTCGAATAATTACTGGTTTTTATATAGTTATTTGGAAAATACCTAATTGAAAGTATCACTATGATTTTATTTTCAATCAATAGTATTTTGGGTTTTAAAAACAGGAATAATTTCAACACTAAACACATATAGTGTTTCTTTTTCTTCTTCTCCTCCTCTCACTGCATCGTTTTATTGTTTTCACTTTTTTCTGTTTTGTTGCAGGACACCTAAACGCCTAGGCCTCTGCATCTGCCCTGGATTGCCTCCCTGCCGGTCACTTCACAGATAGGGGGATAGTGTGAATGTGGCTGTCTTATCTGACCATGTATTCTGTACTGGCTGGTATAAATATTCTCTCATGCTACCACAAGCATCGTGGGACTAGCTAGATCTTACCCGAATATTTGCCCGGCCACATTGGATCTCTAAGTAATTAGACCAGAGAGAAATGCTGTTTGCCTCCAAGCAAGCAAGCATGGCTCCCTGCTAACTCAAAGGCAACTAAAATACAAAACTACCGTGAAGTAGACGAGACTCGTGGTGAAGGTTTGGAGAAATATTTAACTGGCATTAGTATTAGTCTTTGGTACAGAGACATGCCATCTCATAAACCCCCTTCTCTATCCTATAAAGGCAATTCCAGGCAGATCTCTGCTCAAGATATTAGGTGAGGTGCTGGGAGAAATTACATGAGGGCATTTGATCCTTCCTGCCAGGGGAAGTTACATTTAGCTTATAGCTTCTCCCAGCTCTGCTAGGAGGCTTTTAATTAGCTCTGGGTCCTTGTAAACAACCAGATGGTCTCCTGAAGTTGCTACATTCTATAGAGCTATTTTCCTGTTTTCATCTCTAGATAGCCCAGCCCAGAATGGGCTGGGCTGGGGAGTTTGGGCGGATTTCTAGCTATAAAATAAGCTGCAAGAAGAAAGAAGGCTCTCTTTTTCCCCTTTTTGCCATTTCTGCTTCCCTTGGTGTTTTGCTTCTCCGTCCTCTCCATTCTCTGTTGGGCCTCAACACGTGGTGGCAGCCATCTTGGCCTACACCTGGCTGGGGCCTAGCTGGGAACCCAGAGTCCGGAGGTTTTCCTGCTCTTGGATTGTATATTGGATCCTGTGATAGTAAAAGCCCTTTTTAAAACTGCATCGGATTCCTGAGTCTTCATCCATTCCCGCCGGCTTCGGAGGTAGAAGGGAACTTCGCTTCCCAACACTGTCGGGGACCCTAACGGCGTTCCCCGACACTGTTTCATTTCTTTTCATTTCTCTTTTATTCCTGAAGACTTCTGTTCCTTCTCCTTGCTCCACTTTTTCGCCCTTTCCACCTCCTTCTTCTTTCCATCTTCTTTTATTTTTTCTCTCCTGCCTTTCTTGGCTCTTAATCTTCATTACCACCCTTCTCTCATCATTTGATCTCTTCAATGGTATTTTTAGTTTGCTTTTATATTTTTAAAAAGAAAGCATTTTTAAGATTATGAGCCTTCAAAATTGTTGGAATTAAAAATTTCCAGTAACAAATATGTTAATTCTCTATGTGCCAGTGAACCTTGTAATTTATTCCATCTGTTTCACTGACCTGTTTCACATAAATAAAAGAAAATCTGCAGTCAAACACAGATTCCAGACAAGAACATATTGTCAGGCTTCACATATCATTCCATTTCTCATTGAAATTGGTAAACTTCAATTACCATTGGACAAATGTGCTGACATTATTTTGCAAAATTTTAGAAATACAGATACATCTTGAGGCAAAAATGAAAGGTATGACATTTAGCTAAAAGATCAATTCAGACTTAAAATTCTCAAATATCTGTATATTTTTTGCAACTATAAAAACAGATGCATACATAATTTGATAGAAATACTCATATTTCATAGAAATAATCAATATAAGCCTGGAATATAATGCATTTCAAAATTAAAAATATAAAAAATTTATACATAAACTTATAGTAATAGGTTAATTAATATCTATATGTTATAATATTTACCTTCTTTTGGTTTAGTTATTATCTTTTAAAGATTTATCAATATCTGAAGTATTCTAAATGTACTAAACTTACGTATGTTAGCTTGACATTTCAATTCCTTATTATTTAACTTATATTACCAAATAATAATACCAGCAAAACTGGTAACTTCCATGCTTGAGAATATGCCTGAAATATTACCAGTATATTTATTTACTGTTAACAATAATCAAATGATAACCCAACAACTTTAATGTCATAGATCACTAAGTCATAGATTACTAAGCTGAGTTTGGAAAGTTTTAATTGTCCAATTTTAAAAAATGAAACTATTGTGTCGGAAACGCCACCAGGGTCCCCGACAGTGTCGGGTCAGAGGTTCTCTTCTACCTCCGAGGACGCCGGAGAACAGATGAAAACTCACGAGTCCGGTGCAGTTCCAAAAAGGCTTTTAATAGTACAAAAGCTCTTCCACAGCACTCCAATATAATGAACAAACTCTAAGAGGCCCAAAGCCAAAAGGTGAAGGGGCCTCAAGTCAGCCCCTTATATACACCAAAGTAATCCAACCGGGAGGGGCATGTCAACAAAGAACTCTGAACAGAGTGTAGTGCCACACCTTATTGCAGGTATAAACAAAGGTTATGCCAAGGACTAAGGAGATTATCTCTTATGTAAAACACTGGAGAGAGAGAGAGAGCTGATATAAAGTAATACATCTTAACTTCATAAGCTTCATGTAATCTAGATGGTACCCACAAGCTCCTTATTATTATCTGCACCAGGGTGATTCTGAGTATCTTGTTCTCATGTACTGAAAGGGTCACTCTCGCCTGCTTAGAGCAAACTAGTATGATCCTTCCTATAGTCTTCCTATAGTCTCAGCGTAGCCAGGGTGGTAGTCTCCTGGTAAATTCTAACTGTCCCACGCTGGGTGCAGTGGGTATAAAGAGGAGCTGTGCCCAATCTAGAAAACATAGAAGTCTTAGTAGATGTATAAGTCAGAAGTTATTCAATCAAGGTGACTTCTGTAAGTGCCACACCCTCTAGCAGTGTTTACATAGAAGAGAAGTCTCATTAGAATGAACCTTGACTTCAGTAGATTAAGCTGGGAGTGGGCAAAACAACAAAAACTCCCAGAACAGCTAAACCTGTCCTCCAACACTATTGCAACTCTAGAGGTATTTGAACTCTGGACTATTTGATCACTCTTTTTCTTAAATTGGGGCAACCCTAGCAGTTCTCAGCCAGCTATGTAGACCTGGTAGATCACTTGATTATCTCAGGTTGGTGGTGCACCTACATGGATTGGCCATGCTGGCAATGCTAGAAGGCCATGTGGTGCTTGGGCTTTAATTCTAGTTCTCATATGTGTTCTGCCTTTGGGATCTCTCCCAATCCAGGACACATTTTCTTTTCTATTAAATAAAGTTCCTATTATTAGGAATTATGAGAATAGATGTAACAACTAGAGTTTGAGCTCAAGCTATTCGCAGTCAAAACTAAAGAAATCATTACTGTCTTTCCATAGATCATGGATTTGCTTGAGCGGGCACCAGTAACATATCAATATGTCCTGTCACATGCGAGGTAGCCCAAGGGCATCTGCCTGCTCCAGGAACATAAAAAGCCTCAAACCATTCCATCAAGTCATGGGAATGAGGTTTATATTTGTTACTGGTATTTGGCATGTCAAATATGACATGGGTAGTTTGCCAGGCTCTGCCGTGCGGGTGGGATACTCTGTTAGTCACCTCAAAACTTGAGCATTTATTGATAAACTGTGTGGCCACAAAGTGGCAGCGTGAGCTGGGCTGTGATCTTCTGCTGGGTGGAGCTCTGAGAAGAGGGGAGTCCGGGTGTGGAAAATGGTGGCCCTCATGTTGTGGGGCTTATAGGAATGGGTAGAGAATTTATAAACTAATAAAATCAATATAAAATACATCGATATAATCAAAAATACAACATAGATATATTTACAAGACAAGGTCTGGAGAAAATGGAGAGGTAATGAACTGGTACAGTAAAACTTAGTTCTGCCAGTTATTCTTTTAACTTATTGTAGATTTGGTGACTGATTACAGGTGTTAATTTTCACAGTTTTAATGAAGAAAGTGTCTATGCCTTTACCACCACCAAATTGTCCCTGATTTTCCACCATTGTCTTTTTGCTACTTGTCCATATCTCCCTTCCTCCCTATCTCTACCTCCCACTCTTTGGAACTCTCTGGTTTGTGATCAAAGTCAAATTTCAGTATATTCTAATAGTTGGTGTTTGAAGGCAATGCTGTGTTCAAGTCATTGGCATGTCAGTGAATAGCAACTGCTAAGGAAGATAGACCTGGAAGTGAGCTTCCCAAACCTACTAGGGAGTATATGGAGTACACAGAGATAGTCTGTTGTTTTGTTTTCTTTGTGAAGCAAGTTAATTACCTTATAAAGCAATTTAAAACAGATGCCCTCAGAATACAACCACCAGTGCCATAAAGCAGTTTGATTTTATGTAGCAATTTTGTTTAGAACATATTTTTCAGAATGCAATTACATTTAAATTCACCTTTCATCATTTTGAATAACCTGATACTAATAAAAATATAAACAACTCTGTCAGTTTTTGTGTCACATAACACAGGTTTTAGGTGAAATTATTTAAAATTATATTTTCTCAGAAAATATGTACAGGTTTATAATAGGAAACATTTAGCATATATTTGAAATAAAAGAAAATGCACAAAGAACCATAAAATATATTCAGAAAAATTCAGGAAGGAATGTTGTAACAGCCATGGCATTTTTCCAGAAGCCAAATGTGCGCATAATAAAACGATGGGAGTACTTGTCTAAACATGGTGAGTAGGTGGCTATAAAAGACATGCATAAATTCTGAAAGCAAAAAGACATACGAAGATGCACATTTAACACTTGTTTCATTGTTATCAATCTGAATACATGCTTCTATACATCAGAGCTCCCAGATCTCTGCTCAGGAGTGACTCATATAGTTCTAAGGGTCAAACGTGAGTCGGCTGCATGCAGAGCAAGTGCCTTAGCCCTGGAACCCATTCTTCAGGCCTAATATTTAATATTTCAAGGGGGAAGCAAGTAAAAGTTTTGCAAAAATGCCCTTCTTGCCACTATCTGAGTATATACTTTTTTTGAAAATTGTTAAGATGTAAATATTTTGTAGAGCTAATATTAAAGCACAACTTGAAAAATGGAAGAAAGTAAGGATGGATCAATTTTAAACATTGCAAATAATCAGGCATGTTTATATGTAAGTATGCATTTAGGTATACATCTACTTAGATTCAATTCATTAGCTTCTCTGTGGAGATAGCCACAGAGGCAGGCCAGGGGCAGGGGTGGTAGTAGGAGTGATATTGGAGACTTTGGTGGTGGGAAATGGATTGAAACACAATCAAGAAAGCTTAGTTGTTTTCTGATATTTGCTTATTTTTTATCATGAAAGCTTTGTATCTGTGTATCTCACAGTGATTAAAAATAAACAAACAAAAAGTATATAGGCACTTCAGAAACTGTTTTAAGTTTCTAGAAATGTGTTATTATTATAAATCTCTAAGATTATGAAAATAATTTTACAAACTAACATTTATCAAATATTTAGTCATGGACGTTATTCATTTATTTATTCATTTATTTTTTTTAACTTTCGTGCTATATACTACTGTCTTCAGAATTACTCCTTGTTCTGTGATTCGGGAGTCACTTATATTATTGTTCAGGGGATCTTATGTGATGCTAGGGACCCAGTCATGAGGGTTAGCAGCTTGTAAGGCAAACACCTTACCCATTGTATTATCTTTCGAGCCATGGCGATGCCAGTTTTAGATATTTTGGTCACGTAGGCAGGAACTCACTCAATTGCTTTATAATGGTACTTTATTTTTCAACAGAAAAAAATATGGTGGAAAGTATTCTAGTCTACAAATTTCTAATAGATTTTAAATCACAAAATTGAATTGGGGAGATAGCACAATAGGCCGGGCATTTGCCTTGAATGTGGCCGACCCTGTCTCAATCTTTGGCATCCCATATGGTCCCCTGAACACCACCAGGAGTAATTCCTGAGGGCAGAGCCAGCAGTAACCTCTGAGCATCACTGGGTGTGACCCAAAATAAAAAAATACTGAATTGGGAAAGATTTTCTCAGAATTAATGGAAAAACTAGAATTGAGTAGAAAAAACTATTAATAATGTAATTTTAAGGATAAATATAACTATTATGTTTTATTATTTGGGAAGAAACATTCTTGGTTCCCTAATGTATATTTATTTTCTCTTAGATTTAAGCAAACCTTTTTGTTTTCTCTTAAGCCATTAGAATTTAAAGTAATTTTATAACAAATTTATTTCTACAAACAGGATTAGAGTCATTTAGTTGTTCTTTGTCTATCTCTCCCAATGTTTCAAAAATATACATAAAATTCTTAATTCATAGCAATAATATATTTTCATAAGTTCAGTAATAATTTTTTATAACATGTGCAATGGAATCATTGGTTACTGTGATTTTGACTAGGATATCATGTTTGAAAATAAACACAAAATCAAATATGACTAGACAGTTTGAAGGTACTGAGTTTAACTTTAACGGGTCCATAAAAACCCTATGTAAAAATACACTCTGGTATCTTGTTTAAAGGGGTTAAAACAGCATTACCTGGTAAGTAAGACAGACAAATTTATGGCAAGTTCAGGACACTTATAACAATTTGAAGAAAATGAAGGAGAAGGAGATTCTATAGGTGTTACAATGTCTGATGAGAAGTTCTTAGAATGCATTCTAGACTTAAAAGGCTTTTGAAAGCACAATCTAACATTAAGTCCAATCTTATACAAAAGTTTCAGCAAAGCAGATTAAAATCAGTCTTGAAGGTCAATTACTATTCATGCTGCAGTTTTGCAAATGTTCAGGCCAATTCTAATGAGGCTGGACTTATTTTGCAAACAAATTAGCTTTATTGTAATTACAGTTGAGAGAAATGAGGGTGACCGTAAAGAAAAAATTATGTTTCCATGAAAAGTACAAGAAAACCTGTGGATATCAGATTCTAGTACTGTTCATGGTCTTTGGGGTTTCATTATATGCCAATAACCAGACAACAAATTCTATTTTCTAGATATTCACTTGGAGAACATTCCAGGCACAGGTATCAAATTTCCTCTCACTTCTCTACTGTGAAATCACTATGAACAAAGACTACCCTTGAATCTCTATGGAAGAGGACATACCAAGTCCTCCTCACTATGCAGATGGTAGCCAACACTCAGAGATTTGATTCTTGGGTCCATATACACGTTATAAAGAACTCCTCCAGACTTCTGAGCTTCACACCAGCTGGAGATCTAAAAATTAAAGTGACAAGGCAGGTTCGGGCTAAGAGGCAGAAGGTATCTTGAGGTGGATATTTCTCTGAAAATCACAGATCTTTAAAGATCTTCATCTCACTATGAGATATTTGCTTCTTTCCTTTTCCTCTACTTGTTTTTTCTCTTTAGCTCATTCTTAACTCTGGCAAATATCTCTGAATCTTCTGTTTAAGACTGTGACTATAAAACAAAATCCTGAGCTTTTCTAACCAAGATGGTTTCAGGAAACAGAGTAAATTTCAGTTATGTATTGACTGATTAAGAAACAACCTGTCATTTAGCTTAAAACCTTTTGCAACACCTGGACCAATATTCTAGAACAGCAGCAAGTATAAGATATTAATAAACCCATCTGATAAATGTCCTTTTAACCAGATTCACATTTGGGTTTATATGGTACAACTAGTTTGAATCACTGGAGCTCTGCCTTGGGGGGTATAGTTAAGTGTTTCTTGGTATTATCCCCCATTCCATTAGCAGAACATATATGTTCTCGGTCTGCTTGGAGAAGCAAATAAGATACACAAGATGAATAATAAAAGCATTGTTTCAAAATTCTGGCATCATAATGTCTGAGTTTCACAATGACACAAGAGCAACTTACCTATACTGGTGACTTAGAGGATACTAAAAGAACATTTTGGTCAACTTCTCATATATGAGAAAAAAATAGGTAATTGTTAAAGAAAGAGGACATTAGATTGAAGAAATTTGAATGCCTCAGGGCTGATGTAAGCAAACAAATTCTTAGCCTCCAGGCCAGGAAATTAAAACCCAAGGACAATCAATCACAACCAGAAAACTTGATTTTATACTACAGGCAATCAATAATTTTGCTTACTTTTTTTTCTTCTTTCTATAAAAGTCTCTCCCTACTCCTGGCACTTTTATAGGGTGATTGTACCTAGTCTACCCAAACAAACACAGCTAATTCCAGCTGATTTTTGCTCAACTCTAAAAACTAAAAACAATAAAAGTGTTCCTGACCATACAAAACAGAATGTGCTCAATCTTATCTGAAAAGAATAGTAAAATCCCTGCTAGTGTAGGACAGAATACAAAAAAACAAAAAGACCCTTCAAGTAAATGGCCATATGTAAAATTTAAATGATGGGGCTGGAAAGATAATGAAGGTGTTAAGGCACTTTCCTCTGTGCTGCTGATCCTGGCACAATGTCACACACCATAGTTCTCTGAGTACCACTGGAAGTAAACCCTAAGCACAGAGCCAGGAGTAGTTCTAAATATCCCCGGAATACCAAGCCTCCATTTTTAAAATAAATTTGTAGTATTCACATTTTTTATTTGCATTCTATAACTTCCAACAAAGGACTGAGAAAAGAAACCTGCTACTGGCATGGCAGAGGTTAATACTATTGCTTATTTTTATATGTGACCCATGTCAAATTGACAGAAGCATGAAGAAATATACATGCATGACTACTCTTCATAAAAACATGCATCTTAGCATGACTTCTACATGAACCTAGGGTTTGAAAAATAAAAATACTCGAGACTGCTTAAAGACTGAAGATAGTGATACCATTGTATTTACATATGACCTTAAAATAAACATTAGCAGAATCATTCTTTGCTCAAAAGCAAGTCTTTCAGATTTACCATTATTACAGAAGGACCCATATTTAAAAACTATGTGACCAAAACCTCTAAATATGAACAATGTTGTAATTGTATATCTCACGGTGGTATAATAAAATGTTTTTAAAAAAATAAAGAAAAAATTAAAAAACGCATACAAACTGAAAGGTTGTTTCAACTTTCCTTTCTATAAGCATTGTGCTTGTTTGATAAAAGAACGCGCTTATTTCTGAGCAAATTAGATGCCAAAACTTGTTTCACATAAATGCAAAAAGAATGACTGTATCAATGTATCATGTCTTCCCATTCATCATCAATTTGCTTGAGCGGGGCACCAGTAACATCTCCATATGTCCTGTCTCATGGTAGTAGAGCCCAAGGACATCTGCTAGTTCTAGGAACATAAAGAACCTCAAACCATTACTTCAGGTCATGGGAATGAGGTCTATAATTTTACTGGTATTTGGCATATCAAATATGACACAGGAGGCTTGCCAGGCTCTGCTGTGCGGGTGACATATTCTTATAGTCACCTCTAAATCCAGCATTTATTGATGAACTGCTTGCAGCCGCGCAACCCGGGCTGTAATAGGCTCTTCTGCTGGGTGGAGTTCTGAGAGAGAGGGAAGCCCGGATGTGGAGAATGGCAGCCCTCATGGCGTGAGGGGTCATCTGGCTTGTCGCGAGGCTCTGCTTGGGTGGCAGGCCAGGGGTAGAACCCGCCATCTCTCCCGGTGCCTCGTGAATGGCACAAGACTCCTTTACTTTAACTTAGTCCTATACTAAGTTCCTCCCTGCAAGGGGACTTCCTTTCCTTTCTCCTCTACTTTCCAATAAATTATTTTTACTTTCTAATTCTGAGTCTGAGATCTTTATTATTCAATATTTTCATTCATCACCTACTTCATCACCATCATCAAAAAAAAAATGGCATTTCCTCATTATACCTCAGAACTCACCTTTTGAGAACAATTAAAGTGAGAACATAAAATATACCCATCTGATCAACATAAACATAACAAAGCTCTTGCTAAACCTCATAACAAAGCTCATGTGAAAACAAGAAAATCATATATATATATACTATAACATATCAGAACCTTAGGTTACATAATATAATCCATTTGAGGTATGATACAAAGGCTTGGGAAAATCTTTCAAAACAGCAATACATTTTATAACTTCAAAAGACAAGGGAAAAAGCATGTAAATGGTTCTGTTTCCCTTTGTTCTTATACTTTCCAGATGTGAAATAGTAGCTCACTGTGTCTCCTCAGGAGTCAGGCCTAGAAATCATTTAACCAATAGTAGCAGCATAGAATCCTATAGAAAAGACCCTATTCCCCAAGCTAGACTTCATTTAACTAGTCCTGAAAGTTTTAGTGAAGACAGCAAAAGTAGCTTAACGATACCACCCTGAGTTTGCTTTTGTTTTAAAGAGGTATTATTATAATAAAGATACTCTTGAATTTTCACATTCTTCTTTTTTTTTTTCTTTCTGGTTCACACCCAGCAATTATAATAAAGATCACTTGATCACTTGATCAATTGACTTCCCGTAGACCAACAATTACTTGAGTGGGCACCAGTAACATCTCAATATGTCCTGTCACATGCGAGATAGCCCACTCAGGAATATAAAGAGCCTCAAACCATTCCATCAAGTCATGGGAATGAAGTCTATAATTGTTACTGGTATTTGGAATGTCAAATATGACACGGGTAGCTTGCCAGGCTTTGCCGTGTGGGTGGGATATTCTTCTAGTCACCTCAAGACTTGAGCATTTATTGATGAATTGCACAGCCGAGCTGGGCTGCAATCAACTCTTCTGCTGGGTTGAGTTCTGACAAGAGGAGAGTCCGATGTGGAAAATGGCGGCCATCATGGTGTGGGAGTTCCTCTGGCTTCTTGTTGAGGCTCTGTTGGGGTGGCGGGCTAGGGCTAGAACCTAGCCTGCTATCCCTCCCGGACGCCTCGTGATAATAAAGATACTCTTGAATTTTCACATTCTTTTTTTTTCTTCTGGGTCACATTGGCAATGATCAGGGGTTACTCCTGGCTCTGCACTCAGGAATTACTCCTGGTGATGCTCAAGGGACCATATGGGATGTTGGGGAATTGAACCCGGGTCCAACTGCTTGCAAGGCAAACACCCTACCTGCTGAATAATCACTTCAGTTCCATCACATTATTTTATAAATGAGCTAACTCAGGTATATTAGTGGCTGGAGCTGTAGATCAGCTGCCCCTTTAAGCATCCCTTGCCGCCTTCAGTCACCCTACTACCTCTCTTCTTCAACCTCCTTTACTTAACCCCACTTCATGCAAACATTCGGGATTTGCATCCATGGCTCATTCCCAAATTTCATCTTCTAATTTTTACATTTCTGTTCCATGGCACACCTATTTCTAATCATAAAAGCTTGAACAACTTCCAAGGAATCTCCTTTCCATATTCCAATTTTTAGCCTTATTTTCATCTTCATTCAGTCACCAAAATTTCTATACCCATAAGAAATAATACCATTGATCTCTAAGGTCTAAGATTACATGCTTCTATTGACATGAACAGACCACAAATTAAAATCCTCATTCTCCCTCAAATTTAAGTCATTCTTAGCCAGTATCATTTTATTACATTTTTTTGTTTGTTTTTTGGGTCACACTTGTCGATGCTCAGGTGGTTACTTCTGGCTCTGCACTCAGGAATTACTCCTGGCGGTACTCGGGGATGGAACCCAGGTTGGCTGCTAGCAAGGAAAATGCCCTACCTGCTGTTCTATCAGCTCTGTCCCTTCATTTTATACATTTGTACACCTTTGCTACTTCAGTAGGTCTCCTATTAATCTTATCTTATTAGTGGTTTAATATTAACATATTTGTCTCTAAAAATTTATGGTTGTATAAGGACAATAGCACAAAGTCAAGCCATTTTTGGTTCCTTTCTCTAATGACTGATTTGGGAAGACTCAAGGATTTTTTTTAATTTGCTTAACAAATTTCATTTATTTACCATTGGTTTATATTATGGCATTTGGGAAACATGGCTTCATATATTTCTAAATGTTTCTTGAATTTCCATTAAATAAATTTCTATGAAACATGCTTATATATGAAGTAAATTAAACTATATTAATAAAAAATACTTCCTAGTCTAAATTTTTTATGAAGATGAACAATCTAGAATTGTGGAAAGAAACCAACAGTACAGGCTGGATTGTTGAATATTTGAAGTAATACTTTCAGAATGACAGAGATTTGGATCCCAAACACAAACAGTTGAGAGACCAGAACCAAACTCTTTAAGCTCAATATTCTATCAACCTTGATTATAAGCTGAAACTAATAATTAAAAAACAGTCATATTCTGTCCCAAAGACATTCAAAAAATGAAAGAGGTTAATTTATTCAGTGTGCCATTTACATTCCTAACGATATCACACAAGAACACATATACACACAAACACACACTTATAAGAATTTTAAAAGTGCAACCATATTTTAGAAAGAGACCAAAGTATAGATATACATATAGAATTTAACAGCTCTCAAAACCAACAAATCTGAATTCTACATCACTTGGATCACTTGTATCACTTGTCTTCCCATTGTTCATCCATTTTGCTTGAGTGGGCATCAGTAACATCTCCATACGTCCTGTCACATGTTAGTGTAGCCCAAGGGAATCTCCCCCACTCCAGGAACATAAAGAATCTCAAACCATTCCATCAGGTCATGGGAATGAGGTCTATAATTATTACTGGACTTTGACATATCAAATACCACACAGGTAGCTTGCCAGTCTCTGTCGTGAATTATACATACAAAGAAATAAAAATATCTTTAAAAGAATGTGAACTATACATTAAAATGATTTTGCACATCAATGTATGCAAAACTCTCCTTAATCCACCGGTCTTTATTAAGCATCATAATAGTGAAAATATGTGTGTAAAATGAAATCTACATCTTAACCTCATGGGATTGGTAATCTGTCAAGAGAAATGTAAACAGATATTAATGAAATAATAAGTGTCATGAGTATTATGAGGAAAAGTATATAATGCCTTATTAGCAAATATGTAGTCTTTAACCCAGTGGGACAACTCTTCTGTGATGGTGAAGTATATGTGACCACTTTTACAGAACTGAGAAACAACCAGATGTTTTTAATGTCAAGACATGTCTGAGTGGTTAAAGAAACCATGGTATATCTACACAATAGAATGCTACGCAGCAGTTACGAAATAAGTAATGAAATTTGCTTATAAATGGATGGGATATCATGGAGACTATCATGCTGAGCGAAATGAGTCAGAAGAAGGGGAACAGATACAGAATGATTGCAATCATTTGTGGGGTGAAAAATATGTGAAACCAATATCCAAGGATAGTAAACAAAGACCAGAAGCTTTGGTTCATGCTTGAAAACCTGCTACAACCACTTGGGAGTAAGAGGCAGTTGGGAGAGGTGTGGTGGAGCTGCTAGGGTCCCAACAATATCAGGAAACAAATTCCCTTCTACCTCTTGAGGTCTGGGGGAATGGAACTCACGAGTCCAGTGTGGTTCCAAAAGACTTTTACTAATTCAATAATAAAATAAGCTCTGCAACTACAATCCAAAATAATGGGATTCCCTAGACTCTTGGTCAGAACTTAGACCATGAGCTTGGGCCCAAGTCTCCCACCAAAGTAGATTCTAGTACATACTTTTTATATCCAAAAGTAATCCTAATCTTCAGGGAGGGTAGTGTCAACAAAGATCAATGAATCAGCTTCTAGGTGTAGAAGTAAGGATGATACCACATATGTTTCAGGTCTAAAAAATGATTATTCCAGGGACTAAAACCTTTCTCTGAGATTATCTCTTATGTCAAAACAGTGGAGGGGAAAGATCAAGAACTGGTATAAAGAAATACATCTCAATGGATGTATTCATGGGAATAAACACATCAATCATAATTTTATGGATTTCACGTAATCTAGATAGTACCCACAAGGTTCGTTCTGTTTTGCACTAAGGTGAGTCTGAGTATCTTGACCTCTGTTTACTGAAAGGTTCATGCTCACCTGCATGAGGGAAAACTAGTATGAAACTTCCTTTGATCTAAAATGTTTGTCTCAGCGTAGCCAGGGTGGTAGTATCCTGGTAAATTCTAACTGTCCCGTGCTGAGACGAATGGGTATTAAGAGAAATTTTGCCCAATCTAGACAACATTGAAATCATAGTAGAGATTATAGTAATGTTTCAGAAGTTACTGATTCAAAGTCAAAATGACTCTTAGCCATACAGAAGATAACTCATTAACATTAAGATGGGTGTTGGAACAGTAGGTGACTGAAACCCAATTGTGAACAACCATCCCACTGCATGGCAAGTTGACTCAATAAAATAAATTTTAAACAAACATATCTGAGTGTCTGAGGTGATTTGGGCAAAGATTATTATAAAAACTAGAAGAAAAGGTAGAGAAAATTTCTCCCTCAATTCTGGTGGATAGAATTTAAACCATTAACATCTTAAATGGAATAAACAAACAGGAAGTACATGATTGAAGTTCTCTTTGCTGTGCTGAGACATTCTTCAGATTCTCAAGACTGTTCTGATCAGTTCTTACACCCTATAAGGAAACTATAGCACTTTCTTATACCTTCAGGTTTAAATTGAACCTAAACTAAGTATCTTCCATCTAGATTACAGATGGAAGACCAAGAGGTGTTTTCAGTTCAGAGTACATAATTTGGTGACTTTCTCTCTCCCTGCTTTCTACTATCTCTGTCTCTGTCTGTCTCTGTCTCATCTCTGTCTCTGTCTCTGTCTCTGTCTCTCTGTCTCTGTCTGTCTCTCTCCCGCTTATTCCTCTCGGTTAGCTCTGTTTGTTTGAAGATGCTCAGTTTACTTGAGAATGTGGCTTCTTTAAGACCTAAAAAGTCAACAAGTGATGACCATGCTGTAGGGTTGAGTTGGAGACTGGACCTGTAGTACAGCAGATAGGGCATTTCCCTTGCATACAGCTGACCCAGGTTCAACCCCTGTCTTCTGGTATGGTCTCCCGAGCACTGCCAGGAGTAATTCCTGAGAAAAGGGCCAGGAGTAGTCCCTGAGCATTGTTGCATAAAATTTCCCTAAAATGGTGGGAAGTAGGAGAGTATTGATGAATAGACACGAAAATTATTCCAGAATGAAATTCATATAGAATACTTCTGAAAACAGAGACTAGGGACTTCACAGAATGTGGCAGATGTTAGTATGATATGTGGGGAGCTGAGGAGTTACATATACAAAAGTTAAAGCAGTGAAGATACATAATTAAACCTCTCTAAACATGTTCACGATTATGGATTTAATCTTCTGGGAGGAGGGTCTCCCCAAACTATGCTTAGGGGAACTTTGGGCCACTACCTGAAACATCCGTTCAGCTGCAAAGACCAAATAATTCATTGCTGAATCCTGGCTATATGGTGCTGCTTGAGGACTAGTGCTGGGGGACTCGTGAGTACTTCACAAGTACTTCATGTGAGTAACTCTATCCCTTTGATCTATCACCCAGGCCCCTGGATATAATTTTTAAAGTGCAGGGTGACATTCACGATTAAAACCCTACAGAAATGGAATTGAAGGAACATTCCTCAATATAGTCAAAGTCATCTACCAAAAGCCCAAGTAATATCATTCTCAATGGGTAAAAATTGAAAGCCTTACCCTTGGGATCAGGAACATAAAAAAGGTTGCTCTCTTTCACATGTTTTATTCAATATAGTACTGGAAGTATTCGCCATAGCAATCAGAGAAGAAAAGGACATCAAGGGTATCCAGGTACTCAAGGAAGAAATCAAGCTATCATTATTTGCAGATGACATCATATTATACCTAGAGAACACTAAACTCTCAACCCCAAAACTCTTAGAAACAATAGATATTTATAGTAGAGTGGCAGGACACAAAATCAATACCCAAAAGTCAGTGGCTTCCCTATATACAAATAACAAAAGGGAATAAAATGATATTAAGAAATCGATTCCATTCACAATTGTGCCACAGAAAATCAAATACCTAGGAATCAGCTTAACCAAGTGTGTAAAGGACCTATACAAAGAGAACTACAAGATACTGCTTCAGTAAATAAAAGAGGACACGAGGAAATGGAGACACATTACCTGCTCATGGATGGGGAGAATTAACATTGTCAAAATGGTAATACTCCCTAGAGCTTTGGACAGATTCAATGCGGTTCCTATAAGGATACCCATGACATTCTTCAAAGAAATTGACCAAACACTCCTGAAATTCGTATGGAATAATAAACCCCCACTGATACCTAAAGCAATCCTTGAGAAAAAGAAGATGGGAGGCATCACCTTTCCCAACCTCAAACTGTACTACAAAGCAGCAGTAATCAAAACATTGTGCTACTGAAATATAAACAGACCTGTGGACCTATGGAATAGAATTTAGTATCCCGACACCCACCCTAAAAGACATGATCAGTTAATCTTTGATAAAGGTACAAAGAGTTCAAACTGGGAAGCCTCTGCAACAAGTGGTGCTGGGAAAACTGGACAGCTACATGTAAAAAAATGAATTTGGACCTGTGTCTAATAGCTTGCACAAAAATCAGATCAAAATGGATTAAAGATCTCAATATCAGACTTGAATCCATAAATTACATTGAAGAAAATATAGGAAAAACACTCCACGACATTGAAGCTAAAGACATTTTCAAAGGTGAAACACCATAAGCAAAGCAACTAGAAGAAAAGATAAACATATGGGACTACATGAAACTAGAAAGCTTCTGCACCTCGAAAAGAGACAGTGACCAAGACAGAAAGACAATCCACAGAATGGGAAAGAATATTCACCAATACCCATTTGATAAGGGGTTAATATCCAGGATATATCAGGCAGTAGTACAACTATATAAGAAGAAAACAGCCAACCCCATTAAAAATGGGGAGAAGAGATGAACAGAAACTTTGAGAAGAAAGAAATTTGAATAGCCAAAAGGCATATGTAAAAATGCTCATCATCACTAATCATCAGAGAGATGCAAATCAAAACAACCAGATATCACCTCACACCACAGAGACTGGCCCATATTCAAAAGGGTAAAATCAACAAGTGCTGGCGTGGATATGGGAAAAAGGGGACTCTCATCCATTGTTGGTGGGAATGTCGACTGGTACAACCTTTCTGGAAAACAATATGGACATTCCTCCAAAGACTAGAAATTGAGTTCCCATTTGACCACTCCCTGGGAATATACCCTGGGAAGCCAAAAAACACACAGCAGAAACACCATCCATACTTTTATTTTCATAGATGCACTATTCACAATAGCCAGAATCTGGAACCAACCAGTGTGCCTGAGAACTGATGACTGGTTAAAGAAGCTTTGCTACATCTACACAATGGAATACTATACAGCTGTTAGGAAAAATGATGTCATGAAATTTGTCTATAAATGGATGAACATGGAAAGGATCATGTTGAGTAAAATTAGAAAGAAAGAGAGAGACATAGAATGACTGCATTTATTTGCATGATAGAAATATATATATATATATATTATGATACCAAAATCCAATAGTAGGTGAATCTTGGATCAGGAGGTCTTACCAAAGGTCGAAATTACCACCAATCTTTGAGTGTCAGAGGTTAGGTAAGACAGAGAAGGGAATATGTGCAAATAAATGCCGAAAAGGGCTAATACCAACCTAGAACTGAACATTAAATACAGGCAGAAAAAATGCACATGATGGCCTCTAAGGGTATATATTGTAATCCACAATATGTAAGAGAAGGAAGAGAGAGAGAGAGAGAGAGAAAGAGAGAAAAGGTAAAAGAACCTGCCATAGGGGCAGGCTCTGGGAGGGGGGGGGGAATTGGGGACATTGGTGGTGGAAAATGGGCACTGGTGGAGGGCGAGGGTGCTGGAACACTATGTGACCAAATCCCCAAACATGAACAACGTTGTAATTGTATAT
>JAJIBD010023708.1:0-283079 GCA_021461705.1 Cryptotis parvus | reverse complement strand
ATTTACAAATAGAACTACAAGACACTGCTTCAAAATAAAAGAGGACATGAGGAAATGGAAACACATTCCCTGCTCATGGATGGGGAGAATTAACATTGTCAAGATGGTAATACTCCCTAGAGCTTTGTACAAATTCAATGTGGTTCCTATAAGAATACCCATGACATTCATTCTTTAAAGAAATTGACCAAACACTCCTGAAATTCATATGGAATAATAAACCCCCACGGATAGCTAAAGCAATCCTTGGGAAAAAGAAGATGGGAGGCATCACCTTTCCCAACCTCAAACTGTACTACAAAGCAGCAGTAATAAAAACAGTGTGGTACTGGAATAAAAACAGACCTGTGGACCTATGGAATAGAATTGAGTATCCTGACACCCACCCTCAAAGACATGATCAGTTAATCTTTGATAAAGGTGCAGAGTCCAAACTGGAGTAAGGAAAGCCTCTTCAACAAGTGTTGCTGGGAAAACTGGGCAGCCACATGTAAAAAAATGAATTTGGACCTGTGTCTAACACCTTGCACAAAAATCAGATCAAAATGGATTAAAGATCTCAATATCAGAACTGAATCCATAAAGTATATTGAAGAAAATATAGGAAAACCCCTCTACGACATTGAAGCTAAAGATATCTTCAAAGGTGAAACACCATTAACAAAGCAACTAAAAGAAAAGATAAACATATGGGACTACATGAAACTAAAGAGCTTCTGCACCTCAAAAAGAAACGTAAGATACAAAGGCAGTCCACAGAATGGGAAAGAATATTCACCCAATACCCATCTGATAAGGGGTTAATATCCAGGATATATCAGGCACTGGTAGAACTTTACAAGAAGAAAACAAACAACCCCATCACAAAATGGGGAGAAGAAATGCACAGAAACTTCAACAAAGAAGAAATTTGAATGGTCAAAAAACATATAAAAAATGCTCATCATCACTAATCATCAGAGAGATGCAAATCAAAACAACAATGAGATATCATTTTACACCACGGAGACTGGCACATATTCAAAAGAGCAAGAACAACAAGTGCTGGCGTGGATGTGGGGAAAAGGGGGCACTCATCCACTGTTGGTGGGAATGCCGGCTGGTACAGCCTTTCTGGAAAACAATATGGACATTCCTCCAAAGACCAGAAATTGAACTCCCATTTGATCCAGCCTTACCACTCCTGGGAATATACTCTGGAAGCCAAAAATATGCAGTGGAAACACCATCCCTACTTTTATGTTCACAGCTGCATTATTCACAATAGCCAGAATCTGGAAACAACCAGAGTGCCCGAGAATCGATGACTGGATAAAAAGCTTTGGTACATCTACACAATGGAATACTATGCAGCTGTTAGGAAAAATGAAGTTATTAAATGTGCCTATAAATTGATGGACATGGAGAAGATTATGTTGAGTGAAATTAGCCAGAAGGAGAGAGACAGGTACAGAATTACTGCATTTATTTGCATGACATAAATATATATGTACATATTATGATACCAATATCCAAGGTCAAGTGAAACATGACCTTGTATCAGGAGGTCTTGTCAAAGGTGGAAATTATCACAAACATGTGGGAGTCAGAGGCTAGGTAAGACAGAAAATGGAACAGTGTGCTAACAATTGTCGAGGGTACTAATACCAACCTAGAACTAAGCATTAAATAGAGGCAAAAAGATACACATGACAACCCTTTAATGTATGTTCTGTAATCCGCAATCTGGAAGGGAGGGGAAAGGAGAAAGAGATAGAGAGAAAGGGAAAGAAATAGAGAACCTGCCATGGTGGTGGGCTGGGGAGGGGGGAGGGAACCAGGGACATTGGTGGTGGGATATGGGCACTGGTGGAGGGATGGGTGCTGGAACACTGTATGACCAAAACCCAAATATGAACTTTTTAATTGTATATCTTTGTAATTGTATATCTCACAGTGGTATAATAAAATACTTTTTTAAAAAAAAAAGTAGTAATGCCATTTCCTACAAATTACATTCTGAACTGCTTTCTGGTTCAGAGATTCAGCACCTTCTCACTCTTCTAGGGAGATTTTGCCTCTGGAAATCAGCTCTGACTTTTGTGAAGCTTGAGTCAAAGGCTCACCTAAAGATCTACATTTCAAAAGGATCACTTACCTGGCTATACCTCTAGATAGCCCAACCCAGGATGGGCTGGGCTGGAATATTTTGGTGGGTTTCAGTCTATGAAAGAAACTAGGATAAGAAGAAGGGGTCTTTTTTTGTCATTTTGGCTTCCCTTGGCATTTTCCTCTCTCCGTCCTCTCCATTCTCTGTTTGGCTTCAACATGTGGTGGCAGCCATCTGGCTACACATGGCTGGGGCCTAGCTGGGAACCCAGAGTATGGGGTTTTTCCTGTTCTTGAATTGTATATCAAAACCTGTGATAGTAAAGCCTTTTAAAACTGTGCTGGATTCCTGATTTTTCATCATCCATTCACCACTGGCTTCAGAGGTAGAAGGGAACTCACTTCCTGGTATTGTTGGGGACCCCAGCGGCTCCCTGACACCAATTCAGATGTGAAACTTGAAATTCAGAGATATGATATCCTAAATACAACACAATTCCTGATTCTATATATTGCACTGCAGCTGTAATCTACTATCAGTTTAATAAGCTTTTGTTTTATTTTTATTGATTTAATGGTCTACCATGCGATAGACCATTATAAAGATATGCATGACTATATATTAGTCATACAATGTCCCAACACCCATCCCTCCACCAGTGCACATTTCCTAACACTAATGTGCTCCATATTCATCCCCTCTTCTTCTCTCTCTCTTTCTCTCTCTCTCTATCTCTCTCTCTCACACACGACACACACATGCACACAGTATGGTTTGCAATATAAACACTGAAGACATCTATATTCTTTACCTACTTTCAATGCTCATTACCATTTAATTACCATTAAATGGTCTAGCATTACCATTTAAAACTATTATTGTCAACTGATTCTTTCTCTATCTTACCTACCCTCCACCCCCCCACAAATTGAAATTAATTTGTGGTTGATTAGCTCCATTGACAGATCCTTCTAACCCATGTTTTTCTGGCCTTGGATATTAGTCTCATACTATTTTTTTAATGTCCCACAAGTGAATGCAGTCATTCTGTATCTCTCCTCCTTCTCCTGACTCATTTCACTCAACATGATAGTCTCCATGTTCATTCATTTATAGGCAAATATAATGATTTCATTGTTGTCTAACAGCTGTTTAATATTCCATTTTGTAGATGTACCATAATTTCTTTATCCAGTCATCTGTTCTCAGGCACTCAAGTTGTTTCCAGATTATGGCTATTGTGAATAGTGCTGAAATGAACAAAGAAGTGCAGTTGGTGTTTCTACTGTGTGTTTTTCCCAGGAGTGGTATGTGAGTCAAATGGGAGCTCAATTTCAGCTTTTTGAGGAATGTTTTTCAAAAGGCTGGACCAGTTGATATTCCCGCCAGCAATGAGTGAGAGTCCCTTTCCCCCTGCCTCTGAGCCAACACTGATTGTTTTTGTTCTTTAATACCACAGAATCAGCTTAACTAAGGGCGTAAAGGACCTGTACAAAAAACTACAAAATGGTACTTGAAGAAATAAAAGAGGACATGAGAAAATGGAGACACATTTCCTGCTCTAGGATTAGAATAATTAACATTGTCAAAATGGCAATGCTCCCCTAAGCATTACATAGATTCAATGTGATCCCTACAAGGATGCCCATAACACTTTTCAAAGAAATTGTTCAGACACTTCAGAAATTCATATGAAACAATAAACCCCCATGAATAGCTAAAGCAATCCTTGGGGAAAACTACCTTACCCAACTTCAAACTGTACTACAAAACAGCACAAATCAACAGAATTCTGTGCAAACCAGTCAGCAATTATTATGTTGAAACATTAAATAGTGACTTCTTTACCACACAAATGGCATGATGGAAGTCATAGGCTAAATCAAACATACTTGTCATCAATTTCATTAAATGGGTGCTCATAATCTTAATGCCACATAACCAAAAATTTTGGAATTTGGACATTGCTTAATTTAGACTTCACTCTATTCATAAAGGCTTTCTTAGTTTTCTCTTTTTTTTTTGCTACAGAGGGCAGAGCCTGCTCACCCATCCTTGTGGGGGCACAGCTATTTTAAAAATGGATCCCCAGTATAATTGACATCCTATGCCATGCCCTGTAACTTGGAAGGAGAAGGAAAAAAATTTTCTTGGCAAGTCCAACAAACCTTCCTTCTCTCTCTGTCAATGCTAGGGTTGCTGAAACCATTCTTACTGTGTTAGAAAATTATGACCCTGTTGTTACATGTAACCCCACCAAGACCTATTCCAACACAATACAAAAAGTGATATGGGCACCCTTTATCTGAGACTGTGCTCTAAAACACCAACAACATGAAAAGAATTTGTCTTTGGCTCTCTTTAGGCAATCAACTTTAAAGGCTATCATTATAATGATCAGTCACTATGGTCAGTCTTAGGGTCATTTTGAGCAATTTCCAAGGCCTGCGATGTCATAAAACAGTGTTTTCCCTGAGTGCAATACACTGTTCTTACCTCTTGTCCAACACTGGAAGTTTTCTTATTCCCCTCTTTCTTCCCAACCATACTTTGTCTTGCATTGCTCTCCTTTCCCATTCAGTGATGGGTCGATGGGTTCAGGATATGACAGTGTAAAACCAGCAGAGAATGGCTTTACAAACAGTCCCAAGATGCTAGTCTGTTTCTGTTTAAATCCATTAATACCACCTCATCTTGCTTTGATTACTTACCTGGATGACCATCATAGGCACACTGAGAATTAGGGCAGCTGTATATGAATTTCAGGGCGACACACAATCAAGTTCTTAACAACACATAGAAACAGATCCACACCTAGATGAGAGACTTCTGCAGAGTTCGACATCCTGTCCATGATCCCTAGTTAAATTTTTCAGATAATACTTCATAGCTTAGTGTTACCTTAGTATTTTCCCAATTACGTGAGTAGGAGCATTCTTTTTTAAAATGAACCGAGATTCACTTTATCAGGCAAATACAATTTTACACAAGTGTAGAAGTGCACACTAGGTGAGTGGGGCAAGTAACAGAGCATACCCGAAGGTCTGACTTTATACTTAGTGAGATACTGATTGAAGTTAAAACTCTGCTCCACTTTTTGAACTTTCTCCCATCTTGCTCCTCTTGAGAATCAATGATAGAAGGAAGTTGAGTTAAAGAAAAGAAGCAGCCAAGTTCAAATCCTAATCCGACTTCTGAGCTGTATATTCCTACATTACTCAATGTCTCTGAACCTCCTCCTCCTCCACACCTCAACCAAGACAACAACAATGCTGAACACAGGATGGTGGGAGGGAGGAAAGAAGGATCCTGTATCTTCATACAGTGTAAAACCAGCAGCTCATCCCCATGCCTCGGAAGTCAATCAAAACCAGCACCTGAAGTCACTCCAGATAAGCTCTTGCCTCCTACACACAACTTCCACCTCTCTGAAGCCAGCATCTGATGATCAGAAGAGATGAAGCATCCTAGTGGCCTTGCTTGCTCCTAAAAGTCCTTAATGAGGGATTCCAGGTCCCCAACTGTTCACAGAGTTCAGAAGAGATCAGGCAGGCTTTGGAGCAATATTCCTGTCATTCTCCTTCTGGAGAACCTTTCACCCCAGTTTGTGTAAGCCAAGTCTAAATTCAATTACTGTGAAATTAATTGAGCATTAAACAAAAATCCCAACCTTGTAGTCGTCACTGCCAATTAACTGGTTCTCTCCCTCTCTGCTGCTGCCTTTCAGCAGTGGCTGACAAGGAGAGCTGTCAAGGGCCTGCCTGTGCAGTGGACTTGCACTGCCTTGACTTGATTTGAACTGACAAGGCAAAGCAAGCTAATATCAGAGCCCTCTTTAGATGACCCACGTCACACTGAATGGGGAATCACAGATTGATTAGGGCAGTGTGTGAACAGACTAGCCTAAAATGCAGAACAGTGATGGGTCTGGACGTTCATGTGGTCCAAAAGGAAGGTGGCTGCTCTGAAGATGGGAAGAGTGGTAGTATGGTTTTGAATGAATTACATTCCAGTATTGTACCGGTATCAACTTGATAAATATTTATCATGTTGCAGGGACTTAGTAAATACAAGGAATATAGGTTGATGGATCACACACAAATACACAAATACTCTGCACACGAATACAAGTTCAATAAGTGATTACAGAATGAATGAATAGTGGATGGATGGATTGATGGATGGATGGACGGACGGATAGACGGACGGATGGATGTAGACATGAACAGATTTCATTAAACAGGATGGACCATCATGCCATGTGTGGTGCCCCCCACCCCCCAAATACACACACACACACACACATATTTTGTTTCTTTGGGCCACATGTGGTGGTGCTCAGGGCTTATTCCTGTTTCTGTGCTCAGGATCAGTACTGACAGGTTTGTGGTACTATCTGGAGTACCAGAGAATTGAACCCAGGTCAGACATGTACAGGGAAAGTGCTTTATCCATTGTACTGTCTCTCAAAACCTATCTCCCATTTCTAAAGACCTTTTGAAATTTTATGTCTTCTTTGCCAATAAAACAAAACTTGATGAGATATAGATGCACAAATCCCAGAGTGCCTCTTATTAATCCCAAGAAAAATTAAAAGGCCATATTTACTGGCTTAATTGAGTAGATGTGTATTAGTCTGTCCATGCCTGTTAGATATAACCGAACAGTCATCTGTTATATCTATTATATAATGAGCCTCATTTACTAACAGTGCCACTAGTGTCAGGGGAGATCAGGTAAAGAGAAAGAAGACCGACTTTGGTCACAGTCCACAGAGGTGGGATACAGTGTAGCTTATTCCAGCTATAGGGCAAATACACTTGTCATTCAGACTCAATATAATTAGCTTTCACTACACCAATAGGTCTTTCTTTATTTGAAACACCTAAATACAGGTCAAAGTATTTGTTAAGCCACAATGTGTAAGAGAAGGGAGGGGGAGAGGGAGAGGGAAAGAAAGAGAGAAAGATAGAGAGAGAGAGAAAGTGGAAAAGTGCCTGCCATAGAGGCAGGCTGGGGGGAGGGGGAGGGAATCAGGAGACATTGGTGGTGGGAAATGGGCATTGGTGGAGGAATGGGTGCTGGAACACTCTATGACTGAAACCTAGTCATGAACAGACTTGTAACTGTATATCTCACAGTGATATAATGAAATAAAAAATCTAATTAAAAAGTATTTGTTAAGAAGAATCAAACTAATTTAAATTGAAAGAAATAATTTCAGGCAGTTCATTTAACAGGACCTTTAAAAATAATGAGGCTATGATAAGGTAGCAGATCACAAAATCAATACACATAAATCTATGACATTCTTTACACAAATAATAAACTAGAATCAAAGGTGGAAAAAGAACTTATAGGATTTGTCTGCTGAAAGTTTTACCACTATCTTCCTATGATTGGTGCAGCCATCATTTCAATATCAAAATATTCAAACATACTTTGTTGGACCGTTGAGAAAATTAAATTATAGCTATATACCAAGAAAATTAGTCATTCAAGAATTTACTTGTCACTTGTATCATTTGTCTTTCTGTTGTTCATCGATTTGCCCGAGCAGGCACCAGTAACATCTCCATACATACTGTCACATGCTAGTATAGCCCAAGGGCATCTCCTAGCTCCAGAAACACGAAAAGTCTCAAACCATTCATTCAGGCCATAGAAATGAGGTCTATAATTGTTATTGGCTTTTGGCATATCAAATACAACATGGGTAGCTTGCCAGGCTCTGCTGTGCGAGTGGTATACTCTCAGTAGTAGGCTCTCATCTTGTGCATTTACTGATGAACTGCAATGAAGAGAGATTTGCTTTTCTCTTGGGTGGAGCTCTGAGGAGCTGTGTAGTCCCAAAGAATGGAGACATTACTGGCACCTGCTCGAGCAAATCGATGAACAATGGGAAGACAAGTGATACAAGTGAAGAAGAAATGAATACTGAATAAATATTAATACTCATCACAGGAAAAAAAACTAGGTCTCTGATAGTCTTAGAAGTTTTTCTTAACTTCATCTCTTTTCCTACCAAAAAGAGTGATGTGTATAAATTTATTTCTAAGAACACCACCAACTCCAGAACACAACAGTACACTCTCATCTATTCACATTTGTAGTCCTTTGTTCCTTTTCCTATTACTCTGATTTTTCTTTTTCTCTCTATTCCTTGAGATATTTTCTCATTTTCCCTTTGTAACTGTAAAAAACAGGGACTAAAATTTCAAATTCCTTCAGGGTTCAAACAATCTAAATAAATGTGTAAAATTGCTGATTATGAGACAATAGTAAGACATCAGGCATCTAGCCAACTAGAGAAAGCCACAACCTAACAGCATACATATGTATTATTTTTAAATGCTAGTTTGAGTGAACAAAGAGGTCAACTGCTGGGTTAGCCTAGAGGTTACCAGATTGCAAAGACTATTTAAACAAGAAACATAGACAGACCGGACCCAGAGCTGTGCCGCTCGACCCACGTGGAGCAGCCATGGGCAGAGAGCAACACAGCTCCTAGGGTGAGCGGACACACGGGGAGGCTACACCAGACAGACCTGAAGCGAAGATTGGGGCCCCTCCCACATCCCTTCCATCTCCATGCCCCAGCAGGCGTGGCTACGAGCAGGCAACCACCACGACCAGCAAAGCCAGATCAACTACAGACCAGACCCACAGCCATGCAGGTGCAAGGCTGCTCTGTGGTCACGTGACAGACTTAGATAATAATCAAGTTTAGGACCAGGTCCTTCTCAGGATCTTGCACATATACACACTGTGATGATCATTGCAGGTGTAACAAACTGGGGTGACTGATGGGGAATGGTAATGTCAGACTAGAACTCACCATTGAATGTACACATAGAGACTTACATGTTCAACCGTAAATATCTGTAGGGCATGCCACAATATCTAAGAGAAGAGAGAAAGAGATTGAAATACAGAGAGAGAGAGAGAAAGGGGCTTGTTATAGAGGCAGGCTGGGGGTGGGTGGGAGGGAGAGTTATGGGAATGGGGCACTGGAGGAATAGGTGCTGGAGCACTGTATGACAGAGACCCAATTATGAACATCTTCGTAATTGTATATCTCATGGATGTATAATAAAAATAAATAAATAATAAATAAACAAGAAACATAAAAATGTGATTCTCTTCCCTTTTGCCTATTTATGGATATATAAAACCTCTGTTTTCTAGGAAAACTAATAGGTACAAACCTACCTCTTTCAGAAAAATCCAAGTGCTTCAATGTGAAGCTTTTAAAAAGCAGGAGACACATGTATTTGTTTATAAATTAAATTTATATACCATTTCACTAATGAATTTTGAACATTCTTAGAATAACGTAAAGAAAACAAGCATAGATACTCTAAAGCAGTGTTTTTTTTTAACCCTGGCCTCCTGTAAAATTTTTCCTTCCTCTCAGTCCCTGAGATATTGGCCCCCTAGTCAATACTGTGGCCCCCATTAATGTGATTTTCACCTGTGCTCCCCTCCCCCAGTTGAGAAACATAGCTATAAGGCATCACTCACAGCCCCCTTGAAGGAGAAGTAAACTTTCCCTTCAAGACTGAAAGGCTCCCTCAATTACTGGACAGAAATCCCTTATCCAAGATCAGATCCCTTTCCTGGACAATCTATTTCTTTGCCTGTTAATTATAGGAACAGAAGGTCTGAGTATATTCCACAACATAGGATAACTGGAAAGGACTATCCCAACTTCAGAGCTCCCAACATGTCAGCCAATGTGTTTGTGGTGACTGACTGTACCACTCCTGCTTTAAGACCTGCATCCTTCACCTTCCCAGAAAATCTCACTCTGAAAGTGCTGCCCACTGCACAGCTTGTGTTAAACTCTACCTTAAAGTTTTTTTCTTGGAATATCTGATATTTGGTAGGAAGCTTGGCACTGTAGCAGGGTCAGAGGTTAAGTTAGGGAAGGGAACACTAGGACAAAGGGGAAGGGCAAAGTTCCTGCCAATGAGACAACAGGGGTGGGGGGTGGAGGTGGGACAGAAGGGAGACTAGGGACACTGGGGGAGGGTAGTGGACTGGTGAAGGGATTAGTGTTGGAAAAATATATACCTGAAACTCATAAATCTCTTTGTATCTTTGTAATTCATGGTGATTCAATTAAAAATTAAAATTTAAAAAAAAGTTTACCTCCTGGAAGTAGATGGCATAAGTAGAAGTTCTGTTCTTCTCTTCCCACCATAGTTGTCTTGCAGTTGTCTGACAAACTCCTTAGGTTTCTCTTCTCTAGCTCACTTTGGACAACAGCTTTCTAAGTCATTGTTCCCAACAGAACATTCTGGAATGGTAAATATTTCCAAGATGGCAACCACTAATATGACTATTGTATACTTTAATGTGATTAGCACAAATTAGAAAGTAAACTTCCTAAATTATTTGAAGTTCAATTTAATTAGCCACTGTAACTAGGAGCAAACAGTAGTGCTATTAATGGGTACACCGATCGGTTGGAACATTGTATGACTGAAACCAATCATGAAAAACTTTGTAACTGTGAACCTCTGACAATTCAATAAAAAATAAATAATTAAAAAATAATAATAAGTAGGTACATCCCAGGTGGGAAGAGTGAAAGGCTCAGGCTTGTTACTACTTCTCTTCATGGTGAGAATGTGCGTAATGAATAAGATATATATGCAGAGAGTTATTTTGTATCATCACCGTTTTTTTATCCCTTTATCCTCATGTCAGATGAAATATTCAGAAGATTCCTTTAAGACTTCTCCTTTAAGCTGGAGACATCAACTGTCTTAGTGAGGTAAGCAGGGAATCTATTCAAGAGACAGAGAGAAGAACTGCTGTTTGTTTCTGTTTGATATATTCAGCTATATATTCAGGCAGCTTTTTCCTCCTTGAATGAAAAGCTTGTTTTTTAAAAGATATCGTACCAAAAATCAGTGCTCACCCAACCCCCCCCTAACTTTAGCCTACCCAAGCAAACTGTTTTTCACAAACGTCATCAAATCTTTCAGGGATTGGCTCATGAACAACAAAGTGATCATTTGGGGGTTTGCTGAAGGCATATTGGGAAGTACAAGAGACCCATGTACCTCTGGAATACACGTTAAAATGCCAGTAAAGAAAGATGAAGTCAAGTTAAGTGTACCTAGACAGGGCTGGAGCTGTAGGTATTTGCCTTGCACCAGGCCGACCTGGGTTCAATCCCTAGCATCCCATATGGTCCCAGGTGTGACCCAAAAAAAGGAAAAAAAATTGCACCTAGACAAAAGTTCCATCTCCATGAGAAGGACTTCCTCATCACTCCACAGTCCCTCCCTCCTGTTTGAAAACATGTGGGGGCCGTGATTATCAGAAGCAAACGGGAGATACACACGGGCCTAGGAGACAGCAGATACCAGAGTGCCCTGGGAGCCTATGGTTTGAGGTGTTAATGCATTAGCAACTCCTCTGGAGGACAGTGAAAGCTTGGGCTTGAATCGCAAGTGAAAATGAGGTTAGCATCCTGGTTGTGGCCCCTTGTGGACATTTATCCAAAGTGTGGAAGCCTCTCCCAGCAGGCAGTCACAACTCATCAAAACAGCTAGAGAAAAGAAAAGGGGGAGGGTTAGAAGCCCAGAGGGTTTCAGAAGTGGAACCCAGCTTGAGTCTCTTAAAAAGGCTATTAAGTTATGCATGAGTAAGAAAGTCTCTTGGAGGGAGCAAACCAAGCACAGACACTGCCTTTTCCTCTCTCAGAAAGGCCTTGCCTCAATGTGCCTGCACCATTGTGCACAATGGCTTTTTGCCTGGAATGTTCTCCCTCCCTTCTTCTTTGGACCAACTTCACACCACTCACCAACATTCAGCTCCTTGAATACTTTTTCCAATAAAGAGTCCTTCTGTGCTTCTGTGTTTCCAGGCCAGCCCAAAACATCTATCAAACACAGCCATGAAAAGAGGGACAACAGTCCCACTCTTGTGGAAATAATCTCTCCAGGACATGAATTCTCCACTGAAGCACTGTGACAGGGAGCAGAACAAATCGTATAGGCAAGCACTGGGCCAGGCTAGGATTGTTTTCAAGGAAGAAAGTTTGCAGAAGAAATTGATTATTTAATTAATTAAAATTAAAGTTAAATTTTAAAGAAGAATGTTTACAGACGAATCTCACAAGCTCCACCACCTCAATCCCGTTTCCCTAGGCGTTGAGCAGTGTCTTGTGCAAACCTTTATTTCATTTTTATTTCCTTTCTTTAGTGTGTGTGAAGGAAGGTGGTTTTTATTGAATAAAATTTGCTTAGAAAGATGTGATATGAAAGAGAAGAAATGTATTCAAGATTAACACAGCCTTTTCCAGAGTGAAAATAAGCAAAAAAGCATAGAGACAAGCAAGTGAGATGTGTGTTTAATAGTCTTGAAGAGCAAGCCAAGTTTTGTTGTGTTTTGTTTTGTTTTGCTTTTGTTTGATTTTTTTTTTCTTTTTGGGTCACACCCGGTGATGCTCAGGGGTTACTCCTGGCTCTTCATTCAGTAATTACTCCTGGCAGTGCTCGGGGAACCATATGGGATACTGGGGATCGAACCCGGGTCAGCCACGTGTAAGGCAAACGCCTTACCCACTGTACCATTGTTCCGGCCCCACTTTGTTTGAATTTTTGCACCATACCCAGCAGTGCTTAGGGATTACTCTTGGCTTTGTACTTAAGAATTAATCCTAGCAGGCTTGGGTGACTCCATGAGATGCCAGGAATCAAACCCCAGTTGACTGTATGCAGGGTGAGCACCAAACCGCTGTACTATCGCTTTGAACCCAAAAATTTTTTTGTTTAATTTTGGGGCCACCCATGGCAGTGCTCAGGGCTTTCTCCTGGTTCTTCTTTCAGAGATCAGTGATCACTCCTGGAAGTCTTAAGAATATATGTGGCATCAAAACCTGGGTCAGGTGTGTGCAAGGCTCCAGCCAGCTCTTGTGCTTATCTTTCACAGATACTTACTGTTAGAGCTTATTTCTTGGTGCTGTGTTTTTCTAGTCCCTTCCTCTTTTATGATTACCAAGTTCTATGTGCAGTTCTCTTAAGACTTTCACAAACATTCTATTTAGCTTTCCCTCCAGGGCATAGTTTGGGATTGGACTTGAACTATCTATTTCCTTTGGGAATACCCTTTTCACTTGTTTCAGTCAACAGTATGATAGGTATAACGTCTGGACAGAAGCTTCAAAACTCAGTGCTCAATTTTTTAAGGTCCTTTCTTTATTTACAGAGATCTACTGGCCACATGACAAAACCTAAGCAAGGCTTAGGTTACGGTTTAGGGTTAAGGGTTTCAGTAGGCCTAAGACTAAGGTTAGAGCTAGGGTTAGGGTTTAGGGCTAACGATATGGCTAGGGCTAGGGCTAGGAGAAGGACTAAGGGTAGAGTTAGGGTTAGAACTGTGGTTCAGACCGATGTTAGAGATGGGGTTAGTGTTAGGGAGGGGAAAAAATAACTAAGCAAACCTAGGATCATTCTTGCTGGCCTTATTTGGATGTTATATACTAACAGGCCATAAGTGTCCAACTCTGAAATCTGGGGAGACTGTTGTGCTGCTCTATAATCTAGAACCCCCTTTATTGTGACCATCTTAAAAACAAGAGTCACTTATACATCTTTATTTTTTTGGGGCACCGCGGTGCCCCAGGGTTACTCCGGTCTGCAAAGGGGGGGGAAAAAAAAACCGCCCAACTTATACATCTTTATATCTCCAGTACTTAGCACATGATATGCACTCAGTATATCTTAAATTAATGCTCAAGTACAGTTATAAATTTAATTAATCTAATGGAAACTCAACTCAGATGTTTTAAGAGAAATGGTATAATTATAAATTGATCACTGAAAGCCACAATATAGAAAGCGATGTTGTGAAATCAGTAGAAGTAACACCACTGCATGGAACATCAATCTTACAGTACATGTCATGATATATAATAATGTTTTTTAAAATATCCCAGTTATTTGCTTAAAATGCTGAATTGCATTGAATACAAATGAGAACAAAGTGAGAAAAGTTTAATAACATCCTGGATCACATCCATTATATTTGTAATTGCCTCTCTAACTTACTCTCGGGTGAATTAGCTTCACAGTCACAAACCAAGAAGAAAAGATCAGTAATTAGAGGAAGAACCAATTCCCCAAGGATTTTAAATTTGGAATATACTCAATTACTTCCCCTTGAAAAACTATATTCATTTTTAATAGCAGTTTTCAAGTTCCTGAGTCATTCTATTTATAATACTTCATCTTCAATTACTTGATTCATTGTATCTTTCCTGGAGTATATTTCTAGTTTACTGCTTAATTCCTTTGCATCCATATATATCTAAATCTATTAATGTTTGGTCAAATATATATGTGTGTGGTGTGTATATATATATATCTAAAATATATATGACATAATATATAAATATATATTTGACCCTAATATATATAAATGCATATAAAGTAATAACTAGTTCAATACTATGTTTCCCCCAAATAAAGGACAAAATATTGTTCCTTCTTACATCTTGCATTGTCCATTAATTTGGAGATCCTTGGCAAAGGTTATCTAAGAGGACAAAGGAAAACCTGACATAAATTTACAAAAAGTATATCCTTTTTCAGACTGTCTCTGTGAAAAATAGTCATTAACACTGTTACCCTTTAGTATACCTTCAATTTACATGTCATTGAGGAATATGAATCACTGTGAATTCTAATTAAAAGGTTATTATTCAAGCCAGTGTTAAAGGTAGGCTAATTGGTAAAATAAATAAAACTAAACATTTGAAGCTCAAAAAAAGCAGAAATTTATTTCTTGCTCACTTAACAGTTCCAAGTGAGTGCAGGCATTTTTAGGATGATGTCAACTCTCTTCAGCATGGTTGTTCCAAGTTACCTTTGACCATCTCATTGGTCTTTTTTCGAATCAACAGCTAGCCAGTAAAAGGAACATAGAGTAGGATGTATTTGGAGAATGTCTAGCAATCCCTAAACCAATTCAACTCTCATTGGCAATATTTATTACCAATAGTAAAACTTGAGTTCTCAACAAAATATCACAAAATCATTATCTCATAATATGAGCATAGTCTATATTAAAAAGTCAGAAACAAGTGCTAGTAAGGGTATGTAGGAATAGGAAAATTCACTCACTACTTATGGAAATATAAGTTGGTCCAGGCTTCGGGACCGGCTGCAATCTCCCCACAGGTGTGTGTGTGATCCCTGCATTTCCATGGACCCAAGTTGCCCCAGGGAAGAGCGGAAACTCCATCAACGGGAACCAAGGCAAACTGCCTTGGTTTCACCCCAAACCCCTTGGACCAGCTTCGGGAAGGCTGCAATCTCCCCACAGGTGTGTGAGCGGACAAGTGCCCCGGGAAGGGGAGGGGGAACTCCATCAACGGGGCCAAGGCAACTGCCTTGGTTTCCCCCGCCCCTGCGCTCCGGGAACATCCCAAAACTCAACGTCCACGCGACCCTCTTACTACCTAATTTGCATGAGGTACCAGTGAACCTTGGTTCCTACATCCTTGCTACCCACCCAAACTCTGCAAACAGACCAGAAACCCTACTAACTGTACTATCTAGTCACCCAAGACCCCACATTTGCAACCTACAATAGTCATAATGGTAAAAGCAACGCAAAATTCCATCAAGCTCTGTGAGTGAAGTCACTAGTGCAGATGAGCCAAGCAATACCAATGAGTTGTATAACCTTTCTGATAAGGAATTTCGGAAAGAAATGTTAAGGATTCATAAGGAATTCAAAGAAGCAATGGAATGCAAAATCAATAAAATACAAGAGGACATGATAGAAGAAGTGAGGAAAATGCAAATGGAAATGACAGATATTAAAAATGAGGTAAATGAAATGAATATAAGTTGGTTCAGCCACTAGAGAAATAGAATGGGAGTCTTTAAAACATTAAAAATAGCGCAATCATATGATCAATAATTTCACTAATGAGTCTTTATGCAAATACATAAACACTAATTTAAAAGGATACATGACTATTTTAGAAGAGCACTGAAATAAACAAAAAATAGTCAAGATCTGGAAACAACTCGAGTGCACAACAACTGATGACTAAATAAAGACATGGTATATGCACCCAAGTGAATACACCCAAATATGGGAAAAGATGAAATCTTTAATTTTGCTACAACATGGATGCAATGAGAGGGTGTCATGTTAAGCAAAACAAGTCAGAAAGAGAAAGACAAAGAATCTCACTGTTTGTGTGTTGCAGGACTCCTCTAAGAGCCTCTGCATCTGCTCTGAATTGCCTCCTGCAAATCACTTTGTAGATAAGGGGGTAGTTTAAATGTGGCACTTTATCTGACCATGTATTCTATACTGACTGGAATAAATATTCTCTCATGCTACCACAATAATCGTGGGACTAGCTAGATCTTACCAGCATATTTGCCTGGCCACGTTGGATCTCTAAGTAATTAGACCAGAGAGAAATGCTCTTTGCCTCCAAGCAAGCAAGCATGGCTCCCTGATAACTCAAAGGCAACTAAAATACAAAACTATCATGAAGTAGACGAGACTCTTGTGAAGGCTTGGAGAAATATTTAACTGGCATTAGTATTAGTCTTTGGTACAGAGACATGCCATCTCAGAAACCCCCTTCTCTATCCTATAAAGGCATTTCCAGGCAGATCTTGGCTCAAAACATTAGCATCTAATAGGGCGTAGGTGAAGTGCTGGGAGAAATTACCTAAGGGCATTTGACCCTTCCTGCTTCCCATAATAGTGGGAGGTCTGAGTTGCAGGGGTATAAAACCAGCCTGCTTCCTCTCTCTCTCTCTCTCTCTCTCTCTCTCTCTCTCTCTCTCTCTCTCTCTCTCTCTCTCTCTCTCTCTCTCTCTCTCTGTCTCTCTCTCTCGGCTCTTTTTTTGGCTCTCTCTTTGTGAGCTCGCACCCTTCTTGGGAGTCTTGTCTTTTTCTCCTTTTTACAGTGCCTTAACACGTGGTGGCCGCCATCTTGGCCTACGTGTCTGGGGTTCTAGCTGGGAATCCTAAGCACAGGATTTTTCCTATTGCTGACTTGTATGCCTGAACCTGTGATAAGTAAAGCCTTTTAAAACTGCATCAGATTCCTGAGTCTTCATCCATTCCCTGCTTTCTTCGGAGGTAGAAGGGAACTTGCCTCCTGGCACTGTTGGGGACCCGGTGGCGTTCCCCGACATTTGTGGAACATAACGGGGAAAAACAAGGAACAGGCAAAATCAAATGAAAACAGAGATTAGACTCCATGAACTAAGTTTGCCAAAGAGAGGGGAGAGAGAGCATTGAAATGTAGAGGGATATAATGAAAATATTGGTACTTCCATAGCAGCAACAGTTTCCTTAAAATATACAATCTTATATCATAATGCCTAAATTAAATATTTTTAATTTAGAACCAAGTAACAACTTTATAGCCAGATTAAATTTAATTCAAACATTTGGGGCCAGAGCCATAGTACAGCGGATAGGGTATTTGCCTTGCACATGACCAGCCCTGGTTCTATCCCTGGCATCCTATATGAATGAGCCCCACCCCTTAGTATCACCAGAAATACTTCCTGAGTACAGAGCTAGGAATAGCCCTTAAGCATCACTGTGTAAACCAAAAAGTCAAAAATAATAATTTAAACTTTTAAGCAAAAGTATGATTATAAAAAAAGTTATACACTCCCCATCAGTGCATCTGCTTCACAATACTTAAAGGTTCCTGATAAATTTGGTGATTACATCAATTAATGTGATTTTTCACTCTTATTTTTATTTCAGTTTTTATGATAATTTTTTTCTTCTTTATCTTTCTACAAGGCCTACTAACTTTTTTTAAAATGTGTTTCCAGGGGCGGAGCAAAAGTACAATGGGTAGGGTGTTTGCATTGCACTCAGCCAATGCACATTTCAATCCCCAGCATCCCAAATTATCCCCTAATCACCACCAAGAGTACACCATGAGAACTGAGAAAATCGCCAGGTCCTCCTGCAGGTATCTTGACCCCGCCTCAACAGCACCTTCTCCAGAGGCTCAGGATTATTACCGCCTGCCCTTCTGCTGGTGTGGAATTAACTTGTTCTGACTGTGTGACAGCTCTGCCGATGGCACAGTTGGAAGCAAAATACTGGGTCACATGCTGCTACATGCATGGGCTGTCACTAACTGTGCCGCTAAAACCAGACTAAACCTTGTCAGGGGCAGATCAGCTCCTCCAGAGACAGAAGTAAGTGACTCAACTCCTGACTTGCTTGGGAAGGTTTTGTTCAGTTCAAGGGCAGTATCAGGTGACAAAAAGGACCTAACGTCTTCGCAAAGACACACTCAATGCTGGCAAGAGGCAAGAGGCAGAGAAGCAAAAAAACATACCGGAACAAATGCAAGAAGGCAGAAGGAGGCGGACTGTTAAGGGGTGGCAAAAGATGACAGTGTCCTCACTTAGGAAAATCAATGGTATAAACTCGCATAAATCACACCTATTTCACAGTTTTAGAGCTTCCATGAGAAACTAGAACAATCAGCCTGGTTTCAGGAAGCACAGAATTTGCTGTGTGCTTAACCCTCTGCAAGTTATTAAACAGATAACACAGCCACATGGACTCCCCCAAATGGGGGACCTAAAAATTAAGTGGCTAATACCCCCTTTCAGACCCAGGAGGCAGCCACGTGATAGTGTGCCTGCCTTAGGCAAAGCTCTGGGTAGTAACTTGAATACCAGAGACTGATCCTGTATTCATCCCCTGTACTGCTGGTGATTTATCCCACCGACTCCAAGTCCTTACATTAACCTCACTGGCAGCACAGTCAAATATCTGCCCCTAAGCACTGCCAGGTGTAGCCCCTATACAAAGTGAATTTAAAAGACTAAAGAAATGAGGCTGCAACAACAATACAGCAGGAATAACATTTGTTTTGCATGCTACTAATCCAGATTAAATATCTGGCACCCCATATGGTTCTCTGAGTCCAGTGAGGAGTGATCCCTGAGTGCAGATCCAGAAGTAAGACTTAGCACTGACAGATGTGGCCCCCAAAACAAACAAACACATTAAACTAAATAAATTAAAAGCACTCACTTTTATTTTTAATTAAAATCACTCATTTTTATTTATTGCTAGGATCACTCCCAGCGATGCTCCTGGCATCTGCGCCTGGGAACTACTTCTGAGATTATTCTGGAATTACTCCTGGTAGTGCTAGGGCAGGGCAGGGAGCTATGGGATCCTGGGGATGGAATCCAGGCTGACCATGTGCAAGACAAATGCCCTACCAGCTATACTATCGCTCCACCCCCACCCCCACTCCAAAAAAAAAAACCCACTCACTTTTACAGAGATATATATTATGGTAAACATATTTTTCCTAGGGTTAATATGCCCAGTAGATATTTAAAGACCTAAATTCATACCTAAAAGAAACAACTAGTGGGAAAGGAGAAGTCACTCCGGGATTCCTATCTCAACCCAAGTTATGCAAATTTGCACAAAATGTCAGAAGCCTATTTCTCCTTTTTGGATAGCCCTATTGTCATTCATAGATATACACAGAGTGGTGGAAAATTTCAGTCACCCAATTCATACATTACAACTGAGGTTGAACTGACAGTCTTTTTCTTCAGATCTAGTATGGAATGCAAATGTCTTCTTACCACCTATTTAGTGCCTCATTGTCCTCATTTTTATGATTTATTGTTATGATTCTGATAATTCAATTTTCCCCAAACATAATGCTGTTATACTGTCCACTAACCCAAAGGGTATGAAATCTGTGCCCTATGGAGACGTTACACATAGTGGGTAAATTTTGCTTAGGTATGAGTTATAGTTTCTGAGTTTAAATAATAGCGAGTCCTGTGTTAATGAATCAGGAATATACATATTTGACAAAATCTCTTTAAACTGAAACCCAAATAAAATAATAGTTGACTAACAAAAATGTTACTAGCTAAAGATTCATGCAAGAGAATGAAGAGAGAGAGAGAGAGAGAGAGAGAGAGAGAGAGAGAAGAGATAAAGTACCTGCCATAGAGGTAGGTTAGGGGAGAGGGGAGGGTATTCGGGACATTGGTTGTAGGAAATGGGCACTTGTGGAGGGATGGGTGCTGGAACACTGTAAAACCGAAACCCAAACATGAACTTCTTTGTAATTGTATATCTCACGGTGGTATAATAAAAAAAAATCTAAAATAAAATAAAGATTCACAGAAACCTATTTTTCAAAGCAGCAGTTTAGATTTTCTGATTGAGAGTTGATTTTAGAGTAACTCTTTAGAACACAACTACTAAGAATTAACATAGATACTTTTCTCATTTAATTTTCACAATTATCCTTTGGGTCAGAGGGATAAATTGCAGGAAATTTATTAGAAAAAAAAGGCACAAAAATGTATCAATATATCAAAACAATGTATTGTATATCTTAAAATACCCAATGTTGTATGTTAACTTTATCTCCATAATGCTGGGAAAAATCAACCAATTTTTTCTTAGGGAAAATAAAATGTATATACATTAATCTTGGGTGTGAAAGTTCTTGAAATAAATCTTGAGAAGGAATGAGGTAGACGGACAATGAGAACATAGAAAAATGAACAGCCATACAAGGTGAGTATTGGGACTTTGTGAGACATTCATCCAACCCTATTAGCCATAGGGGGTTGAGTGACTTCATAGTTTATTCATTCTTCTTTTCCTCAAATCTTCCATAATTAACTTAAGTCACAGTATGGCACCTGTCCATAATTAGTAAGCAAGCAGGTGATACATAGCTAAATTTAGAATGAAGTATAAAAATCAGATCTGATGCTTAATCATGAAACCAGTTTTGTTTTCAATTTAGTCAACCTCCCAGGTCACGTGTCACTTGTCTTCTCATTGTTTATCGATTTGCTTGAATGGACATCAGTAACATCTCTATTCATTGGGAATGAGGTCCATTATTGTTACTGTTTTTGGCATATTGAATACTCCACGGTTAGCTTGCCAGGCTCTGCTGTGGCTCTGGGTTCATCCCAGGAGCCAGTCTTTTTCAATGTCAGACCATCAACCATCCAGAGGCCCACGGGGCAGGGGCCCTGGGTATCGACAAGTCTGCCCCTTGTATGTCACCTGCTGATGCAGCCAGGCACTATAGTCACACCTGCAACCTTCAAGGGGCAGGACCTCCCAGGTAACACAGTTTAAAAGGAGGCAAAGATTCAGTGTACTTCTATAAAGACATGCCTTTTTCACTGTCATATACAACCTGAATATACCCTCTTCTGAGTAGTATAGAAGTTTAGAGAACTCTTAAATAAAAGTAGATTGGCTCTAAGAAGTTTAGAGTCATTGTTTTAGGGACAAGAATGAAGCTAGAGACTTATGCACTTCAATTTTCCCTATTTCCATTGAAAATCTCTGAACTCAGAAAGTTAATGAGATAGATTGGAGGCCACATCCTTTGTCTTTTCATGTCTAGTTGAGAGGATTTTCAATAAATATAGGAATTATAGTGCGGCCTTTCCAGGAAATAATTCTAAAGACAGTTGGTACCACAGTTTCACCAAAGCTATCTGTCTCTAGGTCCTGAATTGGGATCAGATAACAATGTTCCATTGAAGCATGTGACATGTTTTAGATAAAACATAGACATCTCTGGTTCTCATTCTCTTGGGGTACCCCATCCAGTACTATGACTTCCTGTAGGTCACCTATATGTGAGTGATTTCCAAATCGAGTAAGAAAATCATAGAATTTGAACAACAGCTAGCCCAATTCTTCATAAAATTCAATTCTCCCAGAGTAAAATCAAACCAAAATCACAGTTAACTAGAAATGGACTCTGAAGGCAATATAGGCTTCCAATAAATTAAAACTAAATAACATCTTGTTTGTTCAGTAGCGCAAAAGCCTAAACCCTATAAGAACATAAGAGTAAATATTACAAGCAAACACATTCATATACAATTTTAGTAATGACTGAGATCTTCAATTGGCTCCCAGTTGAAAAGCATAAGCTCTAATTTCTTTAACAAGAAAATAGTTGTTAACCTATATCATCACAGAAAAATGATTGCCCTGTATACCTATTTGAAAAAAAAGAAAAGAAAACATTTACTTGTTTTCTTGTTTCAGCACTCAGTTTTCTTCTCTTTCTTTTTTAATTTCGGGGACACACACTGTGGTACTCAGGGCTTATTCCTGGCTCTGTGCTCAGATATCACTCCTGGCAGTGCTCTGGAACCATATGGGATACCTGAGATAGAACCTAGTGTAGCCCAGGTGCTTGCAAAGCAAGCACCCTACCAGCTGTACTATCACTCCTGCCCATCACTCAGTGTCTTGTATTCTGCTGACTCTTTGGCATTCTTTCTTTGAACTCATTAAATACCCTCTCCACAGTATCACTAAGTTATTATCTGATGACTTACTGAGCTGGTTAGTGCTGGTTGAGCCTTCTGTGTTACTGCTTTTGTTCACTGAGCTTGCCACAACTTCTTCACATATCCCCCTTGGATTTGCTTTATTCATGCCATGCTGAGAGTGAATCACTATAGTCAGCTCACCTGGGACTCTGAAGAATTAGGCTAGGAATTGCTCTTTTCCTTCCCTGCCTGTCTTCACCCAGTGATAGAAAGTATAACTGTGAGCACTGTGGAATTTGATGAGCAGCTGTGGAGCTGGGCCTGTTAAAATGGTTAAGATCTGGTGGGAGGCTTCTGGGCGTAGACAGAAAAGAAGGGAATCTGCCCACACTGCATTCCCCTTCTTCCTCCACCCCAGTTGTGGAGCTGGGCTGTTTCTCAGTACTTTTATTTCTTGTTCTCAATGATAATTGACTAACAACACTGATAAAACAAAGGCAGGGTATTTGGGTTTCATTTGAAGTGCTCCTTGAGATGCTCCTTGTATTATATAAACACGGATAAATGTTTATTTTGTTCCTTACAAGAAGAAATTAAGAGTATGGCAAGTAATACTAAAAACTTCATAGTAGTTCTGAACAGCATATTAACAGTAGTTGAGGAAAATATCAAGGATCTCCAAGATGAATGTAGGAAATCACTAGGAAACAACAGAGGTTGGAAAATAGTCTGAAGGATAAAAGAAAGAACAGGGTGCAGAGAACTATAGGGTTAGCTCAAGAAGAACAACGAAAGAATCATCAGATTCTTGAACAGAAGCTCAATCACCCTTGACCTCAGAATACTAGAAAGAGAAGGACAGAGAGGGAAAGAAATCAAGGGAGTTATCAAGAAGAAGCAGATGGTCAGTAATGGGAGGCCGAGGTCAAGGATCTCAGGTAGATCATGGTGTAGAGGAGTGGTAGAGCTCTATATCCAAACCACAGAGCCAACAGCACTGAAAGCAGAATATCTAAATTACAATAACCAACTTTTAATGTGCCTGTCAAAGAGGCAGACTGGGGTTAGGGGATAGGACAGAACACTGGTAGAGTGTACACACTGGCTGGACTGGTGTTAGGACACTATATGCCTAAAACTCAACTATGAATAACTTTGCAAATCATGCTGTCTTAATAAATCAAAAAAAATTAAAGAAATGTAGATATCCAATTAAAAAACTGGAATGTCTGAGGCATATTTTATAAAATTCAGGGACATAAAGAAGGCTTTAATAAATCGAAAGAAAACTTTCTATTCTTGGGTTTTAAGACTAAATTTCATCAAGCAACCATTTTGTAAGCTAATCTATAAATTTAATTCAACGCCAGTGAAAATGTCAAAATGATTCTAAGAAGCAGACAAACTAATTCTAATGTTTAGATGGAAAGGAGCACCTGAGGACAGAGCCAGAAAAAATCTAAAACTTGAAATATGAATTCTGGTTTCTACAAACTGTGGGGAGAGTTCTTGCGATACTGCTAAATGGAATTACAGGACGATGGGAAAGTGTCATTTACATTGTCTTAGTTAGCTTCAATTTGCTGAGAGATAAAGTAGCTCAAAGACATTGAAAGACTGAGAAAATATAGTGAATTATTCAAAACAAACACTTGTTTTTTTGCTGTTTATTTCCAAGTTTTCATGAATTTTTTGGGATCCTCCCTGACCATGCTTGTGGATATTATCACTTCATTTGTATCACTTGTCTTCCTGTTGTTCATTGATTTGCTCAAGCAGGCACCAGTAACATCTACGTACATCCTAATCTTAAAAAATGAAATAAAATTTGTGTTGATCACAAAATAGAACAGAATCATAAAGAACAACAAAATAGCCAGGCACTCCTAGTGTCAAATTTAAAAAGAAATATTGGTTGTTGAGGTATAACATATGAATAGTAAACTGAATTTAAAAATATTTACTCTTCTGATTGAGGGGGAGGTAACATGAAGCAGAGAAGTAAGAAGGGAGCAAGGCAGGGATCAAGGGCCTTTGGAATATTGGTAATATTGGAGAATGGTATAACAATATAACTAAACCACAGAGACTACAGCACTGAAAATATGAGCTCCAGGCTACAGCAACCAACCTTGAAACTTTACCTGCCAGGAGGAGGCAGGGGTGGGGTGGGCAAGAGGGGTATAAAGAGGGAATTTGGGAACACTGGTGGGGGAGAAATTGAAACTGATGATGTGAGCTGATGATGTGATTGGTGCTAAGATGTTCACTTGATCACATGACATCCCGTTATTCATCGACTTGCTCAGTGGGCACCAGTAACATCTCCATTTGACCCTATCACGTGCCAGTGTAGCCCAATGGCATCTGGTTGCTTCAGGAATACAAAGAGCCTCAAACCATTCATTCAGGGTCTTGACAAAGAAGTCTGACCATCTTGTAGGTGGGTGACCATGTGATCTTTTGACATCCCATGGGATCCAGTCGGTAACGGCTCTAGTCCAGTTGTCATCTCCAAATCGCATTCTATCCAGTCCATCTGATTTTCGCTGCCTTGGCAAACGAGACAGCGTCCCTGACTCTGGAACAGTAACAGAGGTTGGAGCTCCCTATTCCTTCTTTCACTTGAGTGAGGCATGATATTCCAAGCATAGCTCTTTCGATTCCTCTTTGGGAGACCCGAATAGCATTCTCATCCTGCTTTCGTAGGGCCCAGGTCTCTGAGGCGTATGTTAATGCAGGGAGAATGGTGGAGTCGAAGAGATGTGCCCGGATCTGGAGTTTCTTTGTCTTTTTGCTATTTCTTCGATGCCTTTGAAAGCATTCCATGTCGCTCTCTTCCTCCTATGCAACTCAGGTTTTAGGTCATTCCTCATGTTGACTTCTCTACCTAGGTACTCATAACTGCTGCATTCAGAGATGTTTGTTCCGTTGAGAGTGAATAGGACCTCTGGAACTAGTTTATTTCTCATGAACATAGTTTTGTTGAGATTAAGCTGTAGACCTATCTTTCCACATTCTCAGTCAAAGATAGGTGTTAAGATATTACATGTATAAGACAAAAAAAAATGCAAATGATGGCTTCTAAGTGTACATAGTGCAACCCACAATGTGTAGGAGAAGGAGGAGAGAGAGGGAGAGAGAGGAGATAAAGAACCTGCCATTTAGGCAGGACGTGGGAGGGAGGGAATTGGGGACATGGGTGGTGGGTGATGGGCACTGGTGGAGGGCGGGGTGCTGGAACACTGTGTGACCGAAACCTCCAAGTGTGAACAACATTGTAATTGTATATCTCACGGTGGTATAATAAAATGTTAAAAAAAAGATATTACATGTATAAAACACAAATATCAGTAACTTTGTAAATCATGGTTCATTAATAAAATTTTAAAAAATTTAAAAATATGCGCACCCTCTGGGACCAGAGAAGGCACAGCAGGGATAGCAGTTTCTTTCCATTCGGTCTATTCCCAGCACCACCTATGTCCCCATAAGCCCTACCAAATGTGATTCCTGAGCACAGATCTAGGAGTAAGCATGGATCACTGACAGATGTGTACCCAGAACCTCTCAAAAAATTAAAAACCTAAGAAAAATCTATATGACCCAGCAATTACACTTTGGGCCCATTAGACTCTACTCAGAAAAGCCATCTGCATTCCTATATTCATTACAACACTGATCACAATACACAAAATCTAGAAACATCACAAGTGTCCAAAACACAAGAACATATGACTGGATAAAGAAACTATGGTACATATGACTGGATAAAGAAACTATGGTACATATGAAAATGGAATACTGATGAAATTATGCAATTTGCTACTACATGGATGGAATTGGAGGCTATCGTCGAGTCATCCATAAATAGGACAGCTACATAATGATCTCTCTCATATGTGGAATATAAAAAAAATCTTAGTAAGGGAATAAAAAAAATGGCCAAAGCACTAGAATCTGTGAACTGGTCTATAGAACTGGTCTTCACGGAAGAAAGCCTGAGGGAGGGAACCGGGATTATGGCAGATGTCACTGGACACCAGTGAGAGGTGTAGTAATGAAACATTGTATACATGAAAACCTATCATTGACCATTTAGCAAATTAGGGTGACTAAACAAAATTTAAAAAGAAGTAGAAAAGTAAAGTATCATCAAAGTCCTAAAAAAGAGGAAGACAAGCTCGATTAATAAACAATAGTTAAAGAAACCACAGATAAGAATTTCCTCAGAGTTGAACAATACAGGAAATCTAAGAGTCTTCTAAAAGGACCCCAGAGAAAACAGACTCATACAAAGAAAAGCCCAGAAGAGTCACAGCAGATCTATCAAATGAGACTCTATGAGCTGGAAGAGAATGGAGGGATATAGTACAAAAACTCAGTTAAATGAACATGTCACCAAGGATAGTCTATCCAGCTAGATTATCATGTAGATTTGAAGGAAGAATGCGGAGCACCAGGGACAGCAACAGCTTAGGGAATTCATAGCTTTGAAGCCAGTCTTGCAAGAAGCATTAAAGCATTAAAGAAGCTTTAAAAAGGCAAGACAACTCTTCAGCACTTGATATTGAGTATGACACTCACTCATGGAGCTTATAGTTGCCCTCTACTAGATTAAAAAATGTTTGTTTACTTCTATCCGGCTAAGGGATTTTATACATTCCAATAACATTTTAACATTTCATTTATATTGAATGTTATATATCTTATGTGGCAATTCTTTTCTCATCCACAGCGATTTTTATTACAATCCTTCACTTACTAATGCAGTCACTTAAGCAGTATCTGTAATACAGTATTTTCTAACATAAAACCAATATTCCTTTTCTTAGGTTAAAATATACTTTTATACTTATCTAGACCTACTCATATTCTCCCCTTAATTTTTTTAACTCTCTTCACTGTTACTAAATTTTAAATTTGTACTATTTGTCTATTTGATGTTAATCTTAAGATGTCATAGTTGAAAATTATTTGTATTAATAATATTTTATTTATATATCAGCAAAAAGATAATAGCTTTCGAAAAATACCATATCAATTTATTATTGATTTACAATTTTGTAAGATTCCAGTTTAGCTTGATTTATCTACTTGTGTGGGTATTCACCACCTCCACAATAAAAAATGAAAGAGATGTGTGCCAGTCTCACTGGTGTAAAATGATATAGCACTGCTGTTTTGATTTAAATTTCCCTGATGATTAGTGATATAAAGTATTCTTTCATGTGCCTGTTGACATTTGTACTTCTTCTTTGAGGAAGTTTCTATTCCTCTCTTCTCTCCAATTTTTGATGAATTTAGATCTTTTTTCTTGCAAAGTTCTAGAGATGCTTTATACAGGTTGACTACTAGCACTTTAACAAATGAATGGTGGGTATTTTTCAGGCAATTGGGCATTTTTCTATTCCAGAAATGCCAAGTCTTTTTGTGTGACCTTTTTCATTCGTTTTTATTTGGTGATGTACCTGGTGATATTCAGGGGTTACTCATGGTCTGCATTCAGGAAATACTCCTGCCAGTACTCAGGCGACCATTTGGGATGCCAGGGATTGAACCCAGGTCAAAGGTGTGCAAGACAAGCATCTTACCAGCTCTACTATCTCTCCAGAACCTCTGACCCAACCTTTCTTGGAAAACAATATGGCATTTCTATAAAAATAAGAAACCCTAGGAATTGAGCCTCTAAATAACCCAGAAATTCCACTCCTGGGAATATGCCATCCCAAAACATCAGTTGAGTGAATAAGCCAGGAAGGAGATACAAGCTCCATATCACATAGTCAAAAGGACTGTCTCCAAGTGCCTCTGGTTGATATAATTTTTAATGATAGGATGCTGCAAAAGTATTAGCCTTATTGAATCCTGGAATGGTCACACTCCATATCCTTGAAGTTTACAAGGAGGATCCATAATATTATCCTATCTCTTCCTATTGAAGTTGCTCAAACAAAAGGAATGTAGTCCTATTTCATCTGCATTGGACATGTTTTGGAAATGAACTGTCATAATTTTATCACCATATAGTGTCATAAACCATTATTACAATATACATTGTAATTATGTATATTACATTAAACAAAATCTAGCAACAAAATCTAACAACTACATACTCCCAATCTTTACCAGACATATAATTGTGCTCATTCTTATGAATGAGCACTATTCTATTCTTAAAGATCATATATAATTGTGTATCATACTTTGATCAAAACCACTCTTCCAAATGTTACACTGTTACCAATTATAATTATGGGAGCTTCATAAAGATTTTTTAATTAACATAGTTTGTGATTTTCCTGGTTTTAATATTGATTTCACCTAAGAATAGCAAAGTTTAAAATAATAAGTGACTTTCCTAATAAAATAATTGGACTTTTGAAATATCAAATTTGAATTCCTCAGTTATATTTGAATAGATCCGAAACCTTTTTTAATGTGCTAATGAAAATGCATGGATGTAAAGAGAAGGCTAGGAGACAGAAAAGGAAGGAAAAGGAGAAAAGGGGAGGAGAAAAAGAATAGTGGGAAGATAAGGGGAGGAGACAGGCTTATAATTACAAGGATAAATTGAAGGGCTTACTTCTGTTCTGACATTTGCTTCATGTAAATGATGAAAATACCATACCAATTCATTTGAATACATGTCAAGTTTCTCCATGAATTATAATAAATGTCACCATCATTCTAATATTTAAAAACAAAAGCTATCTATAATTCAGACGTGACCCTTTCCCTATTGTCTACTCCATCATGTAGAATATCCATTACCTGGCCTTAAAAGGTCTTATGCACTCTAGTTCACATAGCCAAACCAATTTTTTTCTCCACACAAAACCTCATCTCTAGTCATGACTCCTTACTGGGAAACAAACACAGAGGAGTGGCTTGGATCAGACTAAATCTCCTACAGCTAAGACTTATCATCTCTGAAGCTAAATCAAAAATGTTCAATGAAAAGCTATTTGAGGGTCCCAAAGACCACAATGCATGAATCAGAGGGCAGTCAGCCCACAGGAAAGAGAGAACTGAAATAGCTAAAATCATTACTTTTTTAGCTTTTCTTAGAAGAGAATTTTTGAATCCAAGAGCTTCTTACCAACTAGAGTGCAAGCAAACTGCAGTCTTGCTGACTTACAGTCCTGAGAACAGAGTTCAGAGCCCCCAAAGTGACTGTAGATTAAGAAAGAGCACCCAGATCATAGTGCACAAAAGGAGCCCCACAAGCTGAGATAAAACTTCTCTCAATGTTTTGACTGACTTTCATATATTTGTACTAAAGAATATTGCAAGGTCCTAGAAGAAAGCAACAGCTGCAAGACTAAAAGAATTTAACAGATCTGATGGTGTTATGTTGTGAAGAGCAGAAAAAGTTTGAAGTTTCATCATTACCAGACTAACTTTGATAAATAAGTTGGTGCCAGTAGGACACTTTTTAGGATTAAAGTATGCTTTTGAGTTAAAGAATTTACCCTGTTGACTCCAAAGGTAAAGTTAAGTAGATTCGACAATAAAAAAAACTGTCTCTATATCCAAAAAGATTATTCAGTAATATAATTGTTGAAACGAGAAAAATATCAATACCTATTAGTAGAACAAAAGATTCTAGAAATTTTATAGTGTCCTTATAACATATTTAAATGGTAAATAATCAAAAAATTAGGAAAACAAAAGCCATTATTAAGAGAAAATCATAATCAATATAAATTAATCCTGATATGACCAGAAGCATATAATTAGCAGACAAGGATTTAGAGCAGGGATGTTACATATATTAAAGATTGTAAGGGGAAATATCAGCATGACTATAATAAATACCAATAGAAAGTTAGAAAAATGTAGAAATAAATAAAATCACTAAAACTAAAAAAGGAAAATAATTAAATATTCTTAAATTTACTGAGAACTTTACAATAGATTGGAGACTACTGAAATTAGCTTAAAGTCATAAAAATTATTCAATCTAAAAAACACAGAATGAAGATTGATTAAAAGAGATTATTGACAGAATCTATGGGAGAATATTAAGTTCCCTCACACATATCATTGGTTTCCCAGTAGATAGCAAAGAAAATAGGAAGGAAAAAGAGTTGAAAAACTAATCTTTTAAAAATTCACAAATAAAATGAAAAATTAACTTACTATTTCAAGAGTTCATTGAATCCTAAGCAAGGTTATCTAAAATCACATCTGGAAATACTGTAGTTATAAAAAGAACATTTAACTGAAGTGAGAAAAATGAGACATTGCATATATGTTTCATAGGCATATATATGCATATATGTCCAATTGCAGTAATAAAAATGAAAATTAATTCTCATTGGTAATAGCAGAGACCATAAGAAAAAATATTAAATATATATAGTTATATAATTTATATGCCTGTTCAATCCCTGTGGAATATATATATTGCATATTACATATATTAATAGCACATTAAGTAAAATACAAGCAGAACTCTTCAAGATTTAGACCTCAAAGGCATCTTTAATGCTCTGATGCACTGACAAAGGCAACCAAAAAAATAAACGAATAGGACTGAATACATAAGATTAAAATGTGGGGCCGGGGTGATAGCCCAGAGAGTAGGGCGTTTGCCTTGCATGCGGCAGGCCCAAACCAGCCTGGGTTCCATCCCCGGCATCCCATATGGTCCCCTGAGCACTGCCAGGAGTGATTCCTGAGTGCAGAGTCAGGAGAAACCCCTGAGCATTGCTGGGTGTGGCCCAAAAAAAAAAAAAAAAGTTTCTGTGTGGCAAAAGAAACACAGGCTGTAAGTAAAGATAGCTAATTGAAAGGGGGAAATTATTTGTATCCAACAGATCATAAAAAGGGTCAATATCCAGATTGTATAAAGTACTCACAAAGTTCAGTTATAATAACAAAAAAAATCAAAAATCTATTAAAAGATAGAAAAGATGAAATGAACAGATGCTTCTCAGAAGTAGAGATAAATGGATGGCCAGTAGGCATATGATATTAAAAATAGCAGAAAACAATCTGTGTTGGTGGAGAAATGGTTAAGTAAAAAATAACTCTCATTCACTGCTGGTAGTAATGTTGGATGATTCAGATCTTGTGGAAAACAGTATAGAGAGTCCTCAGTAAACTTAGGATTGAACTGCCTGACCCTGAAATTCCACTTTGGGACATCTACTCCATCCAAGGCATAGAAACAGTTCTACAAACAGACATGTTCACACCATTATTTACTGCTGTTAACAGTACAGTAATTAAGATATGGAATCAACCTGGATGTTGAACAAAAGATGAATGAATTATGAAGATGTGGTACGTATAAATACAGAATGCTATGAAGTTGTGAGGAAAGATGAAATCCTGCAATTTGCTTCAACCTGATTGGAACTAGACAATATCACTTGGAGTGAAGTAAGCCAGAAGAAAACGAACTCCAGATGATCTCAGGTATGTGAATAACTAGATGGGGAAGTTTAATGTAGCAAAGGAGGGATGCATAGATCAACTTCACCACAGATTTAGGCAGGAGAAAGAGAAGAAAAGAAATTAAGTGAAGAAGGAAGATGATAAAGACTAAATGATAAATGGGCAAACAGGGGCCAATGCATCAGTTATACTAGAGAGTGATATAGCCATACATATATCCAAAAACAAATACTTAAGAACACTGTAACCATTAGGTCAAACTGTAATCACTGGAGCTTTGTAATGTGCCTGTCATAATGACAGGCAGGGAGTAGGGGAGTGGGGAGGGGGAGGGAATGGGGGTAGAACATGGGTAAACTGCTTTAGGTAAGTTGACACTAGTGGTGGGTTGGTGCTGAAATACTGTATGCCTATAACTCAACTATCAAAAACTTTGTCAATCACATTTTAATTAAATTAAAATTATTAAAAATAAAAAAGAATACATATTAGGGGGTCTGAGAAATAGTACAGTAGGTGAGGCATTTGCCTGCATGTGGCTGACCCAGGTTCAATGCCTGGCATCCCATATGGTCCCCCATGTACCAAAAGAATAATTTCTAAGTGCAGGACCAGGAGTAACTCTAAGTATGGTCAGGTGTGGCCCCAAAAAGGACAAAAACAGAAAATAAAAAGAATATTTTTTAAACTTTAGAGTAAGAAAAATATGCAACGTTAAAGAAAAAGAATGAAGAGTAAAAATGGGCAATGTAACCTATCAGCCTTGAATTTTATATATAATGAAAATTGTTTGAGAGACAGGAAGATAATATAGAGGTTTGAATCTGTGACCAAATCCAGTTTGATTCACAGTACCACATGGCCCCAGCATCTGAGCTTCACCAGGAAGACTCCTACAGGCATCTGAACAATAGCTGGGTCTGGTCTGACAACCCCAAAGTAATGTTAGGATGGCCCAAGAAATACTGTATTCATAGACCTTCACATTCAAACACCCAGCCCTATTAGCCAAGAATATCCTGAGTGAGGTTAGGTAAGATAGAGAAGGGACCAGTGTCCCAATAATTGTTGTAAATGGTAACGCCAGTCTAGTGTATGTATTGCAATCCACAATGTGTAAGAAGAGAGAGAGAGAGAGAGAGAGAGAGAGAGAGAGAGGAGGTAGAATATGGGAACATTGGTCATGGGAAATGTGCACTGGTAAAGAGATGGGTGCTGGAACACTGTATTACTGAAACCCAATCATGAATAGCTTTGTAAATGTATACCTCACAATGGTATAATAAAAAAGAGAAGAAAAGAGGAAAAAAAAGAATCTCCTGGAGTGCCCCTAGGCTCCTGAGTACTAATGGGAGCCACCTAGAAATAGCCTTTCGTGACACAAAAAACATAAATTTAAAGACTAATCTCTAGGAGTTAAAAATACACAAGAAATAATAATGGAAATTCTGGGCCACCTGCCCCTCGAGGTGTTGCAGATGTGGCTGTGGTACCCAGCTGCATTGGCAGGTGGCAGACAGGAGATAGGCTTGTCTACACCTCCAAAGATCTGCCCTGTGGGCCCTGGATGGTGGATGGTCTAACATAGGTAAAGACTGGGCCGCCTGGGATGAACCCAGAGCCATGGCAGAGTCTGGCAAGCTACCCATGATGTATTCGATATGCCAAAAACAGTAACAATAGAGATGAACTGGACAAGGGACAGACCAGACACACAGCTGGGCTGCCTGGTCCACGTGGAGCAGCCCCTGGAGTCTCTGAGGAATTAGCTAGTCCCCGGCCAAGACCAACACATCTCCTAGGGTAAAGCAGTCATGTGGGGGAAGTCACGCTGGGCGGAATTGGAGCAAGGATTTGGGATCCTCCCTCTCCATGCTGGTGGCCATGGCTATGGGTTCGCAGCCTACACAACCAGATGAACCAGTCAAGGGGCAGACCAGACGCCCAGCTGTGACAGTGCACAGCCACGCAAGAGGCTTAGATAACAAAGTAGGCTAGAACGGTCCTTCCCAGGATCTTTCACATCTGTACACCATAATGATCATTGTAGTTGTAACAAACTGGGGAGGTTGATGGGGAATGAGGGACTATAATGTCACACTAGAACTCACTACTGAATATACACATAGATAATTGCATCATAAACCATAAGGTAAGTCACAAGGTGTAAGAGAAGAGAGACAGAAATAGAGATAGAGAGAAAGATGAGAGACTCAGATGCACGGGGAGAGCTGCCATCCGGCTCTCCCCTAGCTCAGCTGACCATGAGGCTCCCAGGAGGCAATATGGGTTTTGGGTGTTGTCCCATTACCTCTGTAGGGCCTCAGAAACAGCCAGATGAGACTCACTCACCGTAATAGCCATAATTTTCGAGGTCTGAAGCTCACAGCTCATCAGAACCCATGCAACAGAGATGCTGATCTCTAGACCAGCTCAGAGCAGCCGAGTTTGAGTCCATGTAGGCGGCTCGGCTCTCAGAGGCAGAAGTCACCTGGTGTTCCTGAAGATGGAGCTGGGGTCCCCATTCCCCTCTCTGACCCATCCCAGAGGCCTGGTGGCCCCACCCACGAACTGCCTTGGGCTCTCGGCCATGATGCAGAGACTCAGACGCACAGGGGAGAGCTGCCATCTGGCTCTCCCCTAGCTCAGCTGACCATGAGGCTCCCAGGAGGCAAGATGGGTTTTGGGAGTGGGGCCCATCACCTCTGTAGGGCTCTGAAGCAGACGGATGAGACTTGCACACCATAATAGCAGCCAATTTCGTGGTCGGGACCCAGTACATCAAACTTGTGGAACCAATCATGTTCTAGAATATATTACAATCTACAATGTGTAACAAAGGGAAGCAAGAAGGAGAGAGAGAGAGGGAGAAAAGAAAGGAGATAAAGAACCTGCCGTGGAGGCAGGCTGGGGAAGGGGGAGGTAGGTGGGGACATTGGTGATGGGAGATGGGCAGGGTTGGACAGATGGGTGTTGGAACACTGTAAAACCAAAATTCAAACATAAACATCTTATTTATGTTTATGCTCTTCATGTTCCTAGAGCAAACAGATGCCCTTGGGCTAGACTAGCACACAATAGGACGTATGGAAATGTTAGCGGTGCCCTCTCCAGCAAAATGATGAACAACGGGAAAACAAGTAATACAAGTGAAACATCTTGTAATTGTATATCTAATGATGGTATAATAAAATATTTTTTAAAATAATGGAAATTCTTTTTATAAAATAAATATTCAAAGAACATCAACATGTTAAATAAGAGAATAACAAATGTCTTTTCTCTTAATTTCTTGGTGAAATAAAAAAAATAAAACCCTACAAAGTACTTCATTAAAAATTTGACAGTTCTTTTCCTCGAAGAAATACAAGTGGGCAAGAAGAATATGAAAAAATTCTCTATATAACTAATCATCAAGGAAATACAAATTAAAACAACACTGAGATATCATCTCATGCCACAGAGACTAGCACACATTGAAAAGAACAGCAAACAGAATTGGCCTGATTGTGGGTAAAAAGGGCTCTTCATTCTCTCCTGATGGAAATGTAGACTGGTTCAGCCATTTTAGAAAACAATATGGATATTCCTCCAAAAAACAGGAATTAAACTGTCAAGAAATTCCACTTCTGAGAATACTCCTCAAGGGTCCAAACACAACACAGAAAAGACATCTGAACTCCCTGTGTTCATTGTAGCACTATTCACAATAGCCAAAATCTGGGAACAACCCTATTGCCTAAGAACAGACTGCTTGAAAAAGAAACCACAGTACATATACACAATGGAATACCACTCAGCCATGAGAAAAGATGAAATCATGCAATTCAGTGCTACTTGAGCATACCTGGAAAGTATCACACAGAGCAAAGTTAGTCAGAGGGAGAGGGACAAACAGAATGATCTCTCTCATATGCCTAAATAGGAAATATTAAATTGTTGTAGGGAAATAACAACTGCTCAAAGGCAATAGAAATGAAGAGCATTATACCAGCTCTTTAGCAGGAAGCTTCCCACTGAAGCGCTAGGTACGGGGTGGTAGATAAGTCAGCAAGAGAACTTTACAACAATGGTGAAGGGGAAAAGTGCCTGCCATAGATGTAGGCTAGAAGGCAGGAGGGAAGCTAGGAACATTGGTGGAGAAAATTGGACAGTGGTAAACAGGCTGGTATTGGAGCTATACACCTGAAACTTGTTCATGAATAACTTTGTAAGTCATGATAATTCAATTTTTTAAAAATTGGCAGTTTCTTATAAATACATATGATTTATTAAAATATTTATATAAATTATTTATACATATAATACATTAATACATTATAATATCACATTTTCTTTGATATGCTATGATTTACCTATTATATGTTGTAAATATGTCTAAATATGCTTCAATATATAGGTATTTGGTAGAGGTTATAGAAAGATACAACCACAAAATTACTCATTACAGAATGCTCATTATTCCTAACTCATAATAGGTAGAAACTAGAAATTATATAAATATCTACCAACAGAGAAATTAATACATCATATCTTATTTATATAATTAGACACTTGATAAATCTCAGATCTGCTATGATAAGTGAAAGAAACTAGAAACAATTACATATAGGTGATCTAAAGAGTGGGATGGGCAGATTCTGTATCCAGCTATTCCCATGAACACATCAATTGTACAGCTTTGTATGAGCAATTCTCTCTGAAGAGGTCTGAAGGTGTACTCAACAGCTCTGTCACAGCAAGGGATATTAGGACATCAAAAAGCAAGGGACATTAGTACTATATCAAAAGAGGAAGGAGTAGCAAAGACATCGCCTATCATGAAACCCTGGCTTAACCCTTGTTCCCAACAAGAACTGAGCTTACTTTGGCAGGAAGATGTGGGGTGTGCTAGGAGAAAGGGACTCACAACAGTAGAGGGAAGCAGTCACTCAGGCGTGGTGTTGGAGCATAATGCGCAAGGACCCTATTATTTTCTTTGTTTTTGTTTTGGTTTTTTTTGTTTGTTTTGCCATTTGGGTCATAATGAGCAATGCTCAGGGATTACTCCTGGCTCTGCACTCAGGAATTACTCCTGGTGGTGCTATGAAATGCTAAGGATCGAACCTGATCTGGGTCACAGCCTGCAAGGCAAACGCCCTACCCACTGGACTATTGCTCTGATAGCTCGGTTGGTAGAGAAGAGGACTGTAGTGGAGGCACCCCTATTCTTAATGGTGCTGTAAATCAAGGTGACTAAAGTTTTTAAACAAAATAGATTTTTAAACATATTTAATGGCCAATGTTAACAGCCCCTGAGTATAGGTCTCAGAGCTAAATTTGTGGTGGAAGAAACGTTATAAACATTGTTAAAAGGATGATGATACTGGTGGTGTTGAAACATTGCATGCCTACCACACTGATCACTGTCACTGGTATCACTTTTCTTCCCATTGCTCATGGATTTGCTTGAGCATGCACCACTAATATCTCCATTCATTGGGAATGAGGCCCTTTATTGTTACTATTTTCGGCATATCAAATACACCAAGGGTAGCTTGCCAGTTTCTGCTGTGGCTCTGGGTTCATAATTTAAGTCACGGTGCCTACATAAAAATTGGGGTGGGGGAGAGGCTGTACAAAAAATTTGTTTGGGACCACAAAAAGTCCTAAATAGTCAATGAAAACTTACTAAAAAGCAGATGTCTGAGGGGCCCTAGATATAGTGCTGTGGGGAGGACACTTGCCTTGCACGTGAATAAGCGATATTTGATCCCCAGGCTGCCATATGATCCCCCAAGCAATGCTAGGAGTAATTTCTTAACAAAAGTCAGGAGTTATTTCTGAGCATCACAGGTACAGTCAAAAAACAAAAAAATATATATATAAATATATATTTATATGTATATGCATATATATGTACAAAGCTATGTTCATTATAGTATTATTTATACACTAAAGTCAGGAAAACATCCAAGTATCATGTGCATATAATTATACCTGTATCACTTGTCTTGATTCTTGTCTTGTCTTCACTTTCCGTTTTTCATCAATTTGCTCGAGCATGTGCCAGTAAAGTCTCCATTGGTCCCTGTCGTGTGCTAGTGTAACCTAAGGGCCTCTGCTCACTCCAGGAACACAAAGAGCCTCAAACCATTTGTTCAGGTCATGGGAATGAGGTCTATTATTGTTACTGTTTTTGGCATATAAAATACGACACAGGTAGCTTGCCAGGCTCTAATGTATTATACTTGTATTTATAAATATAACAAATAAATTCTAAATATATACATAAATACAATGGAATGCCACTAAGGCAAAATAATTTAATACTGTTATTTATGATAATATGAATGGAGTTTGTGTTTTTTATTTTATTATAACATCGTGAAATATACAATTACACAACTGTTCATGATTGGATTTGTATCTACTCAGGATACTTACTAGTGAACGTGTTGCCTGCCCTTACATCAGGTTCAGCGTTAGTAACAAGGAAAAGTAACAGAAGAAACATCACAGAATTATCAGAATCAAATGACATGCTTCACATAACTACTAAGCACCATTTTTTTTTGCCTGACTTATAATAACCACTCAATTAAGAGGTAGATCTTAAGTCCTGGTCAGTATAATAATCTCCATTAAAAGCAACTTGATCACTTGACATCCCGTTAGTTGATTTGCTCTAGCGGGTGCCAGTAATGTTTCCATTTGACCCTATCACGTGCCAGTGTAACCCAATGGCATCTGCTTGCTTCAGGAATAAAAAGAGTCTCAAACCATTCATTCAGGGTCTTGACAAAGAAGTCTGACCATCTTGTAGGTAGGCGGCCATATGATCTTTTGATGTACCGTAAGATCCAGTCGGTAACAGCTCTAGTCCAGCAGTCATCTCCAAATCGCATTACATGTCCAGGTCATCTGATTTTCTATGCCTTGGTAAACGAGACAGCGTCCCGGACCATGGATTGTCGACAGAGGTCAGAAATCTGGATTCCTTCTCTCACTTGAGTGAGGAGTGATAATCCAAGCATAGCTCTTTCAATTCCTCTTTGGGAGACCTGAACAGTGTTCTTATCCTGCTTTTTTAGGACCCAAGTCTCTGAGGCATATGGTAACGCAGGGAGAATAGTGGAGTAGAAGAGATGTGCCCACAGCCGGAGGTTCTTTGTCCTTTTACCTATTTCTTCAATGATCTTGAAGGTGTTTCACACTGCTTCTTCCTCCTGAGCAGCTCAGGTTTTAGGTCATTCATCATGTTGAATTCTCGATGTAGGTACACATAACTGCTGCATTCAGAGATGTTTGTTCCATTGAGAGTGAATGGGGTCTTTGGAACTAGTTCATTTTTCATGAACATTGTTTTGTTGAGATTCAGCTATAGACCTATCTTTCCAGCTTCTCCGTCGAAATCAGCCAGCATTTCCATTAATAGAAGAAAAAGTAAATGAGGGAGGCATTGCATACAGAAATACATGAAGAAATTCACAGAAAAGACTACATAGAGCAGTAGATAATTTATTTCAAAGTTAGGAGCAGAACCAGATTGAAAGGACCTTAAAAAACAGACCTATATTTTCTTTTTTCTACCAGTACTATAAGAATGCTATGATTGAAATGTGTGCTCTCTAATATATAAGCTTTGAGCCCCAATCATTATCTAAGATGTACTTAATAACTATATTTGGGAAACTATGAAGGTTTGTTTTGTGTCTCTCCTTCCTATCTCTCTTTCTTTCTCTTTCTCTCACTCTTTCTCTGTCTCTGATTTCTACTCTCTGCCGCATTATACAAAAAAAACTCATAAGAGCTGTCGCTGCTCTATTAATTCATGTGGTTGGTCCACTGAATTTTACAGTAAAATGAATTACCATTCAGCTCACCAAGATTGGTGTAGATCACTTGATCACTTGAATCTCATTATTCATCAATTTGCTCGAGCAAGCGCCAGTAACATTTCCATTGGACCCTATCACGTGCCAATGTAGCCCAATGGCATCTGGTTGATTCAGGAATATGAAGAGCCTCAAACCGTTCCTTCAGGGTCTTGACAAGGAAGTCTGACCATCTTGTGGGTGGGCGGCCACGTGATCTTTTGACATCCAGTGGGATCCAGTCGGTAACAGCTCTAATCCAGTGGTTGTTTCCAAATCGCATTGCATGTCCAGCCCATCTGATGTTCGATGCCTTGGCAAACGAGACAGCATCCCTGATTCTGGAATAGCGACAGAGGTCGGAACTCCAGATTCCTTCTCTCACTTGAGTGAGGCATGATATTCCAAGCATAACTCTTTCGATTCCTCTCTGGGAGACCCGAATAGCATTCTCATCCTGCTTTCGTAGGACCCAGGTCTCTGAGGCATATGTTAATGCAGGGAGAATGGTGGAGTTGAAGAGATGTGCCCGAGCCAGAGGTTCTTTGTCTTTTTGCTATTTCTTCGATGATTTTGAAGGCATTCCATGCTGCTCTCTTCCCCCTGCGCAGCTCAGGTTTTAGGTCATTCATCATGTTGACTTCTCGACCTAGGTACACATAACTGCTGCATTCAGAAATGTTTGTACCATTGAGAGTGAATGGGGCCTCTGGAACTAGTTCATTTTTCATAAACATATTTTTTTTGGTGTAGGTAAGTGAGAGAAATTCATAATTTGCAAAACAAAAAACCTGCCCATGGATTTTTAGCATGACATCTTTGGGTTAATTCTTTCACACTAAACTCATGCTGAGTTTAACTCTAACTCCCTCTACCTAATACAACATTAGCTACCATGAGATCAGACAAGTCTTCCAAACAGGGCTCTGCATTCACTGGGAAAAATGCCACAATAGTGAGCATCATCATAGTTTTACTTCCCTTTCAAAAGTTTGTTTCAACTAGAATAGAGACAGACAAGTTATTATCAAGTTCAAGCAAAAGAAATACTGATCAAAACTATAATTGGTTAACCCGTGTTCAATATTAGTCATTTGTACATCATATACAATGAAATTGAAGAATGTGCTTTATTGCGTGCTTTAGACCTTATCCCCTATTTAGACATCAATTTGCAAAAATAATTATACTTTCTTTGAATTCAAAGCTTTGGGTACTATTGTTGACTGAAGCCCTTGAAATGTGCACTGATTACAGTGCCAATGTAATGTACATTAGCGGAGAGCTCAAGTATTATACAATAACCTTAAATCAGGGAGTTATAAGAGGCTAATAATGAAGATGAAGTAATTCTGAAAGTACTAGCCTTTTATTCTGATCTCAAGAAATGCATTAGAAAATATGTTTTAAGAATAGGCCATGAAAAACATAAATGCAGAGTAGAAGAAAGGAAAAGAGGGATAAAAAGGTACACTGGGTCATAGAAGGAGAAATGGAAAGAGGTAGAGAGCATGTGGCTTTAAAAGGATATGCATAATTTAGACAAGAGTGGTTGAAGAGACTCCTGAACAAAAGTACCATCCATTTACATGTAGAGCAGCGGTTTTCACAATCACCAAGACTCTCCTGGCAGTACCAAGAAGGAGAGTTTGAATGTGAGGCCCATTTATATAAAGATCTTCAATATTATATTCCTATACCACACTTTATGAGACTCATAACTCACCCTTATACCAACTTTAATTTCCAACAACCTGCAACCTATCTGGAGCTTATGATTAAACGTTTCAAATCGAGCACACAAAAATAAAATAGTAATAAAATCATTTAGAAGACAGAAGAAAAAACAAACCATAAAACAAGGAGAGATCAGGGAGATAGCTCAAACATGTGCAAAATTCTGGCTCATTTCCAGTGCTACACCCCCTTCAGTGCCACCAGTGTGACCAAATAGCAATCAAGCTCCCAAACCACCAGGTTATGCATCACCAGGAGTGGACATACAAATTTGAAAAGAAAAACAGAAAAGCAATATAAAGCAAGGTGTGGTAAAATGTTTACTCAACACTTATCTTATCTCTTAGGATCTCCCTTAAAAGCTCAGAGTGGCAGCAGATTTGGTTCTGGGCTTCCTAACTTCCAAAACAAAGAAGAAAACCACAGTGAGTGCAAGCAGTGACTCTCAAGCTTTTTAATCTTATAATGTATTTAAACTTTCAACTTACTGGACACCTCAAAAGACTTACATCTTGTTTAGCAATTAATCTATTGAACATTTGCAAATGAATTTTATAATGATAATTATAAACACCATGTTAACAGACATATCATGAAAAGAAACTTTTCTAAAAGATTGGTATTAGTAGGATTGTAAATCTTCATAAAATCTAGTCACTAAAAAAACAGATTCTCGTTATCTCCTGCATTCAATATGCTGTGATATTGGATGCTTTCAGGTCCAGGAAATTCTTTAACTCCTTAGAAATTAGCAGTACAAATAAATAGCATCTTCATATTATTAGGACATAGTTTTTACCTCAGGAATTCCTTATGGGGTCACTTAGAGAACCACCAAGTTATAGGATCACATATCCTACAATATAAAAGCAAAAATTATAAAAGAGGTATATGCTCCTTCAAAGAGAGCTCTAAGAGGAATAGCATCCTCCCTTGAGTTAAAAAGAAACACAACATATAATGAGTCATATTGTGTGTTTAACACCATACAGAAAATAATGCAGCAGTGAGGGGTGTATGAACAGCCATTGAGAAGGAGATAAACATTCATTTTCTGTTTCCTATAATTTATAGCTTCTGAACAAGATGTGAGTTAATAAAATCAATGCTTCTTGTAATTGATGTCAAGTGCTTTTTGTAATTATGTTTTGTGGTCTGTGACTTTTATGAGCTTGTGCCATAAAACAATTAACAACTCCATAAAAATAATACTTTGACATTGTTTTTTAAACTTAAAGACTTCTGCTATAAATATGTTGTGAATAAGGGAACATACGCCACTAATTTTATTATTTTCAACACCTATAAGAACTTTAATTTTCCTGTCTCTAAATGATCTTATTTTAATGTGCTTCTTAATACTTAATTGAAAAACTTCTATTACAGTTAATATGCACCTACATTTGGATACTAACTCTACCATTTATTTGTTTTATAACTTCAAATATTTTACATAAACCTCTTTGAGCTTCAAACTAAAATGAGAGTAATGTAAAGTATAAAATATAATAATGTGACATGTAAAAGAATAATAATAGCAATCACCTCATTAATTCTTATTGAGAATTAAAGGTAATACAAATAAAGGCATCAGCATAGTTCTTGACCTTTAAAAAGCACTGAAAAATGTCTATCAATTGCAGAATCACTTGGCAGTTCTCCTTATCCAGGATAACTTCTAGGGTTCTGTAGACAAAAGCACCAAATGAAGAGATGTTGGAAGATGATAGAGAAGAGGATATGGAGGAATGAAAGATCATACAAAAATCAGGGTCTTTCTCAAACCTATAAATACTGTAAATCTACAATAATATTCTTGTGGGCTTCTTTTCCTGCATGTGCCCTGAAAGTCTTCATTGAGGTGTAGAAGCCTTTGGGGGCAGATTTATAGTAAGTGGGTAGGACATTTGCCTTACCCTCAGGCAACCCAGGTTTGATTCCTGGCACCCCAAGACTCACCAGAAGGGTGCTTGAAAACAGAGCCATCAGTAAGCCCTAAGCACAGCTAGTTGTGTTTTACTAAATATGGGAAATGGTAATGGCAGATTAAATCTCACCACTGAATATACACAAAGAGCCTTAAGTGATAAACTCTAAATATCTGCAGGGCTAGCCACAATGTGTAAAAAGAAGAGGGAGAGAGATGCAGAGACAGAGAGAGAGAGAGAAGAGAGGAAACTGGGGTACCTGCTATTAAGGCGGCCTGGGGGCAGGAGGGGAGGGGTACATTGGTGGTGGAAATGGGGCACTGGTGGAGGGATGGGTGCTGGAATACTGTATTACCAAGAACCAATTATGAACACCTTTGTAATTGTATATTTCACGGTGGTATAATAAAAAAATTTTTAAAAATAAAAAAAAAAAATAAAAAGTCTTTTGAGCCTCTGATAAAATCAGGCTTCTATGGATCTCCTGGCTCCCAATATCTCAGTCAAACTGTATTTACATTAAACCAGTTGATCTGAACTTCCACATGACACTCACTGGCATGTGGCATCCTTATTCAATCTCCTATTACCAATCTCTCTGTCCTCACTTCACAGCTAGTATACTTTTCCTGTCTACATTCCTCAATGTCACCCTAGACACAACACTGTTTTCTAGAGTCAATGCATCCCAGGGCCAGGATAAGTCTGTTTGCATTTCTTCTATCCCACCCACATCCTGAAAAATCTGCTTTCCATAATTATTGGAAAACGGATCCTGGCCATTGCCATGCCTGTTGATGGCATCCATCATCACCAGTTCACAGCAGAAGCTATACTGGTGTCCTCTTGATTCTTATAATCTGAAGCCAAATGGTGGGAGCACTCCCTCTCTTTTCATATGGTCTTTGAATCCACTATTATTTGAACCCTGAATCCACTATTATATTATTATATATACATAGTGACTGAGAAATTGTGTGGCAACTTCTAGACTACATAAAATAATAATATGTATTTTAGATACTTATAGTATCTTCAGTCACTAAGAATTTCCCATTTCTTGGAGAAGAAATATATTTGGAAGTGGGGGCAGAGCCATGACTCAGGAGAGGGACCATTTTAAGAGAATTCCTGTGGCATCAACACAAAGAACACATAAAAGCTGAATTAAATACAGCATCCCTTGAGAAGTCTGGCTGAGAAAATCCACCAGAGACCACAGACATCATCTCAGAGAGATTTGACCATGCGAAACACAAAACTGCCAACAAGTTTAGCGTTAGAAGCATTCCCCAGGATGCGGCAGGAAGAAGAAGAAGAGACTGAAAGAAAAAGCACCATGTCAAACTGGTACCAAACTTAAAACTCACCCATGAAGCAGGAGGATCCTGAGAACAAAGGTTTTACAGAAGTTCAGCCTTATATCTGCATCTGCTGATTCAAGGTCTTAGGACTTACCTGGTCTGAACTGGGACCAGACTTTCCCAAGGACAGACCTGAACAACAGGGTTACAGCTACAATATTCTTCCCTGACAGGACCCACTTTGTCTCTACACGTTCACAGCTGCAGTATGAAATGACAGATTTGTAACTTTAATTGGCTCAGAACTAAAGGAAGCTTCCTCGTGTGTGTATACCATACTTCATCTCCCACTAAAATGGAGGAAACTGAACACAAAAACTCCGTAGAGGTTCATATTTGTGCTCGCATCCACTGTGTCAGAAAGAGACTGGAAATTGGCAGGCATGGCAGAGACAGGAGGTGGTTGGCCGCAACTCCAGCTGGGACCAAGCATCCTAGAAACAAGAAAAGGGAGCAGAGACTCCTGATCTGACCACCACGCACCAGTGCTTGGATCAGCACCACCATCTCTGAACTGTTACTGAACAATGCAGAAGTCCCCCAATACTACAAAAATCACTGTGATAACCAGATGCTATTGCATTTACATAATGATAATTCCAGTCACTGCCCAAGCCAATGATATTGTGACACCATATTAACAACCAGACACCAGGAACTGTAAAGTTCCAGAAGCCAGGCCAGTTAGACTTTGGTGCTAAAGCAGCTACAGGGCATTGGTGATCTTTATTTCCTGCTCTCATCCATGTGTATGCAACATTAAAGCAACAGACACAAGTCAAATCTTACAAGCAGTTAAGAAATTCTTTCAAGACATCAGTGACTGCTAGGATAGAAGTATTACAGGCAGCAGTCTGATTTGGGGAACAGGAACATTAAACCACTCATCAACACAGTTAGAAACCAGTTCATCCCAGCGTACTAACAATTGTCAAAAGTACTAATACCAACCTAGAACTGAGCATTAAATACAGGCAAAAAGATACGCATGACAACCCCTTAATGTATGTTGTGTAATCCGCAATCTGGAAGGGAGAGAAAGGAGAAAGAGATAGAGAGAAAGGGAAAGAAATAAAGAACCTGCCATGGAGGCGGGCTCGGGGAGTGGGAGGGGGAACCGGGGACATTGGTGGTGGGAGATGGGCACTAGTGGAGGGATGGGTGCTGGAACACTGTATGACCAAAACCCAATTATGAACATCTTTGTAATTGTATATCTCACGGTGGTATAATGAAATACTTAAAAAAAAGAAACCAGTTCATCCATATGTCCCAAAGTTTTCACATAAATAATGTGGGGTAGAGAAGGAGAGTCAACTTGAGTCACACCAAGAGGCAGCAAAGTCCACAGCTACAACAAACTTTCTATAGTTCCTAAGGATGATTTCAGAGCAAAATTTCTCTCAATGGTTACTGAACTGAGAGAATCACGAATATAAAGGGATCAGAAAGATATTAAGCAGTTAAGGTGTTAGCTCGCCCAGGCTTAATCTACAGCATCCTATATGATCCCCAAAGCCTACCAGGAGTGGTTTCTGAAACAGCGACAGGAGTAAACCCTGAGCAAAGCTGACTGTAGCCCAAAACTAAAACAAAATGGATGCGGTGAACAAGGAACCCTCATCATGCTGGTGGGAATGTTGTCTGGTATAACCCTTATGGAAAACAGTATGGAGGGTACTCAGTAAATTCATGACTGAGCTCCCATATGAATGGCAATTGCACTTTTTTTTTTCTGTTAATATTTTATTATACCACCATGGTACAGGTGAGATATATAATGACAAAAATGTTCACATTTGGGTTTCAGTCATACAGTGTTCCATAATCCATCCCTCCACCAGTGCCCATTTCCCACCACCAATGTCCCAATTCCCTCCCCCTCCTCCCCTAGCCTGCCTCTATGGCAGATTCTTTATCTTTTTTCCTGTTTCTGTCTCTTTCTTCCTTCTCTTACACAAAGTGGATTGCAATACATGCATGTGTATTTTTTTGCCTATATTCAATGCTCAGTTCTAGGCTAGTATTATCATTTTTAACAATTATTAGCACATTGGTCCCTTCTCTGTCTTACCTAATCTCTGACTCCCACACGTTTGTGGTAGATTCCACCTTTGACAAGACCTCCAGATCAATGTTTGGCATGACATTGGATATTAGTATCACACTATATATATATATATATATATATATATATATATACATATATATAATGCAAATAAATGCAGTCATTCTATATATGTCTTTTACCTTTTACCTTCTAGCTAATTCCACTCACCATGATCCTCTCCATGTCCATATATTTATAGACAAATTTCATAACTTTGTTTTTTCCTAACAGCTGCATAGTATTCCACTATGTGACTGTACCATAGTCTCTTTATCCAGTCACCTGTTCTCGGACACTCTGGTTGTTTCCAGATTCTGGCTATTGTGAATAGAGCTGCTATGAAAATAAAAGTGCAGATGGTATTTCTGCTGTGTGTTTTGGCTTCCCAGGGTAGTTATATGGCTGGGTCAAACGGGAATTCAATTTCTAGTCTTTGGAGGAATGCCCATATTGTTTTCCAAAAAGGCTGTACCAGTCAACATTGCCACCAACAATGGATGAGAGTCACTTTTCCCACATCCACACCAGCACTTGTTGTCCTTGTTCTTTTGGATATGTGCCAGTCTCTGTGGTGTGAGATGATATCTCATTGTTGTTTTGATTTGCATCTCTCTGATGACTAATGACGATGAACATTTTTTCATATACCTTTTGGCCATTCGAATTTCTTCCTTGTCAAAGTTCCTGTTCATTTCTTCTTCTCATTTTTTGATGGGGTTGGCTGTTTTCTTCTTGTAAAGTTCTACCAATGCCTAAAATATCCTGGATATTAACCCCTTATCAATGGGTCTGCAATTCCACTTTTGAGCATTTATCTATCCCGACAGAAAAACATTCATTCAGAAGAACATATGTACACCATTATTCATTGCAGCACTCTGAACAATAGCTAAGATTTAGAATCAACCAAGATTTTCAATGACAGATAAATGGATCATGAAGATATAGTATATGAATATGTAGTACATGAAGATGTAGAATGCCCTGACCAACCCAGGCCCCGAATTAATAGAAGAGAGGAAAGAACAAGTGGGAGTGAGGGGGAGAAGAGACAGCTGAGAAACAATGAGGGGCCAGGTTAGGGGAGTGAGGAGTAATGGTGTTAAGGAATGACAGAGCCAAATACCCGAACTGCAGAATAGACGGAGATATTAAGTGACTCAAACACTAACAATAAAACTTAGAAAAATATCTTTTCAAGAGGGCAGGCTGGAGACTGGGTTGAGGGTGAGAGGAGCAGGGGGTGTGGGAAATGAAAAGGATCCTGGGAACATTTGTGGGTGGGAAGTTAACACTGGCCATAGTATCGGTGCTGCAATATTTTGATGCCTAAAATTCAACTATAAATAACTTTGAAAATCACAGTGCTTTAAAATAATTTTTGGAAAACTTATTTAGTATTAAAAAAATTAAGGGTCAGAGCAATAGTACAGTGGGTTACTGAATGGCTTGCATGTGACTGACCAGGTTGATCCCCAGAACCAACATGATTTCCTGAGCACTTGATCACTTCACTTGATCACTTGAATCCTGTTATTCATCGATTTGCTCGGCGGGCGCCAGTAACATTTCCATTTGACCCTATCATGTGCCAATGTAGCCCAATGGCATCCCTGAGCACAGCCAGGAATAAATCCTGAGTGCAGAACCAGGAACAAATCCTGAGCACCACTGGTGTTGCCCAGGCCCCATAAAAAGCAAAAGTTATTGGATGTGAACATCAATAAAATTGAGTAAACACTGATGTAGAAGATTAAACAGCACATCAAGCAGGTGAAGGAGCTAAAGAATACAGTAGCAAGAACCAGAAGCAAAATGGAAGGCAAAATCATTGTCAAAGACAAGGCATATGACTTGATCAATAAAGAATTTAAAAAATGTATTTGACAATGGCTAAAGTAATAGTCTTCAAATAATAGGAATTCCAGGAGACAGAGTAAAGTGAAATAATGGCTGCTGGAATAAATACTCGTTAAAAAATCCTCAATCTGAGGAGAGAGACTCTGTTCATTCATCTAAGATTCCCAAATAATTCCAAACAAAATATCACTGTATCACTGTGTCACTGTCTTCCTGTTCATCATCGATTTGCTCGAGCGGGCCCCAGTAACATCTCCATATGTCCTGTCTCATGCTAGTAGAGCTCAAGGGCACCTGCTTGCTCCAGGAACATAAAGAGCCTCAATCCATTCCGGAATGAGGTCTATAATTGTTACTGGTATGTTGGAGGACAGGTTTAGTTAGTTTGGGAGCTTTGTTGTTTGGCCCACTCCCAACTTAATCTATTTAAGCCAAGGTTCATTCTAATGAGACCTCTCTTCTATTTAAACACTGCTAGAGGGTGTGGCAGTTACAGAAGTCACCTTGATTGAATAACTTCTGACTTATACACCCTGGCTACACTGAGACTATAGAAAGACTATAGGAAGGATCATACTAGTTTGCTCTAAGCAGGCGAGTGTGACCCTTTCAGTACACGAGAACAAGATACTCAGAATCACCCTGGTGCAGATAATAATAAGAAGGACCTTGTGGGTACCATCTAGATTACATGAAATTAAGATGTATTACTTTATATCAGCCCCCTCTCTCTCCAGTGTTTTACATAAGAGATAATTTCAGGATTAGTCCTTGGCATAACCTTTGTTTATACATGCAAAAGGGTTTGGCACTGCACTTCTACACTCTGTTTAGGGTTCTTTGTTGACATGACCCTCCCAGTTGAAGTACTTTGGTGTAATAAGAGTCTGACTTAAGGCCCCTTCACTTTGGGCCTTTCGCTTTCAGCTTTTGGCTCCTGTGACTTTTGGCTCCTCAGCTTTCAGTTTTTGGCTCCTGTGGTTTTTGGCTCCTCGGCCTTTTGCTTTTGGCTTTTTGCTCTTTGGCCTTTTGCTCCTTCTGGGTAGGACTCAGCTCAGGTGAGATCCTCTCTCTTTGGTGGGAGACAGGCTCTTTTGTATGATCTAAGTTCGGTCCAGAGCTAGAGTTTGTTCATTATATTGGAGTGCTGTGGAAGAGCTTTTGTACTATTAAAAGCCTTTTGGAACTGCACCAGACTCGTAAGTTTTCATCTGTTCCCCCGCGTCCTCGGAAGTAGAAGAGAACTTCTATCCTGACACTGCCGGGGACCCCAGCAATGTTCCCTGACACTGGTATTTGGCATATCAAATACAACATGGGTAACTTGCCAGACTCTGCCGTGCAGATAGCATACTCTTGTAGTCATCTCTAAGTCCAGCATTTATTGATGAACCACGGGGCTGCAAGCTGCTGCGCGAGCAGGCTGTGATACGCTGATCTGCTGGGTGGAGTTCTGACGAGAGGGAAGTCCAGATGTGGAAAATGGAGGCCCTCATGGAGTGGGGGTTGTCTGGCTTGTTGCAAGGCTCTTTGGGTGTGGCGGGCCAGGACTAGAACCTGCCATCCCTACTGGGCACCTCGTGAGCGGCTGGGCACAGGGAGAGCAAGTACCAGCTCTGACCCATGTCTGTGAGTCTCTGGATCGGCATACCTAGGCAGGCTTGATAGAGAAACTGTCAAGTCATGAAAGCATAATGCTGAGAAACGGGGAAAACCGGAAGCAAACTCTTCATGTTTCTATCAACCACAGTGGTGACCACAACTTAAACCCCCTTAAGCAGGGGGTAGCGGGCGGCGAGTGCCACAGAGGCAGAGTACGCAGCCACAACCTGAGGATGCAGACTGAAAAGCAAGGAACCTTATGATTTCTTCCCAGTTTTGCTATGCCAACACATCAGAAAAAGTAACTATGTGATAAATGGAAAAGACATTAACTGCGCCAAGCACAGATAGGCAAAAAGTTATACAATTACCCAATAATATAACCCAAGTCAAGAATGGGAAAAATATGAACCTACATTAAGCTCCACTTTGGATTCCATGAGACGAGGATGATCTGCACAGTCCACCAGGAAGACAATCCCATTGATTGCTGGGAGATAATTTTTCCAAACCTGACGTGCTTGGTAACATTTTGATTACCAAGATTCATGGTAATCAAAATGGCAAGAAACAAAGATAGAAATAAACTTTTTAAGGTGGCAAAAAGAAGTGAATCCCAGTGGAATACTATGCAGGAAAAAATGAAGTTATGAAATGTGCCTATAAATGAATGAACATGGAGAGGATCATGTTGAGTGAAATTAGCCAGAAAGAAAAAGATGGATATAGAATGACTGCATTTATATGCATTATATATATATATATATATATATACATATTCACTGTATCACTGTATCACTGTCTTCCTGATCATCATCGATTTGCTCGAGCAGGCACCAGTAACATCTCCATATGTTCTGTCTCATGATAGTAGAGCCCAAGGGCACCTGATTGCTCCAGGAACATAAAGAGCCTCAATCCATTCCATCAGGTCATGGGAATGAGGTCTATAATTGTTACTGGTATTTGGCATATCAAATACGACACAGGTAGCTTGCCAGGCTCTGCCATGCGGAGTGGCATACTCTTGCCACCTCTGATCAGAGGTGACTACCTCTGATCTCCAGCTTTTATTGATCAACCGCACGGCTGCATTGTGGGGCTGTGATAGGCTCTTCTGCTGGGTGGAGTTCTGACGAGAGGGGATCGATGTGGTGGTGGTGCGTTCTCCCTGGCCGGGCCTAAGCCGGCCAGACGAGGGACAACAGCAGGTTTGATCCCCTGCACCCCATATAGTTCATTGAAAACCACTAGGAGAGATCCCTGAGCACCACTGGTGTGGACCCAAACCAAATACTGAAAAATAAATAAAATATAAAAGAGCAAATGAGGGGCCAGAGCGAGTATACAAGCAGGGTGCCGCCTGCAGCCTCTGGCGTTCAGGACTCGCTCCGCCAGGAGCACCAACCAGTGTGGATGCTAAACAAAGCAAAAACAAGCCAGTTCCGGGTCCTACACAGCACAAGGATGAGGTTATTTTCCCTTAGAATCAGCGGGATTCCCTCTCCGCAGACCCCAGATTTCTGTGGCGAGGGCACCGTGATCCACTGCTCCCTCCACTTGCCCCCCTAATAGTGCTGGCTACTGTGTCTTGCTGGGTGGGGTGTCTGGCCACAGCAGAACATCAGGGGAGGACAGGGCACTCTAGGTGGTCTAGGGGATTGGTCCATGTTGACAACAAGCAAGGAAACTGCCCTCCCTGCACTCTATCTCTAACTTTCATTGTGGGAGCATGGCAGTGGATAAGGGTGGACTAGACTCTGCACTTTGTTTTTCTTTTTGGGTCACACCCAGCGATGCTCAAGGGTTATTCCTGGCTCTTTGCTCAGGAATTACTCCTGGAAGTATTTGGGGACCATATGGGATGCCGGGGATCAAACCGGGTCGGCTGTATGCAAGGCAAATGCCCTACCCATTGTGTTTTCCCTCCGGCCGACTCTGCAAATTTTTTTTTGCTCTTTGGGGTCACACCCTGCAAATGCTCAGGGGTTACTCCTGGCTCTGTGCTCAGGAATTACTCCTGGCGGTGCTCAGGGAAGGGGACCATATGGACCATATGATTGAACACGGGTTGGCAGCGTGCAAACACCCTCCCTGCTGTGCTATCTCTCCGGCCCCCAAATTTTTCTTTTTTTTATTTTGCTTTTTTGCATTTTTTGCTTTTTGGTAACATAATATATACATATTATGATACCAATATCCAAGAGAAAAAACAAGAACTGAAAAATACTCCATATTCATGAATCACATTGTCAAAATGACCACTGTACCCAAACATTATGCAGATTCAATACACCATCATCAAAATTGAGATAATATTCTTCAAGAGCTTAGAATGAATTTCAGTAAAACATGTATGAAATCATAAAAGTACCCCCATAGAAATGTTAAGGGGAAAGATAAGGTTATCTATGGTAATCAAAACTGTATGCCACTGAAGTAAAGTTAGATTTTCAGACCAGTGAAATAATTTAAGACTTAGAGCTCAAAACTCAGATATATGTATGTTATCTGTATGACAAAGGAACTGGGTGCAAGAAAGCACCTTCAGCAAACAACAATGAGGAAAAACGTCTATGAGATATTATCTCACACTGCTTCAAATGGCATATATCAAAAAGACTGGAGCCAGTCAGTGTTGATGGGCAATACGTGGTGACAGCCTCTATGGAGCACAGTATGGAGACTTCTCAAAAAAGTAGGAAATGAACTTCTATATGACCCAGCTACTTCACTTCTTGACATTATCCCCACACACTAAAACAGTAATCAAAAAAAAATATGTATGCACACCTATTTTACATATGTTCATGTTGTCATATGTAAAATATACAGGATATGGAAAATAACCCAAATGTCCAACAGCAGAAATGGATAAAGATTATGTAGTATGCATACACATGTTGTTTTTTTTAATTGAACCATAGTGATTTACACATTACAAAGTTGTTAAATATTGGGTTTCAGTTATGCAATGTTCTATCACCTGCCCCTTCCTGCACATGTTATACTGTGTAACTAGAAGAAAGATTTCAGTTTGCCGCAACAAGGATGAAACTAGAATGTATCATGTTAAACAGAATAAGTCAAAGGACAAAAACAAATGCTAGAAGAACTCACTTATCTTTGGCATATAAAGAAATAAAACAGAGAAGCATACAATACTTAATAATGACAAGCCCTCAAGCTTGAACTATAAAACTAAAATTATGAAGAACTGGCTGTTCAGGGGGAAATGAGGGAAGGAGACAACGGTGATAGGAGGTATCAGCCATGTTGGAGGTGCTGAAGGTGTAGTAAATTTGCGCATCAAAACCATAAACACAAACTAGTGTAAGAATGTTATCTAAACTAATAAAGAAGTCAAATTTTTTAAAAAGAAAATGGTTTTCCTACAGATATAGAATAACTGCATTCAACTGTGGGATATAAATATACACCAGTGTTCTACTAGTTGTTGGAAATTGTTATGCCAAACTAGAATTGAGCATTGAATGTAGGCAAAAGGATATACATGATAACCCCTATGCGGTAAGCCATAATGTGCAATGTGTAAGAGATGGGAGAGAGAGAGGGAGAGAGAAACAAAGATACAGAGAGGAGGAGGAGGAGGAGGAGGAGAGAGAAGGAGAAGGAGAAGGAGAAGGAGGAGAAGGAGGAGGAGGAGGAGGAGGAGGAAAAAAAAAGAAGAAGAAGAAGAAGAAGAAGAAGAAGGAGGAGGAGGAGGAGGAGGAGGAGGAGGAGGAGAAAAAGAAGAAGGAGGAGGAGGAGAAGGAGAAAACAGGTTGGAGGAGGGGGAGGGAGTTTGGGGACATTGGTGGTGGAAAATGTGCACTGGTGGAGGGATGGGTGCTGCAACATTGTATGACTGGAACCTAATCATGAACGATCGATCACGATCCGATCTTCCCGTTAATCATCTATTTGCTGGGCGGGCCCGTATCTCATGCTGAGGCCGGCATCGGCTTGTAGGATAGCTCAAACCATTATATTGGTCATGAAAATGATCTAATATAATTTTTTTATTTGCATATCAAATACAGACATGGAGCAGAGCTTGCTAGGCTTGCCGTGGGCTCCTACCCCCTAAGCCTGGGTCATGAGGTGCCAGGGAGGGATGGCAGGTACTAGCCCTGGCCCGCCACCCCAGCAGAGCCTCACAACAAGCCAGACGACAACCCCACTCCATGAGGACCTCCATTTTCCACATAGGGACTTCCCCCTCATAAGAACTCCACCCAGCAGACCAGCCTATCACAGTCCAGCTCATCGAGATCCACCCTGCTGCAGTCTTTTATAATCCAGCCCAGGTATGTTGATCCAGAGACAGACATGGGGCATAGCTGCTACTGGCTCTCACTGTGCCCAGCCGTTCATGAGGTGCCTGGGAGGGATGGCGGGTTCTAGCCCTGGCCCGCCATCCCAGCAGAGCCTCACAACAAGCCAGATGACCCCCACTCAATGAGGACCTCCATTTTCCACACCGGACTTTCCCCTCATCAGAACTCCACCCAGCACACCAGCCTATCACAGCCCGGCTCGCGTGGCCGCTTGCAGCCAAGTGGTTCATCAATAAATGCTGGACTTTGAGATGATTACAAGAGTATGCTACACGCATGGCAGAGCCTGGCAAGCTACCTGTGTCGTATTTGATATGCCAGATACCAGTAACAATTCATTCCCATGACCTGATGGAATGGTTTGAGGCTCTTTATGTTCCTGGAGCAAGCAGGTGCCCTTGGGCTCTACTGGCATGAGACAGATCATATGGAGATGTTACTGGTGCCCGCTCGAGCAAATCGGCGATGAACGGGAAGACAGTGATACAGTGAATTTTTTAAAAAAATGAAAATATTTTTCCTACTATGTTGGCCCTGGAAAAAGAAAAGGATGTCTTCGTTTCCCTACCCTTCTGCCCACTGGCTGTATACATCTATAAAATACACTAAATGCTGGGATTCCATAAGTCATTGACCAATGAATTGACAGCTCCCATCTCACTCCTGTACTCTAATCCCAATGCCTTTTCTAAGCTTCCTGGGCCATTAGAACACAAATTAGTAGTCAAGTGTCGGGGAACGCCGCTGGGGTCCCCAACAGTGTCAGGACAGAGGTTCTCTTCTACCTCCAAGGACGCCTGGAGAACAGATGAAAACTCACAAGTCCAGTGCAGTTCCAAAAAAGGCTTTTAATAGTACAAAAGCTCTTCCACAGCACTCCAATATAATGAACAAACTCTAGCTCTGGTCCGAACTTAGACCATACAAAAGAGCCTAAGTGTCCCACCAAAGAGAGAGAAGATCTTACCCGAGCTGAGTCCTATCCAGAAGAAGGAGCAAAAGGTCAAAAAGCAAAAGCAAAAAGCCAAAGCCACAGGAGCCAAAAGCCAAAAGCGAAAAAAGTCCAAAGGGGCCTCAAGTCAGTCCCCTTATATACCAAAGTAATCCAGGGAGGATCATGTCAGCAAAGAACTCTAAGCAGAGTGTAGTGCCACACCCTATTGCAGGTATAAACAAAGGTTACACCAAGGACTAATCTTTTCTTCTGAGATTATCTCTTATGCAAAACACTGGGGGCCGCTGGTATAAAGTAATACATCTTAACTTCATGAGCTTCATGTAATCTAGATGGTCCTTCTTATCATTATCTGCACCAGGGTGATTCTGAGTATCTTGTTCTCATGTACTGAAAGGGTCACATTCGCCTGCTTAGAGCAAACTAGTATGATCCTTCCTCTAGTCTTCCTATAGTCTCAACATAGCCAGGGTGGTAGTCTGCTGGTAAATTCTAACTGTCCCACGCTGGGTGCAGTGTGTATAAAAAGGAGTTGTGCCCAATCTAGAAAACATAGAAGTCTTAGTAGATGTATAAGTCAGAAGTTATTCAGTCAAGGTGACTTCTGTAACTGCCACACCCTCTAGCAGTGTTTACTTAGAAGAGAGGTCTCATTAGAATGAACCTTGGCTTAAATAGATTAAGCTGGGAGTGGGCAAAACAACAAAACTCCCAGAATAGCTAAACCTGTCCTCCAACAGTCAAGAACTCCCATACTTTCAGACAAGTACAGACTGGAAGGGTAAAGAAAGCATCATGGTATAAAATAACTCATTCTGACATCCCACTACCATATAAGCTCATTTTACATATTCCGGAGACTAATAAATAAATATAAAAAGAGATCAACTAAATGTAAAAGTTTTTCTGATACGGTTAAGACAGAGAAGGGAATAATGTGCTAATAATTGTCGAAAGGGCTAATACCAACCTAGAATTGAGCATTAAATACAGGCAAAAAGATACACATGATAACCTCTGAGTGTATGTATTGCAATCCACAATATGTAAAAGAAGGAAGGGGGCGAGAAAGAGAGGAAAGAGATAAAGAATCTGCCAGAGGCAGGCTAGGGGGGGGGGGAGGGAATCGGGGACATTGGTGGTGGGAAGTGGGCACTGGTGGAGGGATGGCGGCTGGAATACTATGTGACCAAAACCCCAAACAAGAACATCTTTGCAATTGTATATCTCTCAGTAGTATAATAAACTACTCTCAGTAGTTCCACCCTGCAGCAGTCTTTTTTTTAAATCTGGCTCAGGTATGCCGGTCCAGAGATTCACAGACATGGGGCAGAGCTGCTACTTGCTCTCCCTGTGCCCAGCTGCTCACGAGGTGCTCAGGAGGGATGGCTGGTTCTAGCCCTGGCCCACTACCCCAGAACAGCCCTGCAACAAGCCAGACGACCCCCCCACTCCATGAGGGCCTCCATTTTCCACATCCGGACTTCTCTCTTGTCAGAACTCCACCCAGCTGACCAGCCTATCACAGCCCGGCCCAGCGCGCAAAAGGGCCGCTGCGGTTCTATCAATAAATGCTGGACTTAGAGATGACTACAAGAGTATGCTACCTGCACGGCAGAGCCTGGCCACCTACCAGTGTTGTATTTGATATGCCAGATACCAGTAACAATTATAGACCTCATTCCGGAATGGATTGAGGCTCTTTATGTTCCTGGAGCAATCAGATGCCCTTGGGCTCTACTAGCATGAGACAGGACATATGGAGATGTTACTGGGGCCCCTCAAGTAAATCGATGGTGAATGGGAAGATAGTGACAGTGAATAATAAAATATTAACTAAAAAATTTCTCTGATACTAGGTGCAACTGACACCTCCAGGGCCATCTCACGACAGGGACGAGTCAAATGCTAACTCTACCAAGGCCCCAGTAGCCATACTCAACCCCCACAACTGTACCAGGCCTCAGGCTGGACGGCCCAGTTAAGTATTCTGGATTTCTTGGAGCATGTTGCAACCAGCAGCATCACATCTCCAAACTCTACATTACTCACATGCTAGTAGGAGCACACCAGATTGATGTGAGACTGTAACACGAAGCCAACTAACTCAACTAACAAAAAACATTACCAGGAAAGGCTTCACTTGTATCACTTCACTTGTCTTCCCATTGTTCATTGATTTGCTCAAGCGGGCACCAGTAACATCTCCATATGTCCTGTCACATATGTGACATATGTCACATAGTGTAGCCCAGGGCATCTGCTCGCTCCAGGAACATAAAGAGCCTCAAACCATTCCATCAGGTCATTGGAATGAGGTCTATAATTGTTACTGGTATTTGGCATATCAAATACGACACGGGTAGCTTGCCAGGCTCTGTCGTGTGGGTGGAATACTCTTGTAGTCTCCTCTCATCTCGTGCATTTATTGGTGAACTGCGCGGCCACAAAGCCTGGGCTGGACTTGAAAAAGACAGCTGTAGGGGGATCTCTGACGAGCTGGGCTTGTGATCAGCTCTTCTGCTGGGTGGAGCTCTGATGAATTGGGGAGTCCAGATGTGGAAAAAAGGTTTGATGATCACAAGGTTTTCTGCGTGAACTTTCTCATGCTGAGATCCACATTCCTCTTTTTAGCCTAACTTGCAACAATAGCTTAGTACATTTGCAGGCAAGTCTTAATATCCCCATGGTAAGATATAACAACTTGACTAATTTTATTTTACTGAAGTGTTTTTATTTTCAAATTTTCCAGTAGTCATTTAGTGATAACAAGCAATAAAAATAAATTATTGTGGGCCTTCTATGGGGGCAGGTTTGAGGGGTGGTTGGGAAAATGGAGGAAAAGGTGGAGGGAAGGCGACAGTGGTGGTGAGACTGGTGTTTGAAAACTGAATGTCTGTAACAAACCGTCATGAACAACTGTGTAAACCACAGTGCTTAAATAAAGTGTAGGGGGAACTCATTCTGTACATAGGCATATTACTCATGATTTCCGAAACCTGTGCTTGTTTTCTACATGAAGTTCAGTATCTCTGATTCTTCCTGTCTGGATCTTTGGTGTACCTGGGACCTTTCTATCACAATCCCTTACACATAAACGAACACACATATGCATATGTTTTAGTACATTAGAATGGCATAATTATTTATAATGTCCCATCTGGGACTCTAGCAGTCTTTACTGACGATTCTGAACTTATTTCTATCTCAGGCATAGTTAATTTCTACACTTGGTTAAGAATTCAAACTTCACTCTTCCAGCAAAAGTGTTACTGAATCCTTGCTATTCAGTTAAAATCTTCAAATGCTCTCCTACTTTACGAAAGTTCTTCTCATGATACTCTTTCCTAGAGACCATTCTTTTCCTATGCAATTACTATACATTCAATTAAATTGAACTGCTTTGGCTGCAAAATCACATTTCTAGAAAGTTTTTCCCTGAAAGACACAACTGACCATCAGAAAAATTAAAGCACTGTCGTGAACCCAATTATGGTCCATTTTCCTCTTTGAACTTTAAAGAGGCCCCAGTAGGAGGATCTCAAGCTCCCATTAATAGTGATGAGTTATTGCAAAGATCTCTTAAATCACTATCAGATCTACTACATAGCAGCCAAAGAAATCCTTATAAAGTATAAATAAGAGCATGTCATTTACCTCACTTTCAGCAGGAAATTCATATTACTCACTTAGAATTATAAGGCCTTTATCCTCTCCATAGCTACTTTTCTCACTTAGTTTTTCCACAGTTATACCAGATAACACGATTCCACTTATTCCTATCAAAAATTACTTTGTTAATTTGTATAACTGGTTCCTTTTTAGAATGGGTAAACCCCTTGAGGGCAGAGAGAATGCATCTCACTCAGACTCACTTAATCAGTATCTTTCAGAGTAGTTGGATTATAGTAGGTACTCAATGAATATTTTTAATGAACTACTTTATTAATAGAAAGCAGATGCCTGGTCTAATTCATGACTCACAAACACTTGTAGGAAGGAAGCCAGTATCGTTTATTTCAGTCATTTTTATTCTTTCCACAGGAGACCTAAACAACCAACCAAACTACAAAATTCAGGCATCGTCCTGGAACTTGCTTTGTTAATAATTATTCTTTTACCTACTTCTAGAAACCAATAAACTTACTGAACTCATGTGTATCAGTACTTCGTAAACCTGCACAGAAACGTGGTTAGACTTAACCCACAATGTGGTTGCCACAATATTTTTTATTTACTGAGTGAGTTTTTTATTCTTCAATAGATACAAGATTTCATCTAAATACACATCTAGCACATTACTTCACCTTCCCTCTCTACAAGTACCACAAAATAAAAGCCAAAGAGAATAGATAGGTTAAAGCATTTGCCTTACATCCCATGATCCCAGTTTAATCTTCAGCACCATATATAGTCTCCCAGGAACTGCCAGGAGTCACTCCTGAGCACAGTCAGAAATAGTCTCTGAGCACTGTACTGTGTGCACCAACCAACCCCCTGCCCCCAGCATAAAAGAACCACAAAATACAATGCTGAACTTATGTGGGTTTTTCAATGTCACCCAATCTGAGATCTCCCCATTCTTATCAGCACTGTGCTACTTGACAAGTCAGGATCATTTAAAATATTTTCATTGTATTTTTCCATATATTATTTCACCAAGGATTAATTTGTAACAGTGATTAACTTTAAAGTCGGAAGAACTAATTTCCTATGGGAAAGAATAGAGTTCAACTACATAGGCAGACTTGTCTTAATGGTGTGTTCAAAAGGTGACAAGAATGAGCTGTGACCAGTGCCACTACAATCCTTGACTTGGTCCTCTAACTGAGGCAGGCTGGGGTCTTATTTACTAACTCACAGATACCACACAGAATTAGAAAATGAAAAAGTCCTTAAATGTCAGATTTTCCATATACCAATTATAAATTGGCCTGAAAATGTTTGACAAAGGAATAAGATAGGGAGTAACTTCAGACGATAATGTTTTTCTTATTTGTTTGTTTGTTTTATTGAATCACCATGAAATAGACCATAACAATGTTCATGATTGCGTTTCAATCATACAATGTTTCAAGACCCATCCCTCCACCAGTGTACATTTTCCACCACCAATGTCCCCAGTTTTCCTCCCTCCATCCTCCAACCCCTCCCTATCCCCACCCCAGTCTGCCTATGTAGCAGGTAATTTACTTTCTCTCTCTTCCTCTCTCTCTCTCTTCTCTCTCTCTCTCTCTCTCTCTCTCTTGCTTTCTGTCTGTCTGTCCCTCTTTGTCTGTCTCCTTTCATGCATTCTGGTTTGCAATACAGGTACTAAGAGGTCATCAATTTGTTCAGTACTATCCACTTGTTTTATTAGGAAGGTACAACTAGAGTAGCTTTGGGGGTATGAAGGTGTCGGTAGGACTTCTGGAAGTACAGGAAGGTGGTGTGAGGTAGCCCATCCCGACTCCAAGAAAAGCCTGGAGATTTCAGTCACAAAACTCACATATTTGAATTTTCAGCACTTTAATTTCTCAGTGAGGTCTGTCTACAAACATTGAAGTCTGGCCCGAGACTCGTCAACAATTTTGGATTGTGGGAGCAAGCAGCTGCTGGGGTTCTGTTTAGGCAGAGACTATGCTAACTGGGGGAAGATTTATCTGGAGCAAGGCTGACAAGTGAGCTTGTATAGTGGAGCTGGAGGTAGTTTGTGGGCACAACTCCTGCATACCTAAATTTTGGCAGTTTCATTTCTCAGAAATCTTGCTTCTGATTTATTAGAGTCCAGACAGAGGATTAGCAGCAACTTCGGGGTGTCTAAAGCTCAAGAGTACTATCAGGTTGCTGATGCTCTGCCCAGTAGATCCAGGTTGAACTACCGGAGGTACTGCGGCCTCTGGGCCCCAGTGATGATGGCAGTAGCTGCCCCAATAGAGACCAAGACCAGAGCTAGGGTGACTTCTGTATGCAGCGTGGGCATTTCGGGTGGGCCACAGCCACCAGTCCAACAGAACCTGACCAGGACCACATGACCTGTCCTCTGGTCTAGCCTCCAGCCAGTTGGCCCTCATGGAGATTTTCCCTATAACATGCTGTGGATGGCACCTCGTGGCAAGGGCTGATCAATAAAGCAGTGGTGGTGGGGACTCCATGCTGAAGGGGAGTCATTTAGGTGCCCCAGACAGCCCCCCACTGTAGGAACCCAGGGCACCCCCTCAAATCCAGGATCTGTGTTCTGCGATAGTGCCATATTGAACCCAAAGGAGCACTATTCAATCACTCAAATATTCTGCCACCATGGCAACTGCTACCCATGGCACTAAGAACTGTGGTAGCTCCGCCACCTTCAGCGCCATCTTCAGGAGTCCACTCTGTGCTGGCACTCCATGGCAGGCGCCTAGCTGGTTTATTAAAGGCACTCACTCTTTTTGAGATGTCCTTGGGACACTGAGCAGCTCCACAGTCGCAGGAGCAGTGGCGAAGGTTTTAGACTTGGCCTGGCTTCAGGGCCCAGCGCTGGCACCCAGCCAGGAGGGAGCCTCTGGGGCCACCTGAGCTGCTGCTCATAATGGAACTTGAGATGCCACAGCAGTTCCAGGTGCCAGGCTGGACTTGAAAAGTGCTTTAAAAAAATGACACGTATATTCATTCCCATGAGATTGTGCAGTTTCTGTGCTCTCGTCCCCGCATCTCAGCGCTCCGGAGTCAGAGCACTCCACCCACCAGCACCTGCTGCTGCACCACTGCCATCTTGGCTCCCCCAGATAACATTTTTCTTGCCATTGTCCCTTTCATGGCTGAACCTAGCAGTGCTTTGCTGATTAATATTGCAGGAGAACGATAATCTGTCAAACACATGTTTGTTGTTCCTTTAACTGAAAGTCGTGGTTAATTCTCACTGCAGCAAGTGAACAGAAGTACAAACCTAGTTTGCCCCAGGGATGGAAGAGAATGAATATTAAATAAAACCTTTGGAATCTGTGAGAATGGGAGGAGTATGAGTCAGAGAAACCCATATGCAAATCTATATCCATGTTCCCGATTCTTACTGGTCCCTATGATATGCAGTCATTATTACTGTGAGTTAAAGGGCAGGGCACTAACTGACAGATCAGCTTCCGGTGCCCTGGAGGAGACATGGGCAGGAAGGCATAGACAGAGTATTCTCCAAAAGTCATGCTGCCTTTGTTATTTAAAAACATGTACATCACAAAACAGATATTGAAAGTCTGTATTCCTGTGGGGTTTCACCCTGATTTCTACACAGCACGTAAGTACATTATTCACTCCTGCCTTATTCATTTCCTTCTAACTGATACAAGAACCCCAAAGTGTTCACATCCAAAGGTAATGCAAATTTACAGTCAGAAACTACTTTTCTTTCACTGGATTTGGAGTGAGGAGGGCAATGGCAGAGAGGGGAGATAATTTAAGTTGCTCTATTGTTGGGAGTAAGAGAAGTAATTCTTGCTTACATCAGCAGCTTCCAGTCCCGCCATCATTACCACCCTCCTTTATTTTATTTATCTCTTTACAGCCTATCTGATAATGCTATAACCATTTCCTGTTGTATACTGGCTGAGGAAGCTTTCTCCAGGCCCAAGAGCAAATCAATAAAAGTAAGGCATAATGATTCATAAAAATAAAATTGTCATCATTATTGTTCAATTATTGCTGTGTCTGTGGAAAGAATCTCAAGAACTGAAGGTTTCTTGGCTAATATTTATAATCTGTGTTGAATGGTGCTAATGAATGAGTGGGTGTGCATTAGACTGAAGTGCAATGGTGTTTGATTTATACTAAGTCCAGGTCTGATTGCTAATGTTAAATCCATTAAAGTGTCTCTTAGATCTGCCTTAATGTACTCCCTGCATATAATAGAGCTTAAACATACTCGTTTACTTAGCTTTTCATTATTGGTTGAATATTTGTCTTTATTACATTATCCCCATGATAAATTTGGCTTATGATAGTTTAAAAAACAGCACTTTGGAAAAGTGAAGCTTTTAAGAAGCTATAGAAGTCACTCCAGCTTCCCCCATCTTCCACCCACAGATAAAAGAGCTGAATATCCCTAAATAATTATTATTTTTATGAGTTCAAACTGTTAAATCCAAGTATGTCCCAGATCACAAAATTCAGATGCTCAGGGGGAAAGAAATATTTCATCCAGGAAGGAAAATAACAAACAGAAATGAAAGCTATCTGCCTAAGCCGCTACCTTTGGAGTGTCTCTGGGGTGGAAAGCTTTTTGTGTTTCTTTAAAACACTTCTCTCAGAAGGAATCCATAAAGCACAAGTGTAAATAGGCCCCACAGGTTGAAAAGAATAGATGTAATCATCAAGAGCCGCCTCTAAGGTCAAACACTTGCGGGGATTCTGAAAAGGACAGTGAGTATGAAGTTGGCCGCTGCCTACACTCCGTCTTTTAATCTACAAAGGGTTTTCCATTCACAAGCCAGACAGTCCCAGAAGACAGGGAACAAGTCAATTTGGTGAGGGCTGTGCCAGGGGAATTTCTGATGCTCACTTCCGACTCCAATGCTTCACTGCCTCTACTTGAGTGCTAGACTTTCTACAAAATTTAGTGACATGTGTCAGCATTCGGCAGAGGAACAGACAATACTGCTCTGACAGTATTGCTGCTACCTCTAGTTTGGTTTGAGGAAGACTTGATTACTGTTTCAATTTCCTCAATAGTAATAGTCCTGTTTAGGTATTCCAAGTCTTTTTGTTCTTGTTCTGAACAAAGACTTGGCAGGTTATAGGAATCCAGGAATTTAATCATTTATTCAAGGTTCTCTCTTGTTACATGGCATACATACTCTCAAAGGAATCTATGATTACCTTCTTATTTGGTTTATTCAGGTTATCTCTGTGTGTGTGTTGTGTGTGTGTGTGTCTTGCTAGTGATTTGTCAATCTTGTTTATTTTGGGGGGTTTTTGCTCTCTCTCTCTCTCTCTCTCTCTCTCTCTCTCGCTGTGGTTTACCAATCTTTTTTATTTTTTCAAAGAACCAGCTCTTGGTTCCATTGATGTTTTTGGATTGTTTTGTTGGAACTCCAGCTTGTTGATTTGTGCTCTAACTTTTATTAATTCCTTCCTCCTGCTTGAGTTGAGCATCTTTTATTGATCATTTTTAAGACCTTAAGCTGTGAAATAAAATTACTTATTTGGCCCCTTTCTTCCTTCCTGATGAATGCTTGAAGAGCTCTAAGCTTTCCCCTTAACGCCACTTTAGCTGTTTCCCACAAGTTCTGGAAGCTTGCATCTCTTTATTACTGGTTGTTCATCAGTGAGCTGTTTAATTTCCAGGTGTTTGATTTGACTCTCTGTTTCCATGTGTGATTAACATCTATTTTCAGTGCATCATGTTCTCTTGCCTTTCATTGAGCTTAGAAGAGGTCTTTTCCTATCTTCTATTGTTGCCTGAGCATTTTTTCAACTCCCCTTCAAGCTTACTGATTCTGTCTTCAGCTCTTGTCATTCTACTGTTTGATGATTCCATTGAGTTTTTCATTTCATCTACAAAAAATGTTTTAATTAATTACATTCTGTTTGGCTGTCCATTCCACTGTTTCTTTCTTATCCTCCTGTATTTTCCTGGCTGTCTGTTTCACAGCTTCTTTGAGTTCATTGAACATTCTCACCATTTCATCTCTGAATTCTTCATCAGAGAGATTGTGTATGTGGCCATTCCTTGTTGAGGCTTCAGGGCTCTTTTCTTCATTCACTCTTCATGGTGAGCATCTGCACTTCCCCCACCCCCACCCCAGGATGCTGTGGTAGCCTGGAAGAGGTGGATCCTTCAAATGCACTATCAATGTTCCCGTCTCACTGTCAGGTACAACTCTGGGGAGTTCAATAGACAGTGAGCTGCTCTTTCCCCTTCAAGGGTGTTACATTCCTCCCTTGGTGTTCTGTGTGGAATTGTCTGAAGCCTCTAGGCTCCAGACAAAAATCACATTCTTTAGCCTGAACTTAGAGTTAGATTTAGGTTGGGATTGTATTCATTCTTGTGTTTGCCATTATTTTTGTGACATTGGCAGGTATGTTGAATGTACTATTAGCCTAAAGTTGTTGGGATAGCTAGTGTCAAGTATACAAGACCAATATATGGGTCCAATGCAATATGGAAGGGGAGATTAACTGGCAGTCACTGCCTGGGTAGCCATGTCTCCCCATCACCAAAGTTCTACCTGGAGGGAGGGACCATGTGTTGGCACAGGTGCTGAGGTCACAGCTCCAGTCCCATTGCAGGTTTTTGCACTTCTAAGAAACATGATATCCCCTACTGCCTATGCACTTTATCTGGGCTGCTTACTCTGATTTGGATGCTCCAAAGAGACTCAGTATGGAGCTGGCAATGAGAGTTGGATGAATGACACCTAAATCTCTGGATAAGATGAAGCAGATTATTAGGCATGGAAAATAAACAGATCCCACCAATCAAAAATAAGGCAATAACTCCTTACACACCCACAGTTATTTGGTTCTTGCTTGTGGTATAATCAAAAGGCTCTAATCAACAGGCTCTGAGTAAGCCCATGCAAAGTCTAGGAAATACAAAGACTGATTGATAAAAAATTGATCCCCATAATTTCTTCCTTAGGTTCTGTTGTGTGGAAGAAAATGAGGAACATATTCAATAAATTGCATAGCCAGAGATAAACAAGGAGATAAGCCCTAAACATTTTTTCCATTGAACCACAGTGAGATACAGTTACAAAGTTGTTAATGATTGGGTTTCAAGGGCCAGAGCAATAGTAGAGTGGGTATACCATTTGCCTTGCATGTGGCCCAGGTTTGATCCCCAGCATACCATATGGTGCCCTGAGCACTGCCAAGAATAATTCTTGAAGAACCACTAGCAAAGTAACTAGAAGCAAAGATAAACATATGGGACTACATGAGACTGAAAAGCTTCTGCACCTCAAAAGAAACAGTGACCAAGATACAAAGACAGTCCACAGAATGGGAAAGAATATTCACCCAATACCCTAAGGGGTTAATATCCAGGATCTATCAGGCACTGGTAGAACTTTACAAGAAGAAAACAGCCAACTCCATCAAAAAAATGGGGAGAAGAAATGAACAGAAAGTTCGACAAGGAAGAAATTCGAATGACCAAAAGACATATGAAAAAATGCTCATCATCATTAATCATCAGAGAGATGCAAATTAAAACAACAATGAGATATCATCTCACACCACAGAGACTGGTGCATATCCAAAAGAGCAAGAACAATAAGTACTGGCATGAATGCGGGGGAAAGGGAACTCTCATCCATTATTGGTGGGAATGTCGACTGGTGCAGCTTTTTTTTAAAACAGTATGGACATTCCACATAAGACTAGACATTGAGCTCCCATTTGACCCAGCCAGACCACTCCTGGGAAAGCCAAAAACACACAGCAGAGACACCATCTGCACTTATTTTCATAGCAGCACTATTCACAATAGCCAGAATCTGGAAACAAGTAGGGTGCTTGAGAACTGATGACTGGGAAAAAAACTTTGGGGGCCGGAGCTATCGCACAGTGGGTAGAGCGTTTGCCTTGCATGCGGCCAACCCAGGTTCGATCTTTGGCATCCCATATGGTACCAGAGCACCGCCAGGAGTAATTCCTGAGCAAAGAGCCAGGAGTAACCCTAAGCATTGTCGGGTATGACCCAAAAAGCAAAAAACAAAAAACAAAACAAAAAAAAAAAAAAACTTTGGTACACAATGGATTACTATGCAGCTGTTAGGAAAAATGAAGCTATAAAATTTGCCTATAAATGAATGGACATGGAGAGGATCATGTTGAGTGAAATTAGCCAGAAGGAGAAAGACAGATATAAGAATGACTCCATTTATTTGCATGACATAAATGTATATATATATACATTTATATAATGTATATATATACATTTATGTCATGCAAATAAATGGAGTCATTCTATATCTGTATATATATATATATATATATATCTTTGTATTCCTGAAGCAACCAGATGCCATCCGGCTACACTGGCATGTGATAGGGTCAAATGGAAATTTTACTGGCACTCACTCAAGCAAATCGATGAATAACAGGATGTCAAGTGATAAGTGATCAAGTGATCAAGTGATATATATATATACATATATATCACTTGATATAGCTATAATATATATACATAATAATACCAATATCCAAGGAAAGGTGAAAGATGGATCAGGAGGTCTTGTCAAAGGTGAAAATTACCACTACCTGTGGGAGTCAGAAGTTATGTAAGACAGAGAAGGGAACAGTGTGCTAATAATTGTCGAAAGTGCTAATACAAACCTAGAACTGAGCAAAAATACAGGCAAAAGATACACATTATAACCTCTCAGTGTATGTATTGCAGTCTGCAATGTGTAAGAGAAAGATGTGAGAGAGAGATTGAAAGTGAGAGAGAGAAAAGAGATAAAGAACCTGCCATAGAGACAAGCTGAGGAGGGAGAGGGGAATCGGTGACATTGGTGGTGGGAAATGGACACTCGTGAAGGGATGGTTGCTGGAACACTGTATCACCAAAACTGAAACATGAACTACTTTGTAATTGTATATCTCATGGTGGTATAATAAAATTAGATAGATAGATAGATAGATAGATAGATAGATAGATAGATAGATAGATAGATAGATAGATAGATAGATAGATAGATAGATAGATAGATAGATAGATAGATAGATAGATAGATAGATAGATAGATAGATAGATAGATGGATAGATAGATAGATAGATAGATAGATAGATAGATAGATAGATAGATAGATAGATAGATAGATAGATAGATAGATAGATAGATAGATAGATAGATAGATAGATAGATAGATAGATAGATAGATAGAGATAGATAGATAGATAGATAGATAGATAGATAGATAGATAGATAGATAGATAGATAGATAGATGGATAGATGGATAGATCGATGGATGGATTGGATGGATGGATGGATGGATGGATGGATGGATGGATGGATGGATGGATGGATGGATGGATGGATGGATGGATGGATGGATGGATGGATGGATGGATGGATGGATGGATGGATGGATGGATGGATGGATGGATGGATGGAGAGATATAGAGATAGATAGAGAGAGAGATAAAGAAGAATTTTCTAGTGAGAACCCAGAATAAACCTCTGAGCATCACCAAGTAGGACTTAAAAATCAAATAATAATAATGATTTTTAAATAATTGGGGGGGAATCCAAGGCATTAGTGTTGAGAAGGGGGCACTGGTGGAGGGATAGGTGCTGGAATACTATATAACTAAAACCCAATCATGAACAGCTTTGTAATTGTATATCTCATGGTAGTATAATAAAATTTTTTTTCAATTTAAAAATGATTGAGTTTCGGTCATACAATGTTCCAATATCAGTCCTTCCATCAATGTATATTTTCCACCACCAATGTCCCCCCACCCCTAAACTCTTGCAATAGACCATGACTAGCCCTAGACTGTAAGTGCTGTGTGAATTGGGCAGAAACACTGTAGCAGGTCTTTATAGAGACCATGTGGTAGGACAGACTTTATTGGAGAGATATGTGCATCAAAATTGGAAAGATAAAATAATTTGACCTAAACTAGGCAAAACATTCTTTGGGTGGATCAGGAGGGGGATTGTTGAGTCTCCTGGGTATTCTAAACCATCCAGGCCTGTGGTTCAAAGCAAGGAACATAGGGTGCAGTGCTTCTTGGGCTCTACTTTACTAGGGATTATCTGAGTCTTCCAGGAGTGCTGTGGCTCAGAATTAAATATTTTTATTATATTTTAAAACTGAGTCACATACACACTGTATACAATGTTGAAAATTACCAAAATCCAACTGCCTGTCACACATTTTCACTGAATCTGCTCATTCGGCATCACCTGACACTGATATCTTTAGTTTTGCATAAAGCAAATCTAATCTGGACTTGAATCTGAAACAACTCTATTTGGGGAGAGGGGACACGCAATGACAAAGAAATGAAGAGGTTGCTGCTACTTTCTGTTTAGGAGACCATGCAGTTCTGGTCTTCCAGACCTCCCACATGTAAATCTAGCCCGTTGAGTCACCTTACTAACCCTCTACTCTATTTATGATGTCTTCAAATTTCATAATGGAAATGTTTTGCTACTAACAGTAGAGATATATGGATTGATATCAATTGATATTTGATTGGCACAAATACTGGCAGACTTTGACCGAGAATGTGGAAGGGGTAGGTCTACAGCTGAATCTCAACAAAACTATGTTCATGAAAAATGAACTAGTTCCAGAGGCCCCATTCACTCTCAATGGAACAAACATCTCTGAATGCAACAGCTATGTGTACCTAGGTATAGAAGTCAACATGATGAACGACCTGGAACCTGAGTTGCGCAGGAGGAAAAGAGCAGCATGGAATGCCTTCAAAGTGCCCAAGAATCGATGACTGGATAAAGAAAGCTCTTCTCCAAGCCTTTTCCAGAGACTCATAAATAAATTTTTAAAGACATCAACCAGCTGAAGAAATTTATCAGACATAGCTCAGTTTACCTCCGTTGCTATTCCAGAATCAGGGACGCTGTCTCATTTGCCAAGGCATCGAAAATCATATGGGCTGGACATGTAATGTGATTTGGAGATGACCGCTGGACTAGAGCCGTTACCGACTGGATCCCATGGGATGTCAAAAGATCACGTAATCAAAAGATCACGTGGCTGCCCACCTACAAGATGGTCAGACTTCTTTGTCAAGACCCTGAAAGAACGGTTTGAGGCTCTTCGTATTCCTGAATCAACCAGATGCCATTGGGCTACACTGGCACGTGATAGGGTCCAAAGGAAATGTTACTACTGGCACCCACTCGAGCAAATCGATGAATAACGGGATTCAAGTGAGCAAGTTTTCAAGGCTAACAAAGGCTCTAGCAACAGCACTCATCCCCACCACTACAGCTACACCATGCGCTCAAAGCCACCTCATGAATATTCTCTGCAAAGACACCAATCTCCAAATAATTTCAGGTACTGGCACCTGGGATGCCGGGGATCGAACCCAGGCCGGCATAGGCCGGCCGCGTGTAAGGCAAACGCCCTACCCGCTGGGCTATCACTCCAGCCCTATCACTCACCTGGGCATTTCATGGACCACGAGAGCAACTTCCGACCCGAGTCCACCATCCCGATGGAGCCTCGGAGAAGCCCAGAGAAACCCCCACACCTTGCTGGCAGCGATCTTCACAATCCACACTCTGCAGCAGGTAAGATCTCCACCCAGCAGATTAATCCAGTCTCCAGCCTGCAGATTAATCCAGTCTCCAGTCTGGCTTGTCAGAAACCCAGCCTTCAAGGACTCACCACGCCGAGACCGGCCCTTCAGAGGAGAGTATTTCAAGTGCAGGGAATGCTTGAGCCTAAGACACAGGTACACCCGGCAGAGCAGAAATCAGCTTTCCCCATTGCGCATGGCCGGACATTACCATAAATATTCTACCCACCCCTCTGAGAGAGCCCCACAAAGTAATGAGAATATAGTGCCCGCATGGCAGAGCCTGGCAAGCTTTCCGATGCGTGTTCAATATGCCAAATCCAGTAACAGAAATGTTTATTTTCCTGACCCCGAAAGAGCCCTTAATATGGCAGCAGTAAGAAAGGTAAACAAGCAGTGCCTGATAAAATTCCATGGCCATCCTAGGCTGCAAAAATGAAGAATGACTAAAATGACTGTCTGTACTTTCAATGCATGTACGCTGGCATCGGAAGCATATATTGAGGATATGATGATGCAAGCGCAAAAGATCAAGTACGACATCATTCGTCTGACTGAGACGAGGAGGCGTCAGTCGCATCATACTGTATTTGACACAGGAGAAGAATTGTTCCTTGGAACATGCGACGAAAGAGGCATTGGTGGCGTGGTGTCCTTGTCAACACGAACATGGCCGTAAACATTGATTCATTTGAATGCCCAACAAACCGAATAGGACAATTACACTTGAAGAGATGTGGCCCACTGCCAGCAATTTCTATTTTCATTGTCTATGCACCAACATCCACATACAAAAAAGATGAAATTGAGAAATTCTACATGGAATTGGAGGAGTTCTATAAAAAGATCACACCTTCTACAAGATCATAGTCGGTGATTGTAATGCCAAGATAGGACCGAGAAGATCGGCTGAAGAACTCCACATCGGGACCCATGGCCTAGAATGGAACGAACAGGGTGAGAGACTATCTGAGTTAATCATGTCCACCAAGACCATTCATGGGAACTCACAGTTCCAGAAAGCTGAAGCGAAACGTTGGACATGGGAATCTCCTGGTGGACAGTTCCACAATGAAATTGACCACATCATCTTCAATCGATGGTTTTGTCTGACCGATGTTGCTGTCGTCCCCAAATTCCAAACAGGATCGGACCACCGTCTCCTTCGTGAAAAATTCTACTTCCCGCAACAGGGGAGAAAAGGCCGCAAAGTTTAAGAAGAGAATTCCCAGAATGACCACCAACTGGGAACTCTTTGGCACCATTGCAGCAACATGGGAAGATACCATCATTGGCGACATCGATGAAGAATACAACCGACTGGTTCAACACCTCCATGATTGTGCAAAGAATGCCGAGAGAGAGAAAGACACAAAAGAACGCCTGTCTTCTGAAACTCTCGAGCTCATTCACCAACATGGCAAGGCGCGAGCCTCAGGAGACCAAATGCTAACGTCCAAGCTTGCTAAACGGTGCAGAGAAGCGATAAAAGAAGACCTCAAAGAGAGAAGAGCAGAAATACTGGAAGATGCAGCAGAAGCCGGGAAAAGCATTCGCACTGCCCGCCTGTCCTTTGCCAACTATAAGACCAAGATGACTGCCCTCCGATGCCCTGATGGATCTATCACATCTTCCAGAAAGGCAATGGAGAAGATTATCCAGGACTTCTACTCAAATGTGGCTATCTCTTTGATAGCCACATCCACCTGTCCACATACCAAATTCCACAGGATGGATATGTCATTCCCAACGTTCTCCCTTCTGAAATCCGACATGCCATCTCGTCGGTAAAGAAGGGAACAGCACCAGGCCCAGACAAAGTCAGACCCGAACACCTGAAGAATCTGCCGTCGGTACTCATCAATACACTAGCTCGGCTCTTCACACGCTACCTGTCCGAATGCAAGGTGCCCTCCCAATGGAAAACCAGCAGGAGAGTTCTACTGTTCAAGAAGGGAGACATTCACGACATCGGCAACTATCGCCCCATCTGCCTGTTGTCTGTCATCTACAAGCTGTTTACACTAGTCATCCTGAACAGGATTAGCAGAACACTAGATGAAGGACAACCATGCGAGCAAGCAGGCTTCCGGAAAGGATTCAGCACAATCGACCATATCCACACAGTAACCAAGCTCATTGAGGTTTGTAGGGAGTACAAGATGCCGCTCTGTCTCGCGTTCATTGATTTACAGAAAGCCTTTGATTCTGTGGAGACTGAGGCAGTCATCGAAGCCCTAGCCAAACAGGGTGTTCAAACCCAATACATCAAGATCCTTCGTGAGCTGTATTATGGATTCACCACCAGGGATCTCACCATTCTACAAAGAAGTGATCATTAATGTGAAAAGAGGGGTTCAACAGGGTGATACCATTTCACCAAAACTCTTCAGTGCCACCCCAGAGAACATCATGCAACAATTAGAATGGGAAGGAATGGGAGTGAAGATAGATGGTCAGCAACTACACCACCTCCGCTTCGCTGATGACATCGTTCTAATAACACCAAACATTAGCCAAGCGGCACAAATGCTGGCTGACTTTGACTGAGAATGTGGAAAGATAGGTCTATAGCTGAATCTAAAGAAAACAATGTTCATGAAGAATGAACTAGTTCCAGAGGCCCCATTCACTCTCAATGGAACAAACATCTCTGAATGCAGCAGTTATGTGTACCTAGGTCGAGAATCAACATGATGAACGACCTAAAACCTGAGCTGTGCAGGAGGAAGAGAGCAGCATGGAATGCCTTCAAAGGCATCGAAGAAATAGCTAAAAAGGACAAAGAACCTCCCGGCTCCGGGCACATCTCTTTGACTCCACCATTCTCCCTGCATTAACATATGCCTCAGAGACCTGGGCCCTACAAAAGCAGGATGAGAATGCTATTCGGGTCTCCCAGAGAGGAATCGAAAGAGCTATGCTTGGAATATCACGCCTCACTCAAGTGAGAGAAGGAATCCGGAGTTCTGACCTCTGTCGCTATTCCAGAATCAGGGACGCTGTCTCGTTTGCCAAGGCATAGAAAATCAGATGGGCTGGACATGTAATGCGATTTGGAGACAACCGCTGGACTAGAGCCATTACCGACTGGATCCCACTGGATGTCAAAAGATCACGTGGCCACCCACCTATAAGATGGTCAGTCTTCCTTGTAAAGACCCTGAAGGAACTGTTTGAGGCTCTTCATATTCCTGAATCAAGCAGATGCCATTGGGCTACATTGGCACGTAATAGGGTCCAATGGAAATGTTACTGGCGCCCGCTTGAGCAAATCGATGAATAACGGGATTCAAGTGATCAAGTGGCACCTGGACTGAGATCTTTGGGGGTTTGTTTGGAGTCAGGGTGGATAGCCTCTCCCAACCCCTATACTCGGAAGCCCTAGCCGTCCTGCCCACCATCCACACTGCCTCCTTGTTGACTCTTTGGCCCAGACCATAGAATGGAAATGACTCCCTGAAACCGCAAAAAGCTTGATAAATTCTTAGACAAGGAGTTAATAACGGGGCGGAGCGATAGCCCAGCGGGTAGGGCATTTGCCTTGCCTGTGGCCAGCCTGTGCCGGCCCAGGTTCAATCCCCGGCATCCCATATGGTCCCCCAAGCACAGCCAGGAGTAATTCCTGAGTGCCGAGCCAAGAGTAGCCCCTGAGCATTGTCGGGTGTGCCCCCCAAAAAAGGAAAAAAAATAAAGATCATGTGTTTAAAAAAAAGAGTTAATAACTCTGTAATCTGGTATATCAATATTCACAATAATTTGTTTTTCAGATAGATCCATTGATATTAATATCGCAACTTTGCTATCTCATCAATTTTAATCCTAGAATTTTATCAGTTATTTTAACAGTTGCCACTTTTTTTCTACACTAATAAAAAGCTTTAAAAATAAAATTTAAAACAATATTTTTTGATATTTTATTTTTATTTTTATTTTTACATTTATTTATGTATTTTTGACAATTACAAAAATGTTCATGTTTGGGTTTCAAGCCACACAGTGTTCCAGCACCCATCCCTCCACCAGTGCCCACCTCCCACCACCAATGTCCCCGATACCCGATATCCTGCCCCCTCCCCTAGTCTGCCTCCATGGCAGGTTCTCCATCTCTTTTCTCTCCTTCTCTTTCTCTCTCTCTTTCATTCTCTCTTCCCTCTCTAACATGTTGGGGATTGTAATATACTTTTGACAATTATTGGTCCACTGTTCCTTTCTCTGTCTTACCTACTCTCTACTCCCACACATTTGTGGTAGTTTCCACCTTTGGCAAGACCTCCTGATTCACATTTTGCCTGACCTTGGATATTGGTATCATAATATGTGTGTTTATATATATATATGTATATATATATATATATATATATATATATGCCATGCAAATAAATGCTGTCATTCTATATCTGTCTCTCTCCTTCTGGTTAATTTCACTCAATATGATCCTCTCCATGTGCATCCATTTATAGGGAAATTGTATAGCTTCATTTTTCCTAACAGCTGCATAGTATTCCATTGTGTAGATGTAACAAAGTTTCTTTATCCAGTCATCAATTTTCGGGCACTCTGTTGTTTCCAGATTCTGGCTATTGTGGATAATGCTGCTATGAATATAAAAGTAGGAATGGTGTTTGCGCTGCATATTTTTGGCTTCCCAGGGTATATTCCCAGGAGTGGTATGGCTGGGTCAAATGGGAGTTCAATTTCTAGTCTTTGGAGGAATGTCCATATTGTTTTCCATAAAGGCTGTACCAGTCGACATTCCCACCAACAATGGATGAGTGTCCCCTTTACCCGCATCCATGCCAGCACTTGTTGTTCTTGCTCTTGTGAATATGTGCCAGTCTGTTGCAGGACTCCTAAGGGCCGCTGCATCTGCTCTGGATTGCCTCCTGCAAATCACTTTGTAGATAAGGGGGTAGTCTAAATGTGGCAGTTTATCTGACCATGTATGCTGTACTAGCTGGTATAAATATTCTCCCATGCTACCACAATCATCGTGGGACTAGCTAGATCTTACCAGCATATTAGCCTGGCCACGTAGGACACCTAAGTAATTAGACCAGAGAGAAATGCTGTTTGCTTCCAAGCAAACAAGCATGGCTCCCTGATATACTCAAAGGCAACTAAAATATAAAACTACAATGAAGTAGAAGAGACTTGTGAAGGCTTGGAGAAATATTTAACTGGCATTGGTGCTGGTCTTTGGTACAGAGACATGCCATCTCAGAAACCCCCTTCTCTACACTACAAAAGCATTCCCAGGCAGATCTTGGCTCAAAACATTAGCATACTAAAGGGCCTAGGTGAGGTGCAGGGAGGGATTACCTAAGGGCATTTGACCCTCCCTGCTTTCCATAACAGTGGGAGGAAGGTCTGAGCTACAGGGGGTATAAACTAGCCGGTTTTCACTCTCTTGCGTGCTTCTTTGTGGGCTCTTGCTAGCTGTGAGCGCTCACCCTTGGAAGTCTTCTTCTCCCTTTAAAAAGCCTTTACACGTGGTGGTCGCCATCTTGGCCTACACGTGGCTGGGGTTCTAGCCTGGAATCCTAAGCACCGGGCTTTTCCTTTTTGCTGATTTGTATGCCTGAACCTGTGATAAGTAAAGCCTTTTAAAACTGCATCAGATTCCTGAGTTTTCATCCATTCCTCGCCCGGCTTTGGAGGTAGAAGGGAACTTCGCTTCCCGGCACTGTCGGGGGACCCAGGCGCAGCGCCCCGACACCAGTCTCTGTGGTGTGAAATGATATCTCATTGTTGTTTTGATTTGCATCTCTCTGATGATTAAAGATGATGAGCATTTTTTTCATATGTCTTTTTGGCCATTAGAACTTCTTCCTTGCTAAAGTTTCTGTTTGTTTCTTCTCCCCATTTTTTGATGGGGTTGTTTGTTTTCTTCTTGTAAAGTTCTACCAGTGCCTGATATATCCTGGATATTAACTCCTTATCAGATGGGTAATTGGTGAATATTCTTTCCCATTCTGTGTATTCTCTTTGTATCTTGGTCACTAAAACAAAATTTTTAAAGCTGTGTGTCCCCCTCACTGAGATATCCCATGCCACAAGGAGGCACAAAAGTGCCTGGCAAAACATGACCCTAAAGCCAGAGCTCATGTGGATGGTGGGATGAGAGACCCAAATGGGTCCCATAATGTCTTAACCACAAACAAGAGTTAGACACAACTCTGGGCAAAAGGAAAGAGATACATTTGGGAGTAAGACACACTTTCTGCCACGCCAGAATAATACTAAATTAAACTTCAGGAAAATGAATGAATGCATGTGTTTTACACATTCATTCAGCACACACTAAGATTTATAGTCACTTGAGCATTTGCATAGTCCTAGGATTAATGCTTAATTTTACATATTAATACTAGAAATAAAGCCTTACCATAACTGGTGAAAGGGAATGTCTTTGAGCCCTCCCATGTTTGATCCACATGGTTACACAGTAGATTTTCTTCCTGACCATTTGTGAAAACAGGCTCGGCATTGACACCCGCCCCGCCACACCCCCTTTGCTAGAAGGTGTCCATCAAAGCAGCTGAACACCTTCCTTTTTCTTTCTTTTATCTTTTTCTTCTTTGGTTTATTCAGCCACACGCAGCAGAGCTCAGATGCTGCACTTAAAAAAGTACTCCTGACTTGCTTGGGAAACAATATGGGATGCTGAGAATCAAAACTTGGTCAGTCACATGCAAGGCAAATGCTTACAGGTTGTACTGTCATTCTGGCCCTTGAGAAAAGCCTTTCTAGGAAGGGTTTTTCTTTCAAAATTCAGAGACTTATATGTCTTTTCCCCCTTAAATCACAAATTTGAAGACCAAGAGAAACTGATCAGCAAATAATTCCACTAAGAAAACAGCAGCTCATTCTCAGTCAGATCTGCATGACAGATTGTGCTTACTTTCACTGGCTCACCACCAATAAATAATCTTTTTGGTAATGCACGGAAATGATTACCTTGTATAAATGTCACCCTCCTAGATTTGTGCAGGACCAAAGGGAGATTCATTAATCAGAGAAAATTAGACACAGAGGACAACCCAATAGAGAGAGATAAATGAGACCCAAACACCAGCCAATCCACTGAACATGAGTTCCAAAGAAGAATAGGTACATGGTCTGGAAAATGTAATTTCTCTACTTACATTTTTTCTGTTCTGCAAAATGTACGCATGTACACACGTCAGCTGTATTCCAATGTCACTAATGGAAGAAAGTAGAGCATAAAAAAGTGATCATAATACAGCCGGATTTTGCTTTTATCTTCACACCTTTCATCCAAGGACCTTCCTGCCCTAAATAATAATTGATTAAATCTCACAATATCCCTACTGAATGTATCTTTGGAGGGGCCCAGACAGAAGCAGAGAGAAGTGAAGTGGATCAGATTGCCCCGGTTCAAGACACCAGCCTCTCACTGTGCCAGAAATAGACACAAGAGGGTCACCTCCCATTATCTACCTTTAATCACTGGGAAATAGCCTGGTCCCTGGGGATCGTTAGCCAGACTAACTCCAGTTTTGGAGTTTGCTTTGTTTTCATGTAATTATTTTCAGGACATTGCTGTTGACAGCTGTTCTGAAGACATGAGTAGAGAATCGTCAAAAGCCTGTGGCCTCCTAAGAGTGCCACCTCCCGGGATCACTGCTCAAGCCTGCAGGTAGCACTATCAAGTATAGTTCAATAATTGGGGGCTGAGGCAGAAGTACCTTCATGCTGGCTAATTAATCTCTAGTAATTAGCACTCAGATTTAACAAGTGCAGCATTTAAGAGCTATAGCAAGGGAAATAAAATCTGATCTTCAGAATTTTTGATGAAGAGTCTGCTTGCCTTCCCCCTACTCCAAAATAAATAATGGCATCCACCAATCTGATACCAAAAAAAAAAAATTAACTAAGGCATTTACTCTGTACACAAGGCCCAATACAGGGAACACAACCTTGAATGACAATACTTAGGGCCGAATACATTTAAACCCACAGAAAAAGTCATGAATTATAAACGAATTATAAGCTGGGAGAATTTGAAGTCATTTAGCACAATATTTTCTTCTAACAAGCAGGGAAAGTTAGAAGAGAAGTAACACAACTGTAGTGGTAAAATTGCAACAAGAAAGTGAGTTCCCAAATGCAGTCTTTCACTCTAGGCCAGGGCCTGGCCCTGCCTGACACTGGGAATCCTCAAGAACAAGCCCTGAGACATCCATTCAGCATGGGCGTCTTATGTGATGCTATGAGACTGAGATGCTCTATCTTGTCTTCCTGTTTTCTCCTCATCTTTGACTACCACCCATCCCCTCACATGCCTCCCCTTCAACATCAAGCTCTTATCTTGGGACTTGTCCCCGCAGGAACTCACACTTACACTGAAGTGTTGTGAGATCCCATAAGCCTATGAAAGTCCCCTTTACCTAGGGAATACATAAGCATTCTGCTCTAGGTCCAAGTCTAGAGGATTCATTTCTCCCAGGAGCCGGGCTCTTTTCTGCAGGGTGTAAAATGCAAGATGGAAATGGGAGCTGAGAAAGGGAGCTCCTCTAATCCCAAGCCCATACTAGTGGAGACACATCTCTGGCCTGTAAATTAGGGTAGCTGATAACATCATGCAGTGTCATCCCAGTCCAACTCCCTTTGCTCTTTCACCATGCATGTGAAATTAGTAGGATAATGATGATAGCTATCCAAGAGCTAGAGGCAATTAGCAAAGAACAACTCCAAACACTTGGTTCCAGAGACACATGGAAAAGGCTAGGACCAAAACTGGCTGTGTCTCAGTGTATGTGTTGCAAACCACAATGTGCAAAAAGAAGAGAGAGAAGAGAGAGAGAGAGAGAGAGAGAGAGAGAAGTGCCTGCCATAGAGACAGGCGGGGGTGGAGCAAGGGAGGGAAACTTGGGACATTACTAGTTGGACACGTGCACTGGTGGAAGGATGGGTGCTACAACATTGCATGGCTGAAACCCAATCATGAACAGCTTTGTAAATGTCTATCTCATAGTGTTATGAAAAATTATTTTAATAAAACTGGCTGTGCATGAAAATTACCTAATTTAAATGGACAGTTGAGCCTGATAACCATCTCTAAGAGCATTATGTCAGCTGAATTAAGTCCAGCTAATAAGCCTATTGTTTTGTTTTCTTTAAGTATGTCTAATTCCTCCCATTTCTGAGGTATTATGTTTTAATAATACTTTTAATTATATGTTTATGTGCACATCATTCCAACCTCACATCTGCCACCAACCACCAACACCTAACCATCCCATACCCTGCCATCTAGGCCCTTCTCACCAATACAACACGGTGCTTGCCAGGCCCATACCGGTAGCTACGCTTTAATCATCTCTAGGCCAATGGCGCTCTTATGGCTGTTGACTTTGGCTGTTGGGGGTTTGGGTTCTGTTGGGGGGGTGTATGGCCCCTTGTTGTTCCCTTAATACACGTTTTGATTTTGTTTCATTTTTTGAGTTTCTGTTTACAAAATAGTGTCTTTTTCATAAAATTCCTTTTGTTTTTTTTTGTTTAATTTCCAATTGTTTGAGTTTTTCCCCATTTCTCTTTGAAATTAATCCCATTTTTCAAAGCATTGTGGATGAGGATAGTTGACACAGTTTCTGTCTTATTGATTTCTATGGAGAGAAGTTTTGTGACTCAGCATAAAACTGAGAATGCCCCCAAATGCACTGGAGAAGAATGTGAACTCAACTTGTTGGACTTGGGGTCGCTATATATACCTGTTAGGCCCATGTCTTCCATTTTTCTTTTCAAGGCCAATGTTTCTTCGATGAGTTTTTGCCTAGTAAACCTACAGAGCAGCAGGCACCTTTCAAACTCTGTGCCAGTGGTCTTGTAATCTTCAGGTTTTAGTGAAAACCACCAGGAATTCTTACTAAGAGAAGTGGCCTTCCCTCCTTGGGAACTGACGTTAGCTGTGAACTCTGGGATCTACTCGGGTCTCTTGAGCTCCATGTCTTCATGGTTTGTTGCCGCACCACCACCCCGGCTATCAATTGAGTGTCTGCTTACATTACTGTGGAGCCTCTAATAAATTACAGTATAATTAAATGTGAATTTCATGAGACATAAGTGAAACCTCTCCAGCCAGTCAGAAATCAACACTTTATATCTAGTCTCCTACCATCTTGCCTGTCCTCTTTGCTTCCTTTGGCCTCAGCTCTGTTGCTTTTCCATGTCCTTACTTGAGACAAACAGCAAATTCAGAGAAGTCACAAGACTGGGAAGATAGAATTTGCTTCCTTTAGCAGCCTTGCCTGATCCTGGCAGCCGACCATGAGGAAAGAGAGAGGAACTGGGTTAGGACCCCTAAGAACCTGCCTCTGGTTGGTGCTCTCCTTACCCTCTACAATAAGGAAATGCAACTCCTTCGCTGAATCAGTCAGGACATCATATCACCACTCTCCTATTGCCTTCAGTTTTGTTTTTGTCTCTGTCTTTGTTTTTCCCTTTGTGAGTAAAAGATGTGAAGACAGAAAGTGAAGCTTTTCTGGGCTTTCCTCCCTCATCTTTTACCAGCAGAAGCCAGACTCTGCAGGGAAAGTGGTGCCATATACTCGCTGCTATCTGAAGGGCATTTACGAAGAATGGGTATTTTAAACAACTTCTAATTTTTATCATTTTTAGAGTAAATGTTTGATTCTTAAAGATTTCACTCTGCTCTCAAATTATAGTCCTGCCTTTAAACAAGTATTGAGTACTCACCTATTTATTCAAATCGTTTTCCAAAGTTTTGGAAATTTGGAGGCTAATTAAGTCTCAGTCTCGATCCTGAGGATTTGAGGAGCACAGTGATAGAGCATGTTCCTGTGCTGTGCAATCTACAGTGACGTTGTAAGTAAGGCTTGGGGAAAGGTATCAGAAGACTTCAGGGAAGAAGCAAGATGTGTTCTAGGCCCTGACAATGCGATGGGGTTGGTGGTGAACAAAGACCGGGGATTACAGCCTATTCCAGGTGACAGGACAGGAGCAAAGACAAGTTAAGGGAATAGCAGATAGCACAGTATATATGGCTAAACGAAGAGGGAAACAAATGGAGCAGTAAAAATGAGGGTCAAAATGTGTGTCTACTTCATGTTGAGGAGCTTAGACTTTGTGTGCAATATGAGTTTATAAAATTGTTAATGTGTCAGCAACATTTGTAAGAATAAATCTCTTGATATTTTTTTCATATCCAAAGTGATGCATTGGAGTGTTTTTGAAAAACTCTCATAAAATCTTAACGTCTTCTGATATTACTTCAAAACATTTTTTCTTCCTTCAGAAAATAAGACTCTGTTAGATTCAGCCCATTGTTTTTAAGCAAGTTCCAACAAGATTGCTGAGATGCTTTCCCGAAGATAAGCTGCCTGTGGTAATATTAAGGAGTAGGGGGATAATGTGTAATGACTGGAAATTTTCCAGTTCCAAATTCCCCTCAAAGATCAGGATTCTTTGCTATCTTCTTCAATTAAAAGTGTAGAAACATGTCCCCCAGTACCACCAAAGTGGTAAGAGGCATGCTCAGATTCCTGTACCAAGGACCTTTTGCTCCTTTCCTGGAAAAACCTGAAAAGTACGACTGAGATATACAGGCACTTTTCCCTCTGATTTGTCTCTCCTTGAAAATGCTGATAGCTTAGGGCCACAACAGTTTGAACACATGATGAAGCTCTATCTTTGGCTAAAGGCGCACAATATCTGAATGTGACTAGGCACTGAGTGGATAGAAAGTAAAGGATCAACAAACCCCTGAGACTTGCTACAATCCCTTGATGTCCTAAAGACTAGTGTCCCCTTGCAGAACAGAGATTTAAGTCAGGTCTAGCTCAAAGAGCGGGAAACATCCCCTCAAACCAGACACTTGCTCAAAGTGTCTATTGAGTAGTCGTGAAAGCCTAAAGTGCAAAAGAATAGAACCTCCTTAATCTGATTCCATAAGCCCAGTCTCTGCCCAGAAGTTTCTTCCAACAGCTTGAAGTGTTTCCTTAAAGACCAATTTCTCCATTCCTAAAGGACTTTATACCCTTCAACCAAGTACTTCTTAAATGAGCTGAATTTTCTTAGTTAATCAGCATACTTTTCTGTAAGGAGCAAATTTGGGACTTTATGGGCCACAGTGTGCATCCAAACTATTAATTGTCTATTAGTCATAGACAATTCATAAACAAATGAACAGAGCAACTAGCCATAGCAAGGGTGGGTCCCACAGGCTAGTTCGCTGACACTTGGTGTAGACAATGAACTCTGGACATACTTATATGTTATTTCAAGTAGAGGTGAATTTGGCACTCTCTTGTACAGATTCGAACATGAGCAGAGTTTAATGATCAAAAACAATTACAGAACAATACAAGACAGCCCCTTGCAGGTATGGCTCTGGGCACAAGCATCTTAGTATCCACCAACATTAAGACCCTGTAACCTCTTCCATTGACTTGGAGTGGGTGAAAGAAATGTATCTTGCTCCTTCCAGGAAATGCCCTTCTGGTTTTCTTAACTAAGACCACTCACAGGTGGCTTGAAAGATGTTCATGGAGGAAAGCAATTTAGAGAATCTGTGAATGGGAGGAGACAGGCCATAACTCCAGTCCCCCTGCACTTACCTACCCCACCACCACCCCACTCCCAAACAAGCACACACAGCATATTTTCAATGATTAATCTTACTGTTTCACTTTGAAACCTAAGAAAAGAAAAAATAGAAGTCTTCCTATTTCCCATCGAAAGTAATCACAGCTTTACATCCCTTGGTGTTTACATAAAGAGAGCTGTTTACTTAGAATCCTTGCTGATAAGAACACCACACGCTCAGAACTTATTATACATTCCCTTTCCATTTTGTCTTTTTTTTGGGGGAGGGGGTGGCAGAATTATGTATATTTTATGATAACCCAAAATGACTTATACATAAAAAATACAGACTTTAAAGATAAAAAGGATTAGTCGCAGGTAATGCATTTTCCATGAGTGGCTATAGGGCTCTCGGTTCTAAGAGGTACAGGCTGCATACAAATGAATTGATAAAAGTCTGACGCTGTGGCTGGGTAGCAAGGCTCATGCTTTGCTGGAGATGATTCTTAAAGTTACAATAAATCAGACAGACAGTGTCGGCCTTTGAGGATAAACCTGTGATGGCTTGTTGTGCCTCTCTGAATCGCCTCAGAGGCCCAGGGACTAAAAAGAGCCTCGATGTCACATTAAATCTACCGGGAGGATGGGGCACTTCAAAGGCGAACGCAATCAGATCTGATGGAAAATACATTTTCTGAAAGCTTCTGACAAAAAAGTAATCTTTGATGTGGATGTTGAATAACAATTGATATTGTCTTTCCTGACATTTTTCATTATTGCCGTCTTATACAGCCTACTTCATGTATTAAAGCAATATTAACTGTTTGACAGGGGCAAATCCTCCAACTACCACATAAGCAATTGTTTCTGAATTGTCCTAGCCCACTGCCTGTAAAACCCGTCCCAATAACTGCTTTTAAATATGATGGTAGACTCTTTTCCTGACTAGCGAGACAGTGTATGAGCTCCTGCAGAGTTCAGTAGAGCCTGGGGAATATTAAAAATGGTTAGGTGGTTATGAGATGTCATTTGATGATCAGAATGGAGCAGGAGTGTTTTGTGAAGGTGAGTTTTAATGAGCAAGGTCTATAAAAATTAGTCCGTATTATTCCCCATCTTCCGTACACATTTATCTCAAGTAGATGTGTGCAAATCTCAGCTCTGCTGCAATTCTTGACATTCGAGGGAGGGAAATAAAGCAATGTACAGCAGATCTTTGTTATTTATGCAATGAAATAAAGCAATCTCTCTCTGTGCAACAGCCTATAAAATATACTGGAATTAAGTCCCACAATGTGCTCTTGGAAAGAAACTCAAGCAAATCTGGGAGGTACCTGTCACTTTCAAAACCGGGGATACCTCCTAATGTTTGCTATCTTAACCTTGAACTGTAAATATATATAGTTTCGTTGTTGGCATTTGTAAAACTTAACTATCTCTTTTTCTTATCACCCTGAATGGGGGCTATGGGAAAAAAGAGCTGGGAATTTTATTTCATTTAATGAAGCTAATTGTATCCATACATACAAGATGGAAAATAGAACCCCACAATTCAACATCACAAAACACAAACACCTTTGTTGTCAATGCTCAAGTTATCATTCATGCCTAAGATACCTAGGCAATGTGATGCATAGTCTTTACTTACATTATTATTATTTCTTCAAATTCCCTGGAGCTTCCAGCTTTCACATGTCTGGGCAATATTGAAGTTCACTGGACCTTCGTGGTAGAAGCAGTACTCAACAACTGGAATTCGGGTGGCTCAATTGCCTTTAATTGTAATCATGTAGGAGATGGGGAGCAAATTGGACACATCACTCCCTAAAAATGGTAAGTTATATGACCCTTGTTGCTAACAACATGTGACTTTAGATAACTCATTTATCCTTCTTTGTTCTTCATCAGGGATTAGTAAACTTACCTAAATGGCCTAGTAGTAACACTAAGGCTTTGTGGGCTAGATTGCTTCTATTAAAGTACTCAGTTCTGTATCATAGGATGTATGCAGCTGAGACAAACATAAGTGAGTCGCATGGCTTTGTCTGCATAAAATTTTACTACCAAGAATAGTTGAGGGCCACGGAGATGACTCAATGGTCTGAAGTCCGTATTTCACGTGCAAGAGCCCTGGGTTCCACTCCAGCACCATATGGTCCCCAAATGGTGCTACAAATTACACACACGTATATGTGTGAATAATTGCATTAGCATAATAACCTACTCCATCCATCTTTCATGATTATGTATTTTATGATTTATTATGAGCATCTTCTCTCAAATTATTTACTAATCCAAAAATATATAGTTACTAATGTAATATATAAAAATATATAGTTACCAGTGTAATACAATGTGGGGATATGGGGAATATGCAGTCTGTGGGCCATTTGGGTGGCAAGAAAACAAGAGGAAACTAAAAGGTGATGATTCAGAGGAGCTCTTACAAAATAGTCTACGTTGCCTTTCCAGCCAATTTCATTGGCAAGACAAGTCAAAAGAAGAAGCCTGATACAGTGATAGCAAAGAAATAAAACATTGCCAGCCAACAGTTGCATGCATGAAATGGCAACTTTCTACAGGGTCCCCTGTAGAGAGAGAGACCAAAATGTTGTCTTATGGGAAGAATGAAAATTCTGATTTTGGTTTTGGTTTTTGATTTTGATTTTGATTTTGGCTTCTGGTATGTATCTTTGCAGGAAGTATCTCCTAGAGTAGGAAGATTTCTTGCCGGATAAAAACAGAGGCTGCAATAAGAAGCTCACCATAAAGCTCACCATAAAAAATATATTCCATCTCCATTCCAGGGTCAAGGTGTCTTGGGAAAGGACTTGTTCAGATACAGTACAGGCCCAGAAGTCCTGTAATCTCTGGCCACTGTGTTTAGTGATCCACTCAAGAAAGCTATAGCTCTTCCAACCTTGACTTCTGAATACGACATTGGATTGCAGAGTTTCTGTGGAGTGCTGCACAAAGGCCTTTCCTTTTCTTTTGGATTTGGGGCCACATCTGATGCACTCAGGCTACTCCCAGTTCTGTGCTTGAAGGTCACTCCCTGGAGGTGCTCAGGGGACCATGCAGTGCTGAGGACAGAACCCAGGTCTCCCCATATACAGTGTGTGTCACACCATTGTGTTGTCTCCCTGGCCTGTGGCAGAGAGACAATAGTGTTCTGTAACATTCCACAGATCAGAACACCAGAGACTAACATCCTGGGACTGCTAGAGATCTATCTATGTTCAACTCCAATGTCTATCTCTTCCTCAGAAGGGAAGTAGAACCCAAGTCCTCGTCATGGTTTTTATTAAGAAGACGTATCACTGTATCACTGTCTTCCCGTTCATCATCGATTTGCTCGAGCAGGCCCCAGTAACGTCTCCATATGTCCTGTCTCATGCTAGTAGAGCCCAAGGGCATCTGCTTGCTCCAGGAACATAAAGAGCCTCAATCCATTCTGGAATGAGGTCTATAATTGTTACTGGTATTTGGCATATCAAATACAACACGGGTAGCTTGCCAGGCTCTGCCATGCAGGTAGCATACTCTTGTAGTCATCTCTAAGTTCAGCATTTATTGATGAACCGTGCTGCCGCAAGCAGCTGCACAAGCTGGGCTGTGATAGGCTGGTCTGCTGGGTGGAGTTCTGACGAGAGTGAAGTCTGGATGTGGAAAACGGAGGCCCTCATGGAGTGGGGGGTCTTCTGGCTTGTTGCAAGGCTCTGCTGGAGTGGTGGGCCAGGGCTAGAACCCGCCATCCCTCCTGGGTGCCTCGTGAGCAGCTGGGCACAGGAAGTAGCAGCTCTGCCCCATGTCTGTGAGTCTCTGGATCAACATACCTGAGCCAGATTTAAAAAAAGACTGCTGCAGGGTGGATCTCGATGAGCCTGGCTATGATAGGCTGGTCTGCTGGGTGGAGTTCTGATGAGAGGGAAGTCCAGATGTGGAAAATAGAGGCCCTCATGGAGTGTGTGTGTGTGGGGGGGATCATCTGGCTTGTTGCAAGGCTCTGCTGGGTGGCAGGCCAGGGCTAGGAACCCGCCATCCCTCCTGGGCACGTCGTGAGCAGCTGGGCACAGGGAGAGCAAGTAGCAGCTCTGCCCCCATGTCTGTGAGAAGAGGTGTGTGGGAAATAATAGAGGTAGAGGGTGGAGCCTCAGACTCCATTGTGTAGAAGTGTGTTATGGGTATATATTTAAATTAAGAAGCCAAGAACACTGAAAGAATCTGAGTAAAAAAATTAAATGCACCTGTACTCCCATGAGAAATGCATGACAAAATTCACTCATATTTTTTGACAAGGATTTCCAAGTGCATAACTTTTTGTCAGTACTGATTAAAAAGCTTATTAAATCTATATCATAAAAATTTTTTAAATGTGCCTTCAAAGGATGCTGGCTGGAAATTGGGGGATATTGGTGGAGGGAAGTGGACACTGGTGATGGAATTGGTGTTGGAAAAATTATAGACCTGAATCTCAACTATGAATAACTTTATAAATCACTGTACCGCAATGAAAAGTGAAATAATAGTAGCCGTACTGTGTAAGGTCCTTGAAAGAGAGAGTTTTGCCATATAAGCACTATACCATAAAAAATAAAAAGATTTAGGGACCGGAATGTTGCCATCAATGGAGTGCAGGACACCATGTATGAGGTTGGATCGTGTAACCCAAAAACAGAATAAAGTCACAGGAATGATAGAAAGAGTTGGATGGGAAAAGTTTCCAAATGAATCTGAAGGGCTGGTACCTGAAGGCTGAGGGTCTGGAATCTGAAGGCTGAGGAACTGGGATCTGAGGAGTTGAAGGGCTGGGACCTGAGGGACTAGGATCTGAAGGGCTGAGGGGCTGATATCTGAGGAGCTGAGGGGCTGGGATCTGAAGCCTGAGGGGTTGGGATCTGAAGAGCAGAGTAGCTGGGATACGAAGGGCTGAGGAGCTGGGATCTGAGGTGCTGAGGAGCTGGGATATGAAGCCTGAGGGGCTGGGACCTGAGATGCTGAAAGGCTGCCATCTGAGGGACTGAGGGGCTGGGAGCTGAGAAGCTGAGTAGCTGGGATATGAAGGGCTGAGGGGCTGGTATCTAAGGGCTAAGGGACTAGGATCTCAAGAGCTGATGGGCTGGGATCTGAAGAGCTGAGGATCTGGGATCTGAAGAGCTGAGGGGCTGGGATCTGAAGGCTGAAGGGTTGGGATCTGAAGAGCTGAGTAGCTGGGATACGAAGGGCTGAGGAGTTGGGATCTGAGGAGCTGAGATGCTGGTATCAGAAGGGCTGAGGGACTGGGGTCTGAGGAGCTGAAGGGCTGGGATCTGAAGGCTGAGGGGTTGGTATCTGAAGGCTGAGGGGTTGGGATCTGAAGGCTGAGGGGTTGGGATCTGAATAGCTGAGTAGCTGGGATCTGAGGTGCTGAGGAGCTGGGATCTGAGAGGCTGAGAGGCTGGTTCCAGAAGGGCTGAGGGGCTGAGATCTTCAGTGTGATCAGGACTTCTACTCTCTCATCCTCTGGTTCTTCAAGATGGTCACATGCAACAGATGCAACTCAGTGAACGGATTAAAGTTGTACTGACACTCATCTGCTTTCCCTGTGTGTGTGTGACTTCACAACCCTGGACAGCCACTGTCCCTGACCCCAAGGGTTAAAGGCGTTCCTTGCTGCAGCAGTTGTGTGGCTTTGGGCAAAGTACTTCACCCTCTGTGCTTCAATATTAGCCTTGTTTTCAGCCACACCCAGTGATGCTCAGGGCTTACTCCTGGCTCAGAACTCTGATGCCTTCTGGCCATGCTCAGGTGACCATATGTGGTGCCAGGAATTGAACCCCAGTTGGCTATGTGCAGTGCAAGAGCCCTACATGCTGTACTAGCACTCTGGCCTCATACTTCTATTTGTGAAAATAACAGAGCAACATTGTCTCGTGGGCCTCGGTGACGACCTGCTGAACCTCAGGCAGCAGGTGAGTATCTGACTGTAGTTCTTGCTGTAGCTTAGCCAGTCACTGTCATGACATCAGAACCTCCCCTGAGGTCAGCAAACCTCAACCCCTCTTCTTTTCAGCCTTTCTGAGACAGTGATGATCATAGAATTACTATTTACTGAGCAACTGTCACAAGTCAGGGAATTAATATATTTAATCTCACCTGTTTATCATTGAATCTCCATACAGATGTGTTTGTGTCCATACTACAGGTGAGCAAACTGAGGCTTTGGTGAAGCGATGTGGCCTTGCCTGCAGCAAGAAAGATGGTGCAGAAGAATCCATTTCTATGTTGCTTCACAAGAGATTAGCCCTTACTTCTGTCCCCCCCTGAACCAAACAGAGTGAGCAAAAGGTGAGGAAAGATAGGAACCTTCTCTTCTAAATAAATCTCTCTACCAAAATGAAAGAGCAGGGAGACAGAACAAGAGCTGTGAGACAGACTGTGGGTTAGCCCTTCAAAGGTGACAGTCTTATCTCTTAATTCCCTCAGGATCTGCAGCTTTGTTATTGCAGAGCCAGGAGAGGACAAACATTTCCCCAGTGAGCATCTGTCAAGAGCCCACGCTGCCCTTGCTGCCCTCTGGTAAGCTACGCTGCACATTGCCAGGGACCCTCAGAGCCCTGCTGCCCTCTGACCCTCTCCCCACTAGAGATGATGTGCCTGCAATGAACAGGCATCCCTGGGTTCACCATAAAGCAGCAAAACCAACCAATCCTCACTGCAGAATCCCAGCTGATGTGTGTGGTAGCAGACTCCAAGTCCCTGACGGTGACAGTTGAAGCCTGCTATGGGAAGTTCCTAACCAAACCTTTGTCATAACCAATTTTACTAAGTTCAGGAAATTCCAAGAGTAAGACAGCATTGTCACTCCCAATAGGGCTCTTGTCCACAGTTTTGGTTTTGTTCTTGAAATGAACCAATTTTATCAGAATGAAAATGAGCAGTGCTAAATAGAGCAAAAAAAATGGCTTGTCAAATAATCTTCAATGTTTGGAACAAAGAAGGGTTGAATCTACTAAAACTTCTTAGTAAATATGAAAAAAATATAGGAGCCAAGCCAGGTATAAAATCTTTCTCTACATATAAAGACACACACAGGGGTTTTGTGTTTAAAGTACAATAAGTAAGAAATCCACAGTAAAGGAAGATTTGGATGGGAGACATGACTCAGCAACAGAGCACTTGCATGGTGCATGTAAGGCCCTGCATTTGATCCCTGACACCACAAAATAATAGTAATAATAATAGTAATAAGTAAAAAGGTATTGTGCCCAAACCGGAAGTGAGATGACCAAGTGTCACAGGAACAGCTGTTGAGTGGCTATCTTTGTCCTCTACTACATTATCAGTCTCCTGAAGCTGCACAGCAGAGAACATAGGTGCATTCCCTTTCTCAGAAGGCCTCTATTGGATGCCTGCTCCACACTTGACTGAGACTTGGCTATCACACTTCCCTCAGAAAACCCAAAGCCTGTCCTGTGAGAAAAGCACCTCCAGAGTAGAATGAATGTCTGTGTTCCTCCACCACATAAACTGAAGGTGAAATTTGGGGATGGTGATGAGGTTCCCGAGGTGAGTACGTCATAACTCTCATAAGGAACTAGCTGGAATTTGTCCTATTTAGAGTCCAAAACAATCAATTATGAGTGGGATTATTCTGAAAATAGAAGACACACCTGGAGCTCTTAGGTTCTTCTGCCATTGACAGCACCACGTATAAACCAGGAACGGGCCTCATCATTCACACCAAGAAGCAGATAACTTTATCTTGAATTTTCTAGCCCCCACAACTGTGAGGAATAAATAAGTTGCTTATAAACCACCTGGTCCTTATTGTTTTGTAGAGCAGTCAAGATTAATATTAATTTCTGGATTAAGATAATCTCTGTCCTTGATTTCAGATCAAGAAACTTAGTTTTTGTTTTGGAGGTTCAATTGAGGGGATAGGAGCCATACCTAGTGCTCAGGGCTTACTCCTGACCCTGCCTGAAGAGATCACTCCTGGCAAGACTCAGGGGACAGATGAGGTACAAAAATATTTTATCAGGGTCAGATACATATAAGACATGACATGATCCCTGCACTCTCTCTCTATTCTCCTGCAAAAATTTATTTGGAGGGGCCGGAGTGATAGCCCAGCGGGTAGGGCGTTTGCCTTGCCGGGCGGCCTTGCCGGCCCGGGTTCGAATCCCAGCATCCCATATGGTCCCCGAGCACCGCCAGGAGTAATTCCTGAGTGCAGAGCCAGGAGTAACCCCCTGAGCGTCGCCGGGTGTGACCCAAAAAAGGCAAAAAAAAAAAAAAAAAGAAAAAAGAAAATGTATTTGGAGGATGTTGCAATACCTGCAATGCCATTCAGAAGAGATAGGGCTGAAATTCATCTTTCCAGATCCAAATGCTTGCCCCACAAACCAAGTTGTCCTAGGGAAGAGTTAAAGGAATGTGTTGTGGTGAAATCAATCAGGAAACTATTGGTAGAGGTTTGGTAGACCCCTGCTCTTCTGCCGTCTGATATCTGTTCCATTCTTCTTGCTGAACCAAAGTGATACCAGTAGGCACATCCCAGCACTGCAGTTTTTCACTTCTGTGGTTTGAGAGGCAGGAAACAGAGCTTATCCCTGGCCGTCAGTGCCCTGACCTCACAGTGCCTGCTTCAGAGACAGCTGGTCAGCCTGTTACAAAGAAGGGACTCTGCACTGTCCGTGGTGCTGACCTCCCCTGTAGGCAGCTGTCTCCACATGGTAGCCAAGAGGGCCATCAGCAACTTTGAACACTGATCCTAGCAGTTGGTCACTCTAGCAGGCATTTTTAAGTCCGTGTTTTCTTCCTAGGCAGCAGGAAAATGCCTGCATTGATTCTGACTTAACTCAATTTTGGTCAAACATTCCCCATAAAACCTATGAGGTCATCAGACAAAATGCACATTATTTTATAAAGCTAAATTTTGAATAACCACTCTTAGTATAAAGGTATAAAGATATATTCCATGCAATATTTGAGACAACTTCTACTAGAAAAACCCTAAATGTTTCTGTGGAAATTCAAATTCAGCTGGAAATCATGTTTGCTTGGTTTCTTTGTTGTTGCTTTCTTAAGTCAGCCAACAGTGATGGCCAAAAGTAGTTGGATTTTGGCCAAAGTCGACAGTGTAGAAAAGGAGAACAGGGTCAACTCATCTAAGTCAAATGAACTTAGATGGGGAGATGATTATATCCATGAAAGAAAGCTAGGTACCACTCCAAGGAGAGAGAATGGCTGCTAGCAAGAAAACACAACAGATGCATCCTAAAACTGAAGTGTGTACCTCTGAGGAGGAAGAGCATATGCTTCTGATGGGGTGAGGGGACTGCAGGCCAGCTGGGTGGGGGGGAGATAAAGACAGAGCCCACTCCTTCTCCCCATCCAAGTCTGCATTTTACCCACACATATTTGCCAGATTGCTCAAAAAAGCAACAGCTGCGTGAAACTGACAGTTTACCGTTGTGATAAATCGCATTAGTAAAGTATTTCAGTGAAAGTCATAGCTCACTAAAAAACAAGAAGTCATCTTCAAATAAATAAATGCGGACTCTTGATGTGTGGTCTGGATGATTTCATCATGTCCCAACAGCCTACAGTTCTGCTCTGTGCTCTGGAGGGTCCCTCCTATGGTGACCTGGGGCCAGCTCATTGTTTAAGCCAGAGAAGAGGCAGTTGACAGGGTACAAAAATCTGTCCCTGGGCATTTCTTTCCTTCCTTTTGTGCATATTTTCTTAATGCCTTCAAACCAGGCTGGTTTTCAGATTCAGATCTGCCTACAATTTCCCTCATTGTGTGTTAGCAGGGCTGGTCTGTGGGGGTCCCCCTGGAGCCCCCTCCCATTCCCCCAGGTCCTGTAGAGCACCCCCAAGGAGCTCTGCTCACTTTCCCAAGCCAATTCATCTACATCTGCAACATTTTCAAAGAAACTAGGGGCTATGTCTTCTGCAAGCAATTCTTTCCCGGGTTTACAAAGTCATTCTCCTTCACAAATGCATGGCCTGGAGAAGCCTGAGCCTTTTCTTCCTGGGTCAGGACCAGCACAGCTCTTGCAGCCTGCACGGCCCGAGGCTTCACAATGGGCTTTACATGGCCTCTCTCTTCCAACCCTCCTCCCAAAGAAATCACATCTTTCTCCAAATTCCCCACTTCAGCTTGATTTTCAGCAGATCCTTTACCCTGCCAGTTTGTAATTCAGGACTAATTAGGTGATTGCTTTCATTTATGGTAGCAGTCGGGAGGGGGGAAATAAAATGGCATTGCCCCCTATTCTTGTTGGAAAAATAAATTACTCCCCATTGTTACTGGAGATCTTTATTCCCCTCCAATCAAGCAAATTAACAGCTTGCTTCATTTTCCCAGCATTCACCCCTGAGCAGACGACAGCGTCCTGGAATGTGGCTTAGAGCTGTGTGGTCAGTGCAATTGTTTGGAGCTGTTTTTGCCAACAATGAGAGGCGACGGCTGTCTAAAAGTGGCACTTGTCTTGCTCAGACCTAGATGCTGGACCAGATCCTAGCTGGGCTTTCGGGAAGACATACAGCGCCATCTAGTGTAAACAGCGGCTAACTACATCTGCGCTCATTTCCTCGTTTGTGTTTCTGGTCCCTAGGGACCTGTAATAAAACTGCTTGCAAGTCTCTAAAAACTAGGAAGGGTTCTTTATAACTCGTGGAATGAGGAAATGTTTGCCTCCACGAAAATGCAACTCTTTGCTTCTATGACGTTATTTTATGGGTTGCTTTCCCAGGTCCTGATTTTCAGATCCAAGATGGGAGGGGCAAGGGCCAGTAGTAAAGCTGGGTGGCCTTGGCAATTCTGGGTTGTTTGAAACAGCCTAGGCAGAGAGCCTGGCACAGGATGTTCAGACATCAGGACCCTTCATCTCTCTTCACCCACAGCCAGGCACAAGGTAGAGCCTTTGAAACAGCAGCGACGTCTTGTTCAACCTGGGACCAGTGGGAGGCAGAAACCTAAATCCATCACTGGATGCAGTATAAAGGGGGTCTCCGCCTCCGACTACTGAGAACACACACACACACACACACACACACACGTGAGCTCTTCTCCCCCCTCCCTCCGCACCCCGCCTTCTCCCTGGTGCAAGAGTACACTCGCCTCCTCCTATTTTTTTACCACAGGAACCACTATGGGGGAAGGGGGAGTAGTCAAAAAGGAGAATATTCAATTCAGCCCACAGTGGGGGCACTTGGGATGTTTCTCCCCAAGGTGCTTATTCTCCCATGACAAACCGTTGAGGGGTCATATGACTTTGTCTCCCTGGGGGCAGCTGAAGAGTCTAGAATGCTCAGCATAGGCCCCAGGGAGTGACCAACCCTCCAGGTGATCAAACCCCTTGTGACCCCACCCCCTGTAAGTGGTGCTGAGGTCGGCCTGGGTAGCGGCAACAGATTGCCCCTCGACACCAGCTGCCCTCCTGTGAGCCCCAGAGCTGGGTAGGAGGAGTCCTCTCAAGTCCTCACTTACCACCTTTCTTCTTTCAGCTTCCTCCACTGTCAATGTAATTTAGCTGTATTTTTTTCCTTCTTTTCCTCCACTGCACTGCTGAAGAGAAAGGATTGGCGAGGGGGCAGGGAGGGAGCGAAAAGCAGGATTAGAAGCATGACCTGTTTCTCCTGCTGGAGCCCTCACATTCCTCTCTCTCAGATGTGCTTTGTGACCGAGCAGGGTACAATTAAAAGCACAATAATTTGCTTGTTATTCAAGTCAGGCATTAGTCTGGGTAATGGTGTGCTTGGTGGAGAGATGGATTTCCTTGTTAGGAGCTAAGCACAGGATTAGCTGAATTCTCCATGGAGAAATCTTGATTTGTTCAAGGTCTTTCATGTTTTCTACAGAGAAGGGATTATGTCTTCTTAAAGAGGGGCCTTGCTTAAAAAGCTACAAAGTATAAGAAAAGGATTTAGGGCAGAGGGGCCTGTGGTTAAGTAGCTGAGGGGTACAGGGAATTTTAGAGCGAAGGATTATTTAAAGCCATAAAGTTCAAAAAATAATTGGTTTAGCACTACTGGGTCAGCGCCGGCGAGGCCGCTGTAAAGCAGTTAAGCATGAGCTAATATTCATTTTGCTTTGGCTAATTATTGCATGGTTCTGGGAAACAGAGAGGAAGAAAGCTTGGCCCTCCTGGGATGGGGAGAGCATTGTTTGGGGTTTCTTTGCCTTGTGGGCACACTTATTTGTTGCCCTGTCTCCAAGGCGAGCATCACATGGGCCCGATTAGTTAAAACAGGAGAAAATGGTTTTCTCCGAGCAAAGCTCTCTCTGGTCACTAAGACAGACCCAGAACAAGAGCTCTGTGTCCACTGACTATTAGCCAGAGAAGACAGGAAATGGAAACCCTGCATTTCACTGTTCCTCCTAACCCAGGGGGCTTCCAGTGGTGGGAGAAGGGGGCCAGTTTTGTCCCTCAGGGCCATCAAACCTCCCGGGAGATGTCACCACTCAGCTGTCCTGCCGGATCTGGGGACAGAGGCTATCAGCAAAGACCACTACTACACAGCTGGCTCCCCAGCAGAGCACTCACCCCGCAAAGTGCCCCTAAGACCTCAGGGTGTGGCAGGGGGGATTTTCCTTGGCCAGAGGAGAGGTTCACAATGGCCTCTCAGGGTCACAGTGGACAGTTGAGACCCTCTGCCTGTCCTCCCTGCTCACCGCATTCTGAAGAAGCTAAAGAGACTGAAAGACTGTGCAGGCAGGGGGCGTGGAACCTGGCACACACCCCCAAAAGAACACACTTCTGTCTCTGAAGAGACCTCAGTGTCCCTTTGGGGAGGCGTCCCTGGGTCTCCGCTGGAGCTTTCCTGCAGCCACTTAAAGTTAGCGGGTTGTGCCGGGGTTGTGTGGGGAGAGCCTCGCATCGCCTGTTTCCAGGACACCCACACATGGGAGGCTGGAGGCGCTCCGGGAAGACAAAGGGCCACCCCGACCCCATCCGGTGGCCCTCCCCGAGGCCCCACAGGCTCAAGAAATGTGTTTTCTGCCGCTCCCCCCTCTCTGCCAATGCAGGGACACCCAGCGTGGGGCCCCTCCCCAAGGCCAAGCCCACCATGGAACCATCACTGACCCGGGCTATGGCCACAGCCTGCACCTTCGGGGAGGAGGGGATGCAGACTTAAACAGAGGTGGCTGGTTACACGGCTGCCACACTGATCCACGTGAGTTCTGTGCTGTGTCCTGTTGCTTGTTCTGGAGCGCAAAGCCTTCAAAGGTCCTTTCACAAAGCAAAGGCTTTTGTGGAAAAGTCTCCCCCTCCTTCCCTTCCCCTCCCTCTCTCTCTCTCTCTCTCTCTCTCTCTCTCTCTCTCTCTCTCTCTCTCTCTCTCTCTCTCTCTCCTCTCTCTCTCTCTCTTTTACTCACACACACACATAGCCTTGCCCCTCCCACTGTTCTTCGCCTCCTCCCTTGCTGCTTCTAGAAGCTTCCTTCCCTCTGCCTAGAACTTTCTGTGCACATCTCCCATCTCACCAAAGAATCCTGTTTCTTTTCACAATTTATTTCCCTCACTCCCCACCCCCACCCCCATCTCCTGGACGACTGAGTAACTTGCAAAAAATATTCATTCCTATTTTCTTCTTCTTCCCCAGTCACCTCCCTCTCCCAGATACCAGCGTCTTTGGTAACAGTTTTCCACTTATAATTCTATCTTGGTAACATTTTTTTTCCACAGAATTTTTTTCCACAGATCCACTCTAGTGTCTGGATCCCAGCGGGCACTCAACAGTCAGTGAAGAACTGAGTAAATGACGCCAGCTGCCAAGTCTTGGATCTCTCTGTCAAAGTTCTTATTCCCTTGGCAGTTGGCTGAAGAATCACAAGCCCACCCGGAGCCAGCTCTGAGTGAGCAAGAAAAACACTGTCTCCTGGGGGCATTTGTGTTCTGTTGTTTGTCTCTTAATCATGATGAAATACATATAGCAAAATGCATTGTTTTTGCCATTTTTCCATGCAGAACTCAGTATACTGTGTTAGGTATCCAGAAAGAAAGTCGCTAGATGGCAGAGTAATGCTAATTCTTGTTTTTGTGTGTTTTATTGAGTCACACAGCAATGCTCAAGTGCTTCACCAGCAACGCTCTGCCGATCTAGGGCTGCTTCTGAGATGCAGGAGGACATATGCCTTTTGAGATAGTCCCCAGCCCAGTGATTCTATCTTTTCTGTTGTTTTAGGTTTGGGGGGCTTCACCCAATTGTGCTCAGGGCCTATTCCTGGCTCTATGCTCGAGTGACTATAGGCATTTCTCAGGGGCACCCCTTGGTGTTGGAGATTTGGGAAACAGGCAGCACACAGTGCCAGCACCCTAATGTCTCCATTGCCTATCCTGCAGGGCCCTGTAATTAGACTTTTTCTTTTTATTTTGAGGACCCACAATACTATTTCCACAATGTTTATGTTAGGATTTTCCTGTGCTGGTGGGTTCTTGAGAATTGCATGAAAGATTTGCATACAAAACTCAGAAGATTGAAAGTTAGTATATTGTGCAGGAAAGGTAGATGATTCCAGGTCCCCCCCACCCCACCCCAAATGTCTAGGACTCTCTATTACCCGTGAACGACTTTCTGGTCCTGTCCCTAACATTGCCTGGTCGTGTCCGACTTCCCTGTCCTGTCCCACGTAGTCTACTCCCTCCCATGTACAGTGGTCAGGTCCTGTTCCTGTGCTGCTCTCTCTGTCCTGTATGTTTGCCAGCCTCCAGCTTCCACAGCAGACTTGAGGGCAAGATCCCTATGCTCTGTACCTGCCTCTGCCTGCACATCATGTCCTGTCTGTTACCTGAGCTATCCTGGGCCTCCTAGCCCGCCCTTCCCTGTACCTGGCCTTGCCTGGCCTTGTGTGGTCTACCTGCACTGGGCCCTGTGTCTGGGCATGCCGCCCTACCTGACCTGGGGAGGGAAAGAGGAAGCAGGCAAGAGAGAGTAAGAGAGGGCCTGGGGGTCTCTTTTATCTACTGCCAAATCCCACCTTCCCAGGCATCCCTTTCTTCATTCTGATTGGCTACCTGTTCCATGGGTGTGATTGGCTACCTGCAACTGGCACTCTCCAATTTAGCTCCTGCTGTATCAGTTTTGCCACTTCCATTTCTACCAATATATGAGAGCTCTCATTTCTCCACATTCAATTTCCACAGCCTTTAATTTCTGGGTTTTTTACAGGGGACATCTTAGTGTGAATGAGGTAGTATTTTGCTGTAGTTGTTTTCCTAGTGGTCCCTAATGTCATACATTCACCTGGTGATCTGTGAGTTTGGGCATCTTTGATGTGTTTATTGACTACTCATGTCTTCTCTGGATAAATTGTCCATTCTAGCCTCTTGCCCATTGTAAAATCAGGTTGTTTTGATTGCTATTGTTAATCTTGTTATTTTCACTTTCTGCTTCACTTCATAGGTACTAGATATTAATCTAGTACCTTCAAGATATTAATCCTTTATCAGATATTTGATTTGCAAACATTTTCTCCAATTTTCTGCAGTTTCTGTTTTACTTTGTTGATAGTTTTTGATATACAACTTTGTGTTCTCATTTCTTGAAATATGACGTACCTTTTCTCTTTGATTGCCTTGCCTTTGACATTATAATCAAAAAGTTATTGAAAAATTCAATGCTGTAAAGTTTGGGGACACCCTGTGTTTTTTAATTGAATTTCAATTTTAAAAATCCCCAGAAAACAGGTCAAAGAGTGTCAGAGGAATAGTACAGGGGTGAAGGCATTAGCCTTGCACGTGGCTGACCCCCTGTTCAATCCCCAGCACCACATATGGACCCCTGAGTACCAGGCCAGGAGCAAGCCCTGAGCACTGCTGAGTGGGCCTTCAACCCAACCCCCAAACCGAAAGAAGAAAATTAAAGAGGAGCAATATTACCCCAAACAGGGCAAACTCCTTGCGGGTTAATAGACCATTTTCTTCTCTCCCCACTCCCTCAGGATGACCCTTATATTTTCCAATTCAAGGACAGCCTGTCATTTACTATGTAAGAATTGTTAGCATCAAATATAAAGAGTTTTTCAGGTTGTGCAAAAGACTATGACTAGGGGAAACGGATGAAATTAAATGAAGGGTATTCAGACTTCAGTAAAAAGACCATAATATTGGAGGTCTGGTAGACAGGATAATATTCAGTTTCCCAAAAGAAGTAAGAGCTGCCACCTTCATCCAGTGACCCAAAGCCAGCTTCAAAATTGCACAGAACAGCGTGCAGCAAACCCCTGCCAGCAGCCGGGGCTTCTTCCTATTCAGTCTAGTTACTCAGGAGCCCCAAATCTAGGGTCATTGGACCCCAGGTCCCACCAGCCTTGCCGTTGTGTTACCCTTCGTCATCTTAACTAAAAGCTAATCAAACCAAATGTTTGAATACTGGTCAAAACTTACATGGACATTTTCCCCTGGAAGCAGGTTAGGAGATTAAGATTCCGACACTGGTAGTTTATACCATCCGCACACCCAGAGGCATAGGTTAAGGGAGTTGGGAGGCGAGGGCGAGATGCAGAGGGCAGGAAGTGAGAGTCTCGCCGGAAAAGTGCGCTTGTGTGCACTGAGAAACTCAAGCAACTCAAGTTATGCTAGAACTGGGGCAAGTTATGCTGGAACGCTGGGAAGCTGGCGCCAGGGCAATCAGCTCTTCGTGTTACTCAGCTGGTCACCACTGATTCAGTGATCTCGCAGCAAGACAGTTCATACCCAGGCCCAGCCCAAGCACGACTTTCCTGGAAGAGCCCTGCTCCTAGTGGAGGTTGTGATCAAGAAGGAAAATTTTATTTGGCGTTTGTTGGTGCAGTCCCGCTGTCAGACATCGGCTTCTCACCCAGGATACCTTTGGTTTTGAGAACCAGGAACTTCGCTTCAAACTGGGTTCAGGATTCAAGTCGGTCACTCTCTCCGGCAGCTGAAGGGTGCAGGTGTCATTCAAGTCTCCGGCATTGTTCTGCTTTATTCTTGGCCCGTTCCAGTTTTGCTGCCCTCCGTGTGCTGAGTCTGTCCTTAATTCGGCACCCACATGACAAGAAGAAAAATGGCTGTACTCAATATAAAAGAGCTTTTTTCTCTGTCCTCAACCACAGAAACGTGCTATGGAGTTTCACTGCAGTTGAATGAGTTTCAGTGCCTTGCTCGCTCCTGGATAAGTCTCCATGGCAATGCGCCTGGGATTCGTGGTTTCACCGGCCACAAGCAGGGTTACTGAAGAGCCACAGGGAAGAAGGGAAGTCCCACACAGGCCACAAGGCAGATGGACAGCGACAGGGAGAAGCATAGACTAAGAAACAACACAGGGGCAACCCTGAACATAAGCCACTCATTGTTTTTGACTTTTTTTATTTTATTAAAGAAGTGTCATTCACAAAATTCTTATTTGTCTATATATAATGTGCCAGCACCAATTTCACCACCAGAGTCAACTTCCCTCCACCAGTGTTCCCAAGGTCCTCCCACACCTCCACACTGGACAGGCTCAATTTAAAGTTTAGTTAGCATTGGCACACATGTTTAAACCCATAACTGATGTAGACAGGCAGATGGTGGGGGAGCTGCATGGCAATGACCTGCCGCCATTAGGCTATCACCTTTTGGAACCAGGAATGAAGACTTGATAGGACCCATTAACCAACAATGGGCCCTGAGGAAGCTGAATCCACCTCCTTCTGCACAGCCCTTAGCCACCCATCAACCTTTGATAGCCCAGCAGAAGATTCCAGAACATTCCAACCCAAAGGGATAAAAGCCCCCTTTGGAAATTAGTTGGGGCTCACTCTCCACATCTGAAGCAGCCCACTTTCTCCCTTGAGTGTGTTACTCTCTCACTCTCTTTCCCTACTCCTTCCCCGTTCTAAAACCCTCCTTAATAAAATCTGTTTGGGGCCAGAGGGATAGCAAAGCAGGTAAGGTGCTTGCCTTGCATACAGTCGACCTGGGGTTCGATCCCCGCATGCCATATGGTCCCCCAAGCACTGCCAGGAGTAATTCCTGAGAGAAAGAGCCAGGAGTAACACTTGAGCATTGCCGGATGTGACCTAAAAAAGCATATATATATATATATATATATATATATATATATATATATATATATATATATATATATATTACTTCACTGCTCGTTGACTCCTGAAAATTCTTTTTCTTCGAGGAAGACAAGAACCCTGAGGCAACCCTGGGTAAGGTCTGGGGCTGACTTTCCTTTCCTGCAAAGAGCAATTCCTCACTCCAGCCTGAGTCCGTGGCTCCCCAAGAAATCTTCAGTGCTGGGGATCAACTCCTGTGCCTAGAGATCAAGCGGACATCAGGTGTGGCTTGACGGCCACCTCGGGGCTGGTGGGGCTCAGGCCCACGCCGTGCAGGGGCTCATCACAGACTATCAGTCCTTAGCCTGCCCAGTGGATCCCCAGCGACAGAGGTGGCTGGGGAGAAAGCGACCATCTCTGTCCCCTTCCTGCCTCACATGAGCCACCCATGAGGCCCGCCCACATCACAACAACACAAAACAGTGTTTGAAGTGTGCGTTATAAGGACCAGAGAGACTGCACCTGGGTAAGGCATTGGACTTGCACTGCTGTAATTCTAGCCTGAATTTAATGTTCTCTCTCACCTTCTGCTTAGCTAGTAAGAAATATTCACATTTTTCACCCTTCCTCCAAACAGAATCAGAACTGACAAAGTAACTGCTAGTAACAAAACCTGCTGAGTAACAAACCCACTAAGTAACATCTGAACCTTCTCACACCAAAAGCAGTGAACAATGACAATGGTGGCAATAACTGTGGGTTACACGCATAGTAAGTATACCCCTAAGTGGACCATAACGAACCACTGGTACCAGCCCTTTGGAAGCACAGAGCCTCACTCTATTTCAATGGGCCATTTGCTACTTAATTACCAGTGTCTTAGGTTAAAGAATTGATTCAAGTGTCAGGGGCCTGGAACATTTCACGCTCTCAAGTTGACATGCACTGGGCTGGTTTTCAAATCTCCTCCTTAACACAAGTGCCAAAGTCAAAATGACTGTCAGGACCTTTTAATGTATGTATTGTAATCCACAATGTGGAAGGGAAGGAAAAGAGAAAGAGATAGAGAGAAAGAGAAAGAAATAAAGAACCTGCCATAGAGGCAGACTAGGGGAGGGAGGGAACCGGGGACATTGGTGGTGGGAAATGGGTACTGGTGGAGGGATGGGTGCTGGAACACTGTATGACCAAAACCCAAATATGAACATCTTATGAACATCTTTGTAATTGTATATCTCATGGTGGTATGATAAAATATTTTTAAAAATGACTGTCAGGGGCAAAAGACTGACAAATCTATGTTCTTAGTGAAACGCTCCAGGAGAAACTGGGATAAATAATTGCCGCCTCTGCACCCTGACAACCAACACCAAATTGTCCAAAACCAGGAGATAAAATCTCGTTTTCAGTTTCCTTCCTTTTCCCAAGGTGGCAGCCTTACTGTGAGCACTTTCCACTGCATGACTAAGATGTGTGAGCGCCACCCCAGAAAGTGGACCTCGGTGGACACCACAGTCATGACTGGGACTCCACTAAGAGTGGGCCCAGCAAGGGCAGTGCTCAGTAAACAGAGGCTGAGTGAGTACTGGGCTGCATGTTGGGGCACCACAACCGGTCACTCTCAGCCCTCATAAGCACCACAGCTAAGAATGTGCAAACACCACAGCCACATGTGTGTACATCCCCCTCACCACAACCACAATAGCATTGATAAAAAGAGTAAAGGGCAAAAGCAATAGTTGAGTCAGGGGAGTTTGCCTTGCATGTGGCCTACAGGGGAATAGATCCTAGTATCCCATGTGGTCCCCCAAGCAGCACCACGAGTGATTCCTGAGGACAGAGTCAGAGTAACCGCTGAGCACTGCTGGGTATGGCCCCAAAACAAAAACAAGCAAACAAATGCTGATTGGAGGAAGGGAGGGAAATGCTTTTCCTTTTTCAGAAGAAGGCCAGAACTCAATAGTAGAATATGGGTCTCCCATGTGAGACCCTGAGCTCAATTTTCAGTAGCACAAACAGTAAATTAACATGCAAATGAAAGTTCAGTGGGGTGATTTTATCAAACATTCATTTGTCTAAAACATAATCAAACTTGGTATTGCTTTGGATAACAAAAAGTAAAATTCATAAAGCAATAACATTGAGCCTTAAAGAGAGGTGGGGAGAGAGCTGGTAAGGTGTTTGCCTTGCATAGCCCCAGTTGAGTTCGATCCCCAGCACCCCATATCGCTCCCTGAATCCCATCAAGAGTGAACTGAGTACAGAGCCAATTGTAAGCTCTGGTACCACCGGGTGTGGCCCAAAATACAAATAAAAGGGGGAAAAGGAATACTGAACATGAGGCTAGGGAGACAGCATAGAGGGTAGGGCTCTTGCTTTGCACACGGCAGACTGAGATCCAGTTCTCGGCACTACCTACTGTCTTCTGAGACCTGCATGATGTGAGCCCAGAGTGCAGAGACAAGAGTAAGTCCTGAGCGCCGTCCGTGTGGCCCAAAACACAAAGAAAAAAACTTATTATCACATTGAGCGTGATAGATAGATGAGGGTATAATTTAGAATGTAAATACACATCTTAAAGAAATATTTCAAGATGACATATATGGACTTATACGTATTTATGTATAACATTCTTAACTAGGTGTCTTATTAATAAGATTCAAAAAAGCTTTACAAAAAAAATCCATTGATATAATCAATATAAATCTTACTTTGTCTTGGGGGTTTTTGTTGACTTTTTTTTTGTTCTGTTTTATTTTGTTTTGGGGCCACCCCCAGTGTTCAGGGATCATTCCTGGCAGGGCTCAGTGTCCATATGTGGTGACGGGATTTATGCTTTGGAAGTTTGTAAGTACCAACTTAACCAGGGTCAGTCTATACTTCCAAAGTTTAACTACTTCTAAATACAAGCTTTTTAAACGTTATTTTAATGTATCCCAAAACTCAAAGCATGCTTTAGAATTTATTAAGTGGTTTGATTTTTTAATTTGTCAGTTTCAGAATTCACTTGACTCTTTTCTTGCTTTTAATTCCCGGTTTCCATTTCAGTAGCTTCTGGTCTATGATCTTCCTGGGCCTTTTACTTAGCTCTGAGACTAATTTCATCAGAAGCCGGAATCTTCCCTCTGGGAAAGAATGGGTGCCACCTGCATTCTTTACGAATCAGACAGTAAACACATTAGGAAATGCTCCCAAAACTCAACCAACCAGAGCTGAAAGAAGTCTTCGTCCACTGAACACACTAACAGAATTCCAAACTTCAGCAAGTTTTGCATATTTCTACCTTTTTGAAGAAGCAAGTGGCAGCCCCCAGTACCACCCCAAAAAAACTGCTAGAGTGAAGAATTTTTCAATGAAAAACAATTATCCATCCACCTTCCTTCCCACCTTTTTCTCACATGCCATTATTCTTTACTCCTCAAAGACACATACATACACATACACAAATGCAGGCACAAGCACATGTGCACACATGCACAGACCCTCAAGTTCCTCATTTTCAAACATTCTTCCCCCAATCGCATCCTGTCCCAACCTACATATTCTCAGAACCCAGCTCAGATGTTATTATCACACGCAGCTCTCCAAAAAGCTGCAACCCATTGGCATTGCTCTTCTTCCAAATGTTTATTGTTCAATCTCCTCTCACACACTCAGATGAGGCTACTTGTCATCCGTTATTGGTTCTTATCCTCCCCTTTAAAAACAAAAGAGCACCTTTCCTTTTTTTCTCTCTTTTTTTTCTTTTTTGGGTCACACCTGGCAATGCTCAGGGGTTACTCCTGGCTCTGCACTCAGGAATTACTTCTGGCATTGCTCAGAGAACCATATGGGATGCTGGGGGGTCGAACCTGGTTCAGCCATGTGCAAAGTAAAAAACTCCAGCCCAGCACCTTTGTTTTTGAAAAAAAAAATTTTTTTGCTACACTCAGTAGTGCTCAGGGCTGATTCCTGGCTCTGTGCTCAGGGATCACTCCTGGTATGGATAAGGGAACTATATGGGATGCCAGGGATTAGAACGAGATCAGTCCCAACAAGGTAAGCACCTCACCCACTATAGTGCCTCAGGGATTGGAATGAGATCAGTCCCAACAAGGTAAGCACCTCACCCACTGTAGTGCCTCTCTGGCACCTCGTCACATCTTTTTATTCCCCAACATAACTACCATAATATTATTCACACAGCAGAGATCTGTTTAAATGCATCAATTTTCAGTTTGCATAATAATGAAATACTTAAAATATAATAAACACTACACGTGTGCCTGAGATGTGAACTTTCTTACTTTAGGGCACATTTTCTCATTACTGAAAAATGGCCTGCACATCCCTGGGATGTTGACTTGGCTGTTTCCCACTGTGAAGATGCCTGTGTTCTATCTACGTCTCCTTCCCTCCCTTTACTTCCTGAATAAGCTTGTTTATCTTCAAAAAAAAAAAAAGATGCAATGATTGCTGGAAAGACAGTCCAAAAGTGGGTGGGCAGGCCTGCATGTAGGAGGCCCCCCCATTCAATCCCAGGCACTATTGCAGGGCTCCTCTAAGAGCCTCTGCATCTGCCCTGGATTGCCTCCTGCAAGTCACTTCATAGATAGGGGGTAGTCTAAATGTGGCAGTCTTATCTGACCATGTATTCTATACTGGCTGGCATAAATATTCTCTCATGCTACCACAATCATCGTGGGACTAGCTAGATCTTACCAGCATATTTGCCTGGCCACGTTGGATCTCTAAGTAATTAGACCAGAGAGAAATTCTGCTTGCTTCCAAGCAAGCAAGCATGGCTCCCTGATAACTCAAAGACAACTAAAATACAAAACTACCGTGCAGTAGACTAGACTCTTGTAAAGGCTTGGAGAAATATTTAACTGGCATTAGTATTAGTCTTTGGTACAAAGACATGCCATCTCAGAAACCCCTTCTCTGCCCTATAAAAGCATTTCCAGGCAGATCTTGGCTCAAAACATTAGCACATAATAGGGCCTAGGTGAAGTGCTGGGAGAAATTACCTAAGAGCATTTGATCCTTCCTTGATCCTTCCTGCTTTCCATAATAGTGGGAGGTCTGAGTTGCAGGGGTATAAAATCAGCCTGTTTCCTCTTTCTCTCTCTCTCTCTCTCTCTCTCTCTCTCTCTCTCTCTCTCTCTCTCTCTCTCTCTCTCTCTCTCTCTCTCTCTCTCTCTCTCTCTCTTGGCTCTCTCTTTGTGAGCTCACACCCTTCTTGGGAGTCTTATCTTTGTCTCCTCCCACAGGGCCTTAACACGTAGTGACCGCCATCTTGGCCTACACGTGGCTGGGGTTTTAGCCGGGAATCCTAAGCACAGGGTTTTTTCTATTACTGACTTGTATGCCTGAACCTGTGTTAAGTAAAGCCTTTAAAATTGCATCGGATTCCTGAGTCTTCATCCATTCCCGCAGGCCGGAGGTAGAAGGGAACTTGCTTCCCGGCACTGTTGGGGACCCGGGCGGCTTCCCTGACAAGGCACCACCTCATTGCCTCCAGCATTGCCAGATGCAGTCCTGTGAAGTCTCTGAGCACTGCCAAGGTGACCCAGATAATTGGCAGCACTGCATGCCCTGAGCAGCACCATGATGTCAGGCCCAACATTAAATAACCAACCCTCTTTGGTCAAGTGATCCTGTGTCTCCTGAGCACTGCTGTGGAGCCTTCACAAAAGATTAAATGAGAAAATCAGAAACTTAGGAGTCAGAATCTAGTTTCCTTGGGGCCAGAGCGATACTCCAGAGGGTAGGGCATTTGCCTTGCACACAGCCAACCTAGGTTAGATCCCCGGCATCCCATATGGTCCTCTGAGCACTGCCAGGGGTAATTCCTGAGTGCAGAACCAGGAGTAACCCCTGAGAATTGCCAGGTGTGACCCAAAAGAAAAAAAAATCTAGTTTTCTCAACATAAACCTCAGTCTTAACTGGCACATCCTACCCCAGCAAGAAAATCCATCATTTAAAGACCCAGAAGTAAATATTTAAATATCCTTTTCTTCTGGGTAGGACAAAGGTTGCAGTCCGGGATTCTGTCAGTAACCTGCTAACGCATTCTCCAAAGCAATGCAGCCTGAGGAAAGCATCTAAGAAATCATGCCAAGATTGAATTACCCGGTGGACAGACTAGTAGAGAAACAAGAGTTCCGTGGTCGTAGATATATTGATTTCTTAGTACACTTGTTTTCAACAGCAACAGTTTTTGTCCATTAAGCAGCAACCACTGCTGAGCGTGTCTGACAAAAATTCTGAGAACCTGAAATTAATGCGCTTTCATGAGAAATTTTGGAATTCACTTTAGTCATGTTACAGAACAGACCTCTATCACGGACAACAAGCTGACTTGTTTGTAAGTGAAATGGGTGAGTTAAAGTGGTGGACATTGTTAATACCTGGGGTGCAGCTATGTGGAAAATTGCCCCATTTCAATGCAAGTCAATCTATTGTTTTTCATTTTTTATTTGCAACAATGTGATTTAAAATACCATTAATGATTGGGCCTCAAGCATTCAATGTTACAACTTGACGCCCTCCACAAGAGTGCCCCCTCAACAGAACCTCCACCATGATAAGCTTAGTCCTAGAAACCAGTTCCCAGGTTCTTTTGCCTTTGGCTGTTTGTTTTAATTTTTATTAAAACATGATTGACATAGTTGTTCATAACACAGTTGTTTCCGGCATACAATGCTCCAACACTAGTCCCACCACCAATGTGACCTTCCCTTCACCAGAGTCCCCAGTTTCCCTCCCACCCTCCAAACCCCTCAGCAGGCATATAACAAATTTAGTTCATATTGCTTGCTTGCTCCAATGACACTTAAAGAAATGGCAAATGGAATTATAAGAAAATAAATCAATGAAAGTCAATTTGTGATGATTGATTGCTATATGGTTTTAACATATTTAAATAAAGAAATTCAAATAATTTAATGTAATATGCCTATTCTCATTTACATAAGTAAGTTTTCAATCCTGGCATCTAAAATATATTGCACTAAATTTTATTTTGTCCTTGAATCTCATGGTAATAATCGTATCTTCCCTGTCATTAATAAAACATTTTTAAAATTCTATAATAATGGATTTTGGTATTTACATGAAATAAGTAATGCCCACAAAGTAAAATTTACTGAGTGAAGAGAATGAAGAATATTTACAGGGTCATTCTTTTTTTTCTTAGTATTTTATTTTATTTTATTTTAATTTTTTATTATACCACCGTGAAACATACAATTACAAAGGTATTCATAATTGGTTCTTGGTAATACAGTATTCCAGCACCCATCCCTCCACCAGTGCCCCATTTCCACCACCAATGTACCCCTCCCCTCCCATCCCCCACCCGCCTTAATAGCGGTACCCCAGTTTCCTCTCTTTCTCTCTCTCTCTCTCTCTCTGTCTCTGCATCTCTCTCTACAGGGTCATTCTTGTCCTGTGCTTCTTTGTATTCCATATGCAAGAGAGATTCTGTACCTGTGCCTCTCTTGAGGGATTTCCCTCCCGTCTCATACACATAGCAGCAAATGGCATGATTTCATCTTTTCTTATAGCCAACTAGTATTCCACTGTGGTATATCCCAAGCTTCTTTATTCAGTTGTCCATTCTTGGTCACTTGAGCTGTTCAAATCAATCATTTCCTCTCTACTCTGCTACTTGTGAGCAAAAAATTGAGCTAATCAGTTAGTGGCATTTGCAGACTGCTGTGGTTGGTTTTGTTTAGTTCAGCAAAGAAACAATTAGTTTTATTTGATAGAATTAAGGTACTTCTGCCTGGAATATTTAGTACAATAGGCTTCCTCTCACCACATATTCCCTTGTGGAGGCCCTACCCTTCAGTATGAGGGGATCTGAGCACGGGACCTTCAGAAGGCGACTTTCTCCAGTTCACAAAGGTCAGACTTTCCTGGTGAGATTTCCTCCTCTTGTCGAACACCTGAGAACGTGCTTCTGGTCTGGCAGGTGTCTATTCAGGCAGCAAGGAAAGTCCGTATGAGGACACTGCAAAAAAACCCGAAAGAGTAAGTGACCTTCTAAGGGGAGACTCCTAGAAGCTGGCGCTTGTGGCACATTGATTTTGGGCTTCCAGTCTCCAGTCTGTGCAATAACTTTCTCTCATGAAAGGCACCCAACCTGTAGTGGAACAGCCTAAGCTGAGCAAGCTTTCTGCAGGTGAAAGTGAGATATAGCACAGGAGCAGCTATCTCATCCCCTAAAGAATACTAGTCTAAGAACAAAGGTTTCAGGGAAAGGCAGACCCCCTAAGAGAAACAAATAGAGAGTGACCTACTAATTATAGACCGGATACCACTTCAAGTTTGAGTTTCTTCATCTTGCAAATAAAACCCGTCATAGGGTACTAGGGCACTAGTATAGTGGGTAGAGTGCTGGCCTTGGCCATGACCAACCCATGTTGGATCCTATATGAACCACAGAGCACTGCCAGGAGTGTAGAACCAGGAGTAATCACTGAGCACAGCCATATAAGTACAAAAGTACATATAATAAATTTTAAAGTCTCCTATTATAGAAACTCTTTGTGGACAAGGTTTAGAAAACAACGAAGAAACAAGTAAACAAATTGGATTTTGAGGGTAGAAACAGTGGCAGGTGTTTTTTTTCTTTTATTACAAAATCAGTTCACCTTCATTAAAGGCATAAAAAGGGGTAAGAATTATGCATTATTATCTCACTTAATTCCAATTTTACATGTAAAAAAGGATATTTTGGTGCCACTTGTTTAATGATTGAAAACTTGCAGGGCAATAGCTGACCATTTCAAAGTATTTTTTGTCTGCTCCTGCAAACTAACAATATGAAAGTTGGTTGAATGAAACTAACAATATGAAATTTGGTTGGATAATACAATCACTATACTTTATGCAGGAAAGATGAACCATCCCTTATAAGCAAGTTCACAAAACAAAGGTCTCTTCAGCTGAACTCACAGAATTGTCACTTGATCTTACCCTCTTGTAAATACATCAATGTGGTTTTACAGAGACGAAAGCCACAATACTGGGAGTATCAGAAGGATTTAGTAAATAGCTCTTGGGTTTTATGACCAACCTGGTAACTAATCCTTTGCACTAAAATTTATCACTTTAAGAGCATTTGTGCAGGGCCCAGGGATATGACTCAGTGTTAGAGCACCTGCCTTATATGAGACCACGAGTTTGATACTAGATTATCTTACACTGCTAAAAGCAATCCCAGTGATATTGCTATTGGGATCCTTTGTCCTACATACAACAAGTGTGTGATCTCCAGCGCACCACAACCAAATGTGTGTGAGAGAAAGCAGAAACTGAGTATTTGCTCACCAATTAACACCATAACCAATATGTGACCCCTGGACACTGCAACAACAAGAGAGTAAATAAAGACGTAAAAAGGTAAAGAGGCAAATAAAACTACCAGGTCTTCTTTAAAAAATAAGTTAAGAGCAAAATGGCAGAATAAGAACAATTCAAACATGTTCTCAGGGCATCACAGTAAAAACTAAACCCAAACTGAATTAAATTCCTGCATGGGGCCTCACTGAGAATGTTCATTGGAGAATCTAACCACCATATATAGGAGAAGAGGTCCATGACAGAACAAGAACAGAGCTTAAATTCAGAGGCAGGAAAAAAAGGCACATGAAAAACTGCTCTTATCGCTAATCACCAGGGAGATGTAAATCCAAACAACGGGTAAGCGCACCTTTTCCAGTCACAGTTCTGATCTACAAAGGTAGAAATAAACCATCAAAAGAAACCTGGGAAAATGCAAATGCTTTGAAATTTAAGAACAATCATTGGGCCAATGTGAAAATTAAAGAAGAAATAAAGATATTCCTGGAAACAAATGAGAATGAAGTCACAAGTACTAGAACCTATAGAACACAGCAAAGGCTATACAAAAGCAGTCTGCTCATAGCAATATTATATCCAGAAAAGATCAAATTTAAATAAGTAACCTAACTTCACATCTTAAGAAATCATTAAATAAATACCAACATATGAGGCCTCAAAGTAAAGAAAAAGCATGAAATGGTGAAAATTAGAAGAAATGGTTATAATTTTTTAAATCATATAGCCTCACAAAGCTGCATTAGATGAAAGTAGAAAACCTGAATACTAGAATGGAAACTAAAACAGTAATTTAATAGTTTCACTCCAAAATTAAAATTCAAGTCTACATGGTTTCACTAGTGAGATCTCCAAACCTAAAAGCCTTCAGAGGCAACGTTTCTTATCTTTCTCAAACTCTTCCAGAAAGTCAAAGAAACAGGAATCCCCCAAATACTCTATGAATATAACATTGCCTTGATACCAAAAGCAGAGATATCTCTAAAAAAGAAAAATTACAACCCTTGGACATAGATTAGTAAAAGACAGGGAAGAAACTGAAGAAAGCGGAGAGTAGGAAGAGATGGAGAGAAGAATCAGGGGTAGGAATCCGAGTCTCCAGCACTACAGGAAGGAGTAAGGATCTTTCTTTTCCAACAAGGCCTTCCACCTTGTCTCGCTGACTTAGGTTAAATGTAGCTTCTGAGAAAACTAAACTAGCCCAGGCAAAAAGTTCAACTAATGAGTTCCTAATCCCCCCGCCGATCTCCATCCCCAGGGACAAATTACAAACCTCTGGTGGTCACTTGATATATTGATATTTACAAATAGGCAACTCGCCCAGTGAGAATATTTGGACCCCCTGACTGAAAGACAATCTCTTTGATCATTGCAAGTAGTAAGAGCTTTATTGCATTGATCCAACAGATGGTCCCTTTTGTGGATAGAGAAATACTGCTAAAGAAAACTGTGGAATAAGTGTGCATATTCCATTCCCAGTGCACTTAGTTCATCTTCTGGAAATCCCTTAATTTTCAATGTGGGAAATTTTTTTTAGATTAGACTAAAGTCAGACTGATCTCTTGATTACCACCCCCCCACCCCCAATCCACCCACCCTCTGCCTCATTCCCCTTTTCTTTTTCCAGTCAGAAGTGGTCCAGAGTTACCTCTCTTAGAAACTTTCTTTTTTTGTTGTTTTTTTTTTCTTTTTTGGATCATACCCAGCAATGCTCGGGGTTACTCCTGGCTCTACATTCAGGAATTACTCCTGGTGGTGCTCAGGGACCATATGGGATATGCGGACAAATACCCTCCCGGCTGTGCTATCGCTCCAGCCCTTCTTTGAAACTTTCTGTGTAGCCCATTTAATCAGACAGGAGGAGAAATTACCTACAAAGGAAATTTTTTTTTGACGATTGCAAAGCTTTTAATTGAGGGAGGAAGGGAATTTTAAAAACACAAGTATACCAGCACAGACTATGCTTCATGGACTAAACATTTAGCCACTGAAGTGAACATAGCCCACTCCCTGACTCAGATCTCTTAGCATTATTAGGCCGTCACCCTATACAGACTCTCCTGAAATGGAAACATAAAGGAAAGTTTATTGCTCAGCGCTGAAGACTCCTTGAGCCAAAGAGACTCAAAAGACCTCATCTTGCTTCAACACTCAGATTTTATACTTTTTGCCCAAAATTTAAAAAATACATTTCTGCATTCAAGCAAAGCAGGTGCCAGAAGCAGACAATGCAGTAGAGACATCCCAGGCCAATGTGACAAGCTCGTGACATATATCATCATTTACTGTGACTCTTAACCTTGGCCAGGCCTGTTTCTTGGCCTTGGGTGGCCTATTTTTGGCTGCCTTGGTTGGGCCTATTCTTTAGTGGCCTTGGGAGGCTGGTTTCTAAGCCAAAATGCCATTGCTCAGGGTTTGACCTCCTTCTTGCCAGACAATGCCAGCTCACAGCTTGGTTCTAATCCACAGAGAATAGATATCACATGTTCATATAATGCATCTCATCTGAAATTGTCTACACAGAAAGCACACAGCAATGCATTAGGTCTCAGGAAAACAATCAGGAGAGGAAACACTTCACAGAATCTGTTAACAGTCAGCAAAGGTTTTCCCAACAGTGTCGTTTTAGCTGCTGGGGTTCAGGGATATTGACTTCAAAATGTGTTAAAGTGATCTAGTGATTGGAGCCAGAGAAATGGTGCAGTGGAAATAGTATGGCACTAACCTGGCACACAGCCAACCCAGGTTCAGTCTCCGGCATCCCTTAGGTTCCCCAAGCCGGCAAGGAGCCTTTCCTGACTACAGTATCAGGAGTTACCCCTGAACACTGCTGGTGTGACACAAAAACAAACAACCCAATGAAAGTGGCATAGTGATTGTTTTAAAACATACAATCACTTTCAGAGAAACAGAATGATACTGGTACAGAGAAACAGCTGGTACAGAAATCTACCCTCTCAGTCTGCCTAAAAGCAGGAAATAAATCTCCCTTGTGAAAGGTGTGGTCCCTACATTAGAGGCTGCAGCCACCATGATGAATAAGAGCCAGCCAGCCCCAGAGAAAACTCCGATTAACTAATGCCTCAGTCCAACCACCTGAAAGAGAAGAAATCTGTCCAACACTGAGGACAGTTAGTTGCTTTGGGGCTCCAGTCAAACCAAGTTAGAAGACTGGAATGGAAGAACATAATAGAAACCAAAAGAAGTTGGTGGGGGCACTTCAGGAAGTCAGAGGTGCCGAACCACACTGCTCCTCAGAACTGGCTAAGGAAGCCTTGTCTATAGCTGTCTAGGCCTCATCACAGAGCTCTTGAATCAGAATCCACTGATGTGGGAGCCTGGTGATATTAACATCCTCCCCTCCCCTTGTGAATCTTTCCAGTGATTACTCAGGTTTAGGAACCATTACCCTAAGCAACGATACCTCACAGAACTTGTTAAATCACGTAAAACAGTGGAAATTTATTCTACCTTGACAGATTGCTGTGAAATAACATTTCTTTTGAAATTTGGGGAATCAGTGGTCTCCCAAATCTCCATGAATATTTTTATAACTACTGCAATGATTTTAAGGACATATGCCATTTTTAACTAACTCAACTTAAAGGAAGGAAACAATTGAATGCCATGCACTCAAATGACCAGCATTCATTGATAAGAAGATACAGATTCCTAGATCGTGCATGTATGTTTCATTTCATAATAAAACCTTTGTCGCTCAGCCCAACAATAAGATGCCATATGGTCTGCAGAGAGAATCCTGGCAGATATCCTAGCATCATGGGATGCTGTGGGGAAAGCTCAGAAAATCACATAACTAATTATGTCTTCATTACTATGACAAGTAGGAGAGTTTTAATTCAAAGTGAATACCTGTGCTTTACTTTTTTAAAAGCATGTGTGGCATGTTGTTCTGTTGTCATCATTTCTCTCTCTTAGGAATCTTTGTCTCCCATGAGGTCTGGTGTCCATCATGAGTTTACTCAGGTCTGTCTAGTATCTCCTGTGAACAGGGAAAGAAGCTAAGCACTGACCACAACACCAGACATAAACATATTTACATTCACAGGGTTATTTGTGCTCCCAAGAGAAAAGATTCTGTGTATCTCAGGTCCTATGAATAACTTCCTGGTTTGGATTGGTTTGGTTTGATTTTTATATGTAAATAGTTTTATTTACAAAATATGAGGAAAAGAGAATCCCATAAAGTAGAGGGGGGAAAAGTCACAATCCCCAAGCTGGGATGTGGGCAGCTCTACTAACTCTGTCTCTGGTTTTCTTTTATATTTATACGCAAAGTAGCAGAGGCTACAACATCGAACACACCCATTTGTTCTTTTGTTTATTTGATCTAACTTTGGTAGGAAACTAAATAGTAAGCACATACTTTTTTTTCAAGTCTACATTCCTAAATTTAAATAGTTTCAGAGAAGATAAAATAAAATCCTTTTTTTTTGTTCTTACTTAAGTCTAAATCTGTAATTCCTTGTAATTAGTATATCTGAAAAGACAATTCTTTTTCTTGGAGCCTAACGTACAGTGTGGTGACTATAGCTAATAATACACTGTTGGAAGACTTGAAATTTCTTAAGAAATTTGTCTATAGAGTTCACTTCATAAAATAACAAGGTAACTCTCTGACGTGATGGAAATGCTAATTAACTTGGTTGTAACAATCATATCACATTGCACATGTATGTATAATTACACATTGTCTCTTTAATAATATTTACATGTTTTATATTATTAGAAATATATCAGCTTTTCCTTGTCAATCATATCACAATGATATATTATTTGTTAAGGGCAAGTTTTGCAGAAAATGCTTGCACCTTCCTAGAGAAGCCATCAATAATGTCTCCCATTCCTGAATCTGTGTTTCTCTCATGGACTCTCCCAACCAAAAGAACTCTGTTAAATCCAAAGAGGCATTTTTTAAATTATACATCTCTTTCTTACTTCCTGTAAGATAAAGAAAAAGGTGAGGGAAGAAGAGTGAGAAAGGTGGTAGAAAGAGTGTTAAAACAGAAACGCAAACCAATAAGCACAAGTAAGTTCAGAGTTGGGGCCACCAAGGAGTTTTTAAAGCAGGCCTGTTGTGTTTTGATCTTGCAGAAGCACATATGGTCTTCCATTAGCTGGTCTCAGAGCAGTGGGCAACGTTACCATACCATATGTGCTGATGGCAACAACTGGGCTGATTTATGTTAGTGAGTACAAGGCTTTTCTTTGTATTTCATCTTCCTGTTGTTTCAAGAGAAATGAGAGGGTAGATTTATTCTGCCATTATCAAGAGCCTTCCTAGAGTTTGTTTGTTTAAAGTTGATAGTTTCCAGTGGGGTGAAGCAAATGTGTTTCCTACAGAAATTTGGGGAAACCTAGGGTTTCCTTTTCCTCCTCCTAAAAGAAAACAAATTTGCCTTCACCTCTACCCTGGCTCAGTTGAAGCTCCCTTGTCAATCTAGGCTCCCAGAAAAAGCAAATAACTTTGCTCTAATAACTTTGTCTCAACCTGTGGACAAAGAGCCAAGACAAGAATAATGTGAATCTTTGCATGCTTACAGGAAGCCTTTCCTATATCTCTGATGCTGCCTTTTTTACCCTAAAGAAGTATTTCTGTCCAGGAATGAGATCACAAAAAAGCCACAAGGATGCCAAATAACCATGTAGAAATTTTGGAAATAATAAGCAAGCTCTGCAGCTTTCCTCTCCAAACCAGAGTCTATGCCTGCTTCCACTCACCGATGACTTCTCAGTAGTGAAATCGAGGTGGCCCAAAACACTCAATTTAATATTTTGGTTTAATATTGGTCAATGCTGAACCAGAGGCTAGTTTTTTGTGTCGTTTATGCAAACAAGATGTCGAGAGCCACAAGAAGCCCCCCAGGATTCACTTTACATATGTCCTTTCTCTATTCCAGTATTTGTCACCCCCATTTCTGAATCCCAACCAACAGCAACCACTTACAGTCCCTTAACAGTCAAGAGTTTCACTTGCCCTCTTGGCTCAGACCTCCTAGCACTCTCTTTCACCAAATCTCCTATTTTCCCTATTCAGGAAACATCGAATAGGTGGAAAACATTCTAATGGCTAAACTAGCTGACACTAAAAAACTGACCTCTATCTCCACTTCCTTATGACTGTTGGGATTGAGAATGAATTTTATCCCAGTTTCACATGGCTGAGTCTGATCCCAGTAGTATCATAACTGTAACCACCTCCATGACAAGGGCTCCTGAGCACTACTGGGAATGGGCCCTACAAAAAATATTGAGGGGTCAGAGCGATAGTACAGTGGTAGAGTACTTTTCTTGCATGCGTCCGACCCAGGTTCAATCCCTGGCATCCCATATGGTCCCCCGAGTACTGCCAGGAGTAATTCCTGAGTGAAGAGCCAGGAGTAACCCCTGAGCATTTCTGGGTGTGACCCAAAAAGCACTTGATCACTTGAATCCCGTTATTCATCAATTTGCTCAAGCAGGTGCCAGTAACATTTCCATTGAACCCTATCACGTGCCAGTATAGCCCAATGGCATCTGGTTGATTCAGGAATATGAAGAGCCTCAAATCATTCCTTCAGGGTCTTGACGAAAGAAGTCTGACCATCTTGTAGGTGGGCGGCCATGTGATCTTTTGACATCTCGTGGGATCCAGTCAGTAACAGCTCTAGTCCAGCGGTTGTCTCCAAATCGCATTACATGTCCAGCCCATCTGATTTTCGATGCCTTGGCAAATGAGACAGCATCGCGAATTCTGGAATAGCAATGGAGGTCGGAACTCCGATTCCTTCTCTCACTTGAGTGAGGCATGATATTCCAAGCAGAGCTCTTTCAATTCCTCTCTGGGAGACCCTAATAGCATTTTCATCCCTGCTTCTCTTAGGGCCCAGGTCTCTGAGGCGTATGTTAATGCAGGGAGAATGGTGGAGTCGAAGAGATGTGCCCGAACCCGGAGGTTCTTTGTTCTTTTAGCTATTTCTTCGATGCCTTTGAAGGCATCCCATGCTGCTCTCTTCCTCCTGCGCAGCTCAGGTTTTAGGTCGTTCATCATGTTGACTTCTCAACATAGGTACACATAACTGCTGGATTCAGAGATGTCTGTTCCATTGAGAGTGAATGGGGCCTCTAGAATTAGTTCATTTTTCATGAACATAGTTTTGCTGAGATTCAGCTATGGACCTATCTTTCCACATTCTCGGTCAAAGTCAGCCAGCATTTGTGCTGCTTGGCTAATGTTTGGTGTTATTAGAACGATGTCATCAGCAAAGCGGAGGTGGTGTAGTTGCCAAACATCTATTTTCACTCCCATTCCATCCCATTCTAATTGTCGCATGATGTTCTCGAGGGTGGCACTGAAGAGTTTTGGTGAAATGGTATCACCCTGCCAAACCCCTCTTTTGACATCACTGATCACTTCCTTGTAGAATGGTGAGATCCTGGTGGTGAATCCATAATAGCAAATATATATATATATTTGAGATATATATGAGACTCACAGACATGAGGCAGAGCTGCTACTGGCTCTCCCTGTGCCCAGCCACTCACGAGGCACCCAGGAGGGATGGCGGGTTCTCGCCTGGCCCACCACCCCAGAAGAGCCTCGCAACAAGCCAGACAACCCCCCCACTCCATGAGGGCCGCCATTTTCCACATCCGGACTTCCCTCTTATCAGAACTCCACCCAGCAGAAGAGCCTATTACAGCCTGGCTCATGAGACCCACCCTGCAGCAGTCTTTTTTTCAAGTCCGGCCCAGGTATGCTGATCCAGAGACTCACAGATATGAGGCAGAGCTGCTACTGGCTCTCCCTATGCCCAGTTACTCATGAGGAACCCGGGAGGGATGGTGGGTTCTATCCCTGGCCAACCACCCCAGCAGAGACTCGCAAAAAGCCAGACGACCCCCCACTCCATGAGGGGCCGCCATTTTCCACATCCGGACTTCCCTCTTATCAGAACTCCACCCAGCAGAAGAGCCTTTTACATCCCGGCTCACACGGCTGCTTGCAGTTCATCAATAAATGCTGGATTTAGAGGTGACTACAAGAGTATGCCACCGCAAGGCAGAGGCTGACAAGCCTCCAGTGTCGTATTTGATATGTCAAATACCAGTAACAATTATAGACCTCATTCCCATGACTGATGTAAAAGTTTGAGGATCTTTATGTTCCTGGAGCAAGCAGATGCCCTTGGGCTCTACTAGCATGAGACAGGACATATGGAGATGTTACTGGTGCCCGCTAGAGCAAATCGATGATGAGCAGGAAGACAGTGATACAGTGATATATATATATATATATATAAAAAAAAATATATATTGAAAACAGCTTACCATGGCAGTGAGGTGAGGATATAGGAGATATTTGGGTGGAGAAGAGAAAACTCAAAAACGATGATGAAGGGAAATGAACACTCCATGGGGGTGGGAAGAGGGGTATTGTTGAAATGTTGTATACATGAGATTCTATCATTTACAGTATCGTAAAACTGAAAATCATGTCAACTAAAACGAAATAATAAAATATTGATTTCCAATTGGTAAAAGGTAGAAAGGGAGTCAAAGGGAGAGAATCTTTTCAGCCATGATGGAACAAAACACATGTTTAAAGGGGACTTTAGGTTTTGTCCAACTCTCTCTCCCTCCCATGCCTATTCCATTAAATTCCTTCCCCACTGTTCTTCCTGAAGTATCAAGAAAATAATGAAGCTCTGTGTTATCAATAAAGTCAAGGGTGGTGACTATTTGGAGAAATCTTTCATTTTGCTAACAAATTTCCTTGTCCTTCTCAAAAGAAAATAAAGTATTGTCTGTCATCCACTTATTTTTTAAATTGAGGTGTTGCTTTAAAGAATAAGAATCTGAAAATTAAAATGAGGTGTTTGAAAACACACATGCTTTAAAGAGATTATGAGTACAGCTTTAGGCTCTCAAGCAGTCTTAGCTTCAATTTGGGGCCTTGTCATTTATACCTGCAGTGACTTGAGTAGTTATTTCTCTACATTTTGGTTCTCTCCTCTATAAAATAAGATCATTCATAATTACGTTATGGAGAGTTGAATGGATTCTGAGTAAGTATGTAGATATTTGGGCAAATTACCTGGCATATGGTGAATGCACAGAATCTATAGTTGTTGGGGTGTGGGATATAGTTATTAACAAAGCTATAGTTATTAACACTTCTGATATATTAAACTTTGATGAAAAGGCCTGTATGTCTCATCTCTTCATCTCTCACCACAGTCCATACTCAGTGCAGTTAGACAATGAGTACTTGCCAAATTGAGTAGAAAACACAGTAGCACTGTTGTTATTCAACAAGTATCACCTCTTACTATGTTCTCGTGAATCTTAAACTCGGACAAATCTGTGAAAACAGCAGATAAACTCTCTCTCTCTCTCATGCTTACACTCTGAAATGCATGTGAGCTGAATACACCAACAAATAAATAGCATAATTTCAGATAAAATATAACAATATGGTACTGTCGGCCAAGATCCAGGGACACAGATGCATGGAAGTCCTCCTGCTGGCTCTCCCGGTAGGGTGCGGCCACATTGTACAACAGTGTACAACAGATACCTCAAAGCCTGGTATACTGATGCACCAGGTCTCCAATAACATTTCATAGAATTAAGTATGGGGCATGCAATCACAAGGGTGTGGGCACAATGTGTGGTCTGTGGGAACATATCGATATTTTCCTGTCTTGGACGCCGCCAATGGGGTCCCTGGCAGTGTCAGGAAGCAAGTTCCCTTTTACCTCCGAAGCCCCCAGGAACGGATGAAGACTTAGGAATCCGATGCCTTTTTAAAAGGCTTTACTTATCACAGGTTCAGGCATACAAATCAGCAATAGGAAAAACCCTGTGCTTAGGATTCCCAGCTAGAACCCCAGCTCGTGTAGGCCAAGATGGCGGCCACCACGTGTTAAGGCCCGTAAAAAGAAACAAAGACAAGACTCCCAAGAAGAGTGCAAGCCCCAAAATAGAGCCCAAAAAGAGAGCCCAAAGAGAGAGAGAGAGAGAGAGGAAGCAGGCTGGTCTTATACCCCTGCAACTCAGACCTCCCACTAATATGAGAAGCAGGAAGGGTCAAATGCCCTTAGGTAATTTCTCCCAGCACCTCACCTATGCCCTATTATATGCTAATGTTTTGAGCCAAGATCTGCCTGGAAATGCCTTATAGGGTAGAGAAGGGGGTTTCTGAGATGGCATGTCTCTGTACCAAAGACTAATTCTAATGCCAGTTAAATATTTCTCCAAGCCTTCACAAGAATCTCGTCTACTTCACGGTAGTTTTGTATTTTAGTTGCCTTTGAGTTATCAGGGAGCCATGCTTGCTTGCTTGGAGGCAAACAGCATTTCTCTCTGGTCTAATTATTTAGAGATCCAACGTGGCCAGGCAAATATGCTGGTAAGATCTAGCTAGTCCCACGATGATTGTGGTAGCATGAGAGAATATTTATACCAGCCAGTATAGAATACATAGTCAGATAAACTGCCACATTTAGACTACCCCTTCCCTATCTACGAAGTGACCTGCAGGAGGCAATCCAGGGCAGATGCAGAGGTTCTTAGAGGAGTCCTGCAATATTTTCCTATACAGTGGACTCGAATGGCACAATGGAGATTTAATAACCTCCATTGACTTTAGTCTAAGAATGTATTCATCAACTGTATTTAGATAATTAGCTCCAACAAGCAATATAGAATGGATTATTCAGTGAATGCATAGGACAAGTTCAAACAGAAGTTGAGAAAATTTTGAAATAAATGTTGTCTGTAGGTGCAGGAGTGGTGGGTCTGGGGTTGACTAGTAGAAACCTACTATGTTCTAGAAACTCAGAAAGTGAATGCAAGAACAGAAATCCACCAGACTCACACATAACAACCCAGAAAAAAAAGTCATGACTTTACCAATACCATTCCCTTATATGGGCTGTAATGAGGGCAAGAGGGATCCTATAGGAGAAAAAGTGCTTACCCTGCATTTACCAACACTGGTTCAATTCCTGGCACCTACATAGTCTCCAGTACAACACCAGGGATTACTCCTGAGCCCAGAGACAGGAGTATCCCCTGAGAACTACCATGTGTGACCCAAAACCCTCCCCTCCAAAAAAGAAAGTTAAAGAAATAAGTGTAAAGTAATAGTTCCATAAGAACCAGTATATTGGATAGGGCTGATTTAGGAATAATATCCGCTAAAGTAATTTTTTCAAATAAATAATCCTTTAGGTGCTCGTTATTTTTATAAGTATTTTATTATACCACCATGAAATATACAATTACAAAGATGTTCATATTTGGGTTTTGGTCATACAGTGTTCCAGCACCCATCCCTCCACCAGTACCCATCTCCCACCACCAATGTCCCGGGTTCCCTACCCCTCTCCCCCAGCCCACCTCCATGGCAGGTTCTTTATTTCTTTCCCTTTCTCTCTATCTCTTTTGCTTCCATTCCAGATTGCGGATTACAGAACATACATTAAAGGGTTGTCATGTGTATCTTTTTGCCTGTATTTAATGCTCAGTTCTAGGTTGGTATTAGTACTTTCGACAATTGTTAGCACACTGTTCCATTTTCTGTCTTACCTAGCCTCTGATTCCCATACATTTGTGATAATTTCCTAGGTGTTCCTTATACAAGTATATAAAATTGTATTCACCAGCTTACTCTATCTAAAAGGAGCAACATGATTAAAATAAATTTTAAATTCCATGTGAGAGATAGGAGCCAAGGGCAAAGAAATATCTGGACAGTAAAAGCCAATCTAAAACAAAATTTGTTAATTGTCATCCAAGTGACCTGTTTGACCTCTAATCCTTTGCTGTGATGAGATACCCAGAATATCAGAGAACATGTCATATCTTCTCTGGCTGTTAAAGATCAAGTGGAGGATTTGACCATTAGCCCTCTCGAGCCGACACTGTGAAGGATGGTTTTCTCTTCCTCTTGGATTGGACATTAAACGGGTACAGTCTTGAGAGAAACTTGCAAAGGTATTGCTTGAATTCCCTACCCCTCTTTCTGGTCCATCAAAAAGTGAAAAGGTGCTGTCTTCCTTGGTGCATGCCCATTAGGGTTTCATGCTCTAACATGGGTCAAATGTTTCATTAGTATGTTCAGACTCTTCTGGGCATGAATTTTTACTATTAAAATGAGGGGAAAGTTACTGAAGAATTAACACTGAGGTCTATGTTGGCACAAGCTAAGCTACTCCTTTCTTTCTGTTGAGCACCTTTCTCTGTTAACATCCTCCTTACCTCATTCCTCTAAGATATATGGTTCAGGGGTATATAGTTTAGTCTTTATTTTTAAGGCAGCTAAACCAAAATAACAGGCTTGACAGGATCCATATGGTAAGTTCAGCTTTCACTAGAAGTCTTGGATCAAGGGCATCTTCTATCCCCAGCTGGCTACCTTACCATTAGCATCCCAGTTTGTAACACTCAGAAGTTTCCTCCAGCCATTGCCCAGTGTTTTTCAGAGAACCATTGGTGGAGTATCTTAAAGAAACAGGAGAACTGTTTTATCTGTTTGAATTGCCTAACAAAAGACAAAAAGATGGAGTACAAGCTGGGAAAAAAAACCTGTGTCTACATGCCAAAGTATGGTGACATAGAAGAGCAATGAAGCCAGACATGGGGCATGAGGGAGGGACTCAAGGGATGAAGCTGGGAGTCAAAGATTAGTTGCCATGTCAGGCTAAACATTTTCATTTAATATATAGATAATGGGTGCCACTGAAGAATTTTCAGTAGGACAGGGATTTATTGAAATTGCATTTTGGAAGCATTTTATTGGTTGCAGTTCAGAGAACAGAATAACCTAGAGACAATCCAAAGAAAGCAAGCCAGTTTCGAACTATCTGCCACCCTCCTAACCAGATAATAAGGATTGATATGAAGGGCATGAAGGCAAGGTTGAGATAGTCTTAGGGGAGCAATTGATAATCACTTGTCAATTAAGTGAATATGAAATGTAATGAAGATGAAAAAGCAAGAACTATCGAGTGCCGGCTTGAAATAACGGGGGTAAAAGCAAGTGAGAAGTGAATCCAAACTTAGGTGAAGTTGAGTTACCTCTGAGACATAGGAGCCAATAAGAATAGTAAATAGTATAAGTGCTATAAGTCTATTTATTTCTCATTATGGTCTCAGAAATTGCAACCTTAAGTGAAAGATATTTATCAACTATAGGTTCTCCACCCACACGGCAGAGTCTGGCAAGCTACCCTTGTCATATTTGATATGTCAAGAACCAGTAACAATTATAGACCTCATTCCCATGACCTGAAGGAATGGTTTGAGGTTTTTGTGTTCCTGGAGCGAGCAGTTGCCCTTGGGCTGCACTAGCATGTAACAGGAAGATGTTACTGGTGCCTGCTCGATGAACAGCGGAAAGACAAGTGATACAAGTGATAGGTTCTCCAATAACTTAACATCAACATAAACTGGACAGTTCTCCCTAACCAGCATTGATAATAACATTGAACAAAATTATGCTATTTATAGATCTGTTTATGTACACATATATAAACTCAAGAAAAGGATCTAGGCTGGACCTGGCTACATCTCTTTGGAAGTCTAAAATAACAATTGACTTACCTGTAGCGTATCACATAAAGGCAGCACAAACAGCAAGAGAAACGACCTAAGGACTGATTTCAGAGGAACATTAGAATTTGGGAAAGAGTAAAGTCAAAAAGAACAAAATCCTTGAACTTACTCATAAGAAACAGAGGATTAGAACAAATAAGAGATGATATAATAACATTATAACAAAACAAAGCATTCAAGAAGAGAAAGTGTAAGAAGAAAGAAAGGGTCACTTGTGCAGAGAAATCAAGCAAAGTATGGACTGGACATTGGTCACTTGTGTTCAGGAGCTCTCACTTTGTCAAGGAGTTTTCATGGAAGTGCAAGATTTGATAACAGCCAGCAGGGAAGTGAAATTCTGGATTTGGTACAACCAGACAACTCTTTCAAATGTTTATTCTGTCAGCAACGAGGTTGAGCATGTTTATAAGCTGAGAGAAGTCACTCAGAAGAGGAATGATTAATAGTAATCAGTCCTTGAAGAAAAGTAGAAGTGAAGGGTGTAGTTGGTGGGAGGATCAATTTGAAAGAAAGGAAGGACAACTCTGACAGGAGAGGGGTTTGAAGTAAACATGTTCTTGTGATAGAAAATATTCCTGCTTCTGAGCAATAAAAAGACATGGTTACCTGCTACAAATGAGATGGATCACAGTCCCTTGAGAGGATGAGTGAGACTGAGCTTTCTGAAGAGAATAAACATTTCTAGTCACGACCACAGCAAGTTTGAGAGGAATTCTGTAAAACATGCAGACAAAAAGAAAAGAAAACAAAGAAGGTTGAACAGATAGCTTTGGGAACCAGAGAGAGATAATGAGCTCATTTGTTTCAGTGGAGTCACTTTATAAGGACATACAATTTTTCTGGCCTGGCCTTAGCCAAATTTTGAAAATACAATCTAGGTGGACACTTGTTGGATAACAGGCCTAGCTAGCTTGGGAGCTTTGCTGTTTTATCCACTCACAGCTTAATCTATTTACATATTCTTAAGCCAGGGTTCATACTAATGAGTTCTCTCTTCCTTGTAAACACTGATGGAGGGTGTGGCAGTTACAGAAGTCACCTTGACTCTGAATGAACTTCTGACTTATTATTATACATCTACTAAGACTTCTATGTTATCTAGATTGGGCATAACTCCTCTTTATACCCACTGGACCCAGCGTGGGACAGTTAGAATTTACCAGGAGACTACCACCCTGGCTACTTTAAGACTATCGTTTAAGATTATAGGAAGGGTCATACTAGTTTTCCCTCAAGCAGGCGAGTGTGATCCTTTCAGTATATGAGAACAAGATACTCAGAATCACCCTGGTGCAGATAATAATAAGAAGGACCTTGTAGGTACCATCTAGATTACATGAAGCTCATGAAATTAAGATGTATTACTTTATACCCCCCCTCTCTCTCTCCAGTGTTTTACATAATAGATGATCTCAGAAGAAGGGATTAGTCCTTGGTGTAATCCTTTCTTTATGCCTGTAGTAGGGTGTGACACCACCCTTCTACACTCTTCTACTATCTAGAAGCTGTTTAGGGTTCTTTGTTGACAGGACCCTCCCTGAATTAGGATTACTTTTGTGTATATAAGGGAACTGACTTGTGGTACTACTCTCTCTTTGGTGGGACTCCTTTCTGGTAGGACCCTCTTTGGCAGGACACCCTTCTGGTGGGATCCCTCTTTGTTGGGACTCTCTCTGGTAGAATCCTCTTTGGTGGAAGACTTGGGCTCTCATGTCTTTCATTATATTGGATTGCGGTGGTAGAGTTTTTGTACTATTTTTTTTTTTTGCTTTTTTGGAGGGGTCACACCCAGCAATGCTCAGGGGTTTCTCCTGGCTCTGCACTCAGGAATTACTCCTGGTGGTGCTCAGGGAACCATATGGGATGCCAGGGGATCAAACCAGGGCCGGCATGTTCCAGCCGCATGCAAGGCAAATGCCCTACCCCTGGACTATCGCTCTGGCCCAGTTTTTGTACTATTAAAAGCCTTTTTGGTACTGGGCAGGACTCTTAGAATTCTCATCTCCTCCCCTGCGGCCCTGGAGGTAGAAGAGAACTTCTGTTCTGATACTGTTAGGGACCCCAGCTGCTCCCCGATGGACGCTAGCTGCCTTGCTCACTGTAATAGGGTAGAAATGATGCTATTGGAGTTCCTAGACTAGGCTGTGGGCACTGGTCACTTCTACTTCTCAACTTTAGAATACTCACAAAAAAAAAAAAGAAGCCTCGAGACACCATGTAAAAAGTTCAACTGCCATGTTGGAAGGAGCAATGTGATGAGAAGGGGAGTGTCTCAGGTGAGCTAGGTGTATAGCCAATCTCAAGTCTGGGTGTCCAGGTAAGACACTAAGCCAAGTCAGATGCTCTAGACCCGGTGAATCCTAAGTGACCCAGCCCATGCAACAGAGTCTCTGCATCCTGTCCAAAAGATACACAGAGTGCTCACACAGAGTGCTCACACAGAGTGCTCACACAGAGTGCTAATGGGACACCAGGGGGAAGCTGTGAGGCTGGAGACTTCCTCAGGCTGCAAGCAGAGACCACCAAGACCCAGTGATAATGAAGCTCCTGACACTGTGATAAACACGGGGAACAGAAAAGGAGAAAATAACTACAGGAGGAAAATTTTGCCCAGGCTCAAATTATTGCTAATCATTCCTGGTTGCTATTACTCAAAGATGGAAAAAGGAAAAAAAAAGATTAAAGGAGGAAAATTGTTCACCAGTAGTCACCTCAGCTGCCACTGAGATGCCTGGTGACACCTAATTAGAAAACAAATGACAGATTAGTTTAATAATATTCATTAGCAACTAATGAAACTGACAGTGTTTCCTATTGAAGGCAGGTTGGGCTGTTAGTTGATTTTAAGCAAAGTCTTCTTTCCTTCATTCTCCCACCCCAGATTCTCCCTCCCTCTCCCATCTGCCATTCAACTAAATGAGGGGCGGGGAGAAGGAGGGTGGACCACAAATAGGTCATAAAACAGGGCTAAGGGTGAGACAGTTGAGGGGCAAAGAGAACAGAGGCAACAAAATCATTGTGGGAAGGAAGGGTCTCTGGGGGTCAGGGGAGGTGGGTACACTTATCCCTTCCTCCCCAGATGTCTTCAGGTACCTCCGTGCTATCTTGTCACAGGGAGGCAATGGTTAACAGAAGAGGGGCTGGGAAATCAGTGCTTCCTCTCAGGCATTGTTGTTCTTTGCCTTTTCTTTAAAAAAAAAATTATCCTAAGTAAGAATTTTAACGATCTGCAGAAATCATAGCTGTCTTGCTGAATCGCTGTAGGACTGACCCCCCCTTGACAGTTCTTAAATTATTCAGCTATCAAGGGCCTGCTAAACATTAAATTAAGCATCCTCTCTCCCTGTCCTAAACCATTAAGTTATGCAAATGCACAGATAATGGGGCAGATGACAGCTGGAGGCATTAATCACGAAGCTCTGTCTCTGGGCTGTTGTTATGTAGAAACTGCATCTGCCAACAGCCCGAACAGCCACAATTAGATCTCACTTAATGGAATGAGGAGACACTACCTAGCCCTCCACATGCGTGTTAGGTTGTAGACCTGGGAGTGAATAAGGCACTTGGGAGATCTGCCGCTCGCACTCTCATTGTCCCCCCCCACCCACCCTCTCTTTTTAATACCAGCTCCTCCAATTGAAATGAAAAATTACCTGTAATTGTTATCATTTGCAAACAAAACCTGTCAGAAGACAAACCTGCTGTTTACAATGAATGTTTTTGTTGTTTCCTGGTATGGCTCTTTGGGGAATTTCCTTCATTTGTTTTTTTTTTGTTTGTTTGTTTTGTTTGTTTTTTTCTAACTAATTCTGCCTTGGAGGGAGGCTTGGGCTTCCGAGTGGGGAAGCTACAAACAGACTTCCCATTACAGCCTCCAAATTGCTGCCTTGAAGATGCTGGCTGACTCAACCTGAAAGGCTGTTTGCTGGAACGTTCACTGGCCTGGGCTCCTCTGTGGTAGCTTTGCTCCCACCAGCAAGTAATCATGCAAGAAAGGGCCTGCAGAGGCTAAGCCAGATTCTACCTGCTCTCTCCACACTAAGTCCTGAATTAGATGGACTGACAAGGGAGAGATCCCATCATCCTCCTAAGAGCTTTCATTTCCCGTCTTCATGATTTAACACACTCCATTTGAACCTCATGTATTTTTTAAAACCCCTGTGGTTAAGTATTCATATGGTGGTCAATTGTTTTGATTCTCCTCTGTTCTGGTTTTTTGGGTTGTTTTTTGTTTTATTTTGGGGTGGAGTTTTTTTGTTTGTTTATTTTTAGTTTTACTCTTGGGATGAGAGTACAACACAGAGAGCTTTGTAAGGATGTGTTTGGGTTGCTAAGAGTTGTCCTCTATACAGAAACTGAGTTGGTAGTTTTTTTCTTTGCTTTTTTGTGCCACACCCGGCGATTCTCAGTAGTTACTCCTAGCTCTGCACTCAGGAATTACTTCTGGCAGTGCTTGGGGACTATATGGGGTGCCAGGAATCGAACCCGGGTTCACCATGTGGAAGGCAAACGCCCTACCTGCTCGACTATCACTCCCGCCCTGTCTTTTATTTTTTAATACCCAAATGTTGATTTCAAAGTGACTTCTCATGAACCCAGTGGTTCCATATACACCTTCCAGGCAACCAGGAGACCCGTTGTGGGCGGAGATCCCCAGGTACGCCCCAGACCCCAACAGCAGCAGGGCCTCTTGCAACTCTTTCACCTCCTGAGTTTTCATGGTAAAGGGAGAAACAACTTGTTTTTAAAAAGAGCTTGGGAAACCACTGTTCTAAAAACGATATCAAGAAGACTTTCTGCCAGTCTCTGACAACAGTCAATCTCCTAGCTGTCCTCCCTGGTTGATAAAAATAGAATCATCTAAACTGCAAACCATGCCACTGTTTTTTCTCTTTCCCATGAAAGTTCTCCAACACTTTTAGATCTACATATATTTATGAGCAAGAAACCAAGATTGGAACCGCATGGTGAAGATTTGCCAATAAATGAAGCCAGGCTCTTCTCTCCTTCCCCCATGATGCCACAAACCCCCCATTTAGAGCTAATTAGCCCAGAGCTGGGTCAGTGTAGCCCTGACCTCTGATGGCTCCAGAGCAGAAGAAAAGGTGGGCAGACCCTCTGGGAAGAACTCAGAATTACTCCAAGTGGGGAAACTGGTGCTGCTGCTCCAGCTAGTCTCAGTAAAGTCAGCTGGAGCACAGAGTCCACACCACGGTCCTCCCAAGCCTTTCAGCCAGGCCTATTCAGCACTGTCACTTCTTAGCCCTTCAGCCCTGCTTCTTCTGAGTCTCTTCCTATATCGGATGAAAGTAGGCCAGTTGAACCAACTCTGCTTCAGATCTTTCTTGTCTCATATAGAACAAGATACCAAAGCCTGGTCACCTGCTGTCTGCATCTGCTTCCCCCGCTAGTCTTCCCTCCACCGCGTTAAGCACTAAATGTTTTAGTGCCTCCATTGTAAATCTGTGTGATCGTCCCCCCACTTAAAAAATTCTGTATAGAATCTGGAAACAACCTGAGTGCCCGAGAACAGAAAACTGGATAAAGAAACTATGGTATGTTTACACAATGGAATACTATACTGCTGATAGGAAAAAATAAGTTATGAAATTTGTCTATAAATGGATGGACTTGGAGAGTATCATGCTGCATAAAATGAGTCAGAAGGAGAAAGACAGGTATAGAATGGCTGCACTCAGGGGCCAGAGTGATAGTGCAGTGTGGAGGTGTTAAGGCTTAAAAATAACTATATTAGGGGCCGGAGCAATAGCTCAGCGGGTAGGGCATTTGCCTTGCATGCAGCTGGCCCATGCCCGCCCAGGTTCGATCCCGGCATCCCATATGGTCCCCGAGCACCGCCAGGAGTAATTCCTGAGTGCAGAGCCAGGAGAAACCCCTGAGCATTGCCGGGTGTGAACCAAAAAAGCAAAAAAAAAAAAAAAAAAAAAAAGCTATATTGGAGAGGGTATTGGGGCTCCCCCTCAGGGAGGTCTCAAGGCTCCAGACTCAAGGGACCTCCTATGGATTCCATATCTTAACATTACTTGGGGGGTCAGAGAGTGACTATGGTAGCAGATGTTTGGGCCTAGCTAGGTCCCCAGCAGTACTCACTGTCTGTTAGAGACCCTGGTCTGTGTCTCCTTACTGTCCAATGAATAAAGATCAAGGCTAGAGGTTCCTGAAGGTTACTCTTTAATGTTTACTTTATCTCATCTTATTGCTTGCTCTCTGCAGGAATCTCTTCTGGACCTCTGTCTCTCCAGCGGTTTCTCCTGCTCTCTCTCTTGGGGGTGGGGGGGGGGTGGTGTCTGTTCAGGCTCCTCTCCTCAGGGCCTCTCAATTCCAGATATCTATGTCCAAGGCTTCATGCTTCTAGTCCTCTCTCAGGATGGCTCCTGTCAGGACCCTTTTCTTTGGTCCTTTCCACTCAGGGCTTTTCTCTTCAGGGTCTCTCTTCTCTGGACTCCTCAGCTATCTGCTTCCCTAGTTACCTGTTTCATCTTTTTGCTACTATGTCTTGTGTCTCTGAATCCCTCTCTAATTCTTTGGGTTCCTCTGTGTTGCCTGCTGCCGGTGGTCCTAATACTCAGTAGCCCTGAAGCTCTGTAGCCCTGTAGCTTTGATGCCAGCCCTCAGGCTCAGGGACCAGACACCCTGTGGCTCTGGTGCTGATGGAGGGGCCCTGCATGGCAGTGAACTGTCACCATTAGGCTGTCACCTTTTGGAACCAGGAATGAAGACCTGATAAGACCCATTAACCAACAATAGACCCTGAAGAAGCTGGGTCCACCTTCTTCTGCACAGCCCTTAGCCCCCATCAACATTTGATGGCCCAGCAGAAAAATTCCAGAACAATCCAGTCCAAGAAGATCAAAAACCCCGTTGGACATCAATTGGGGCTCACTTTCTGCCTCTGGAGCAGCCTGCGTTCTCCCATGAGTGCATTACTCTCTCTCTTTCCTACTCCTTCCCCATCCTAAAACCCTCCTTAATAAAATCTTTTTATTTTATTTTAAAATGTTTTACTTCACTGCTCGTTGATTCCTGAAAATTCTTTTTCTGCAAGGAAGACAAGAACCCTGAGGAAACCCTGGGTAAGGCCTAGGACTTACTTTCCTTTCCTGTAAAGAGCAATTCCTTGTTCCAGCCTGAGTTCATGGTTCCCCCAAGAAATCTCCAGTGGTGGGGATCAACTCCCGTGCCTAGAGATCAAGCCGACATCAGGTGTGGCTTGACGGCCACTTCGTGGGGCTAATAGGGCTCAGGCCTACGCCATGCAGGGGCTCATTGAAGACTTTATCAGTCCTTAGCCTGCCCAGCAAGTCCCGGCAGCAGAGGCGGCTGGGGAGAAAGTGACCATTTCTCTCCCTTTCCCACCTCACATAAGCCACCCACAGAGCCTACCTACATCAGTGCTGGCCCTTGGGCCTAGGCATCAAGAGCAGCATTTCCTCCCTGGTGCTGGCCATCCGGCTCAGGTACCAGGAGCCCCATGGTCTAGGTGCTGGCCAGGTACCAGAGGTCGCTGCTCTCTGAGTCAGGAAGCCCTACCCCCCACTGTATGCTCTCCTGGGGCCCCAATTTATAGTCTCAGCCAGGTCAGAACCCTGGCCTCAACTGTCTTAAGAGACCTTGAGAAGCTAGTACTGTGCCTTTAAGATCCCACAGGGAGGGTGTTTGTCTTGCTCATGGCTGACCCGGGTTCCATCCCCAGCATTCTATATGGTCCCCCAGCACTGCCAGGAGTAATTCTTGAGTGCAGAGCCAGGAGTAACCCCCTGAACATCACTCATGTGATCTAAAAAGTTTTTTTTTAAAAATGGATATGACTGCATTCATTTGTGGAATATAAAAATGAAATAGTATGAGACTAATATCCAATGCCAAGGAAAACAGGCACCAGAACGACTTGTCAATGGTTTGAATCTACCACAAGTGTATGGGGGAGCAGAGGGGATCCAGTTTGCCAATAATAGTTGGAAATGGTAACGCTAGACTAGAACTATTAAAAGTAAGTAAAGCAATATTCATGATAACCTTTCAATGTCCGTATTGAAAACAACAATGTGCAAAAGGGAGACAGAAAGAGACAGAGACAGAGAGACAGAGAGAGATAAAGATAGACAGAAAGAGAATGAAGAAAAGTGCCTGCCATAAAGGCAGGTTCTGGTGGGGGTGATGGGAGGGGAACAGGGGATATTGGTGTTGGGAAATGTGCACTGGGGGAAGGATGGGTATTGGAACACTGTATGACTGAAACCCAATCATGAACAGCTTTATAATGGTCGATGTCAAGGCAATTTATTAAAAAAAAAATTTTAACTAAATGAATAAAAGTCCAAACTGATTAACATATGTACAGTAAATCTATATTATAAATCAAAAAAGGAAAAAACCCAGTGAAAACCAACTTAGTACATAGCAGACACTTATCTTTCCTCTTTATAAAAGAAGAAAGCTATTTCCTTCACAAAAAGTTGGCAAAGGTTTGACTCACACAACACTGGCATTCTGTCCTTCCCATCATGTAATAGTAGTTAAATTCCATCAAGAATCACCAGTGCCTGCTAGATCCACTTTTCTCAGCCACACAAACCTAATGTCGACAATTCTCAACTGTGTGATAGAAATAAGACAAAAAAGAAAAAACCTGCTGAACCTTGCTTTATGCTCTCTACTACTTGGATTTTCCCCCCCAAATCCTCCACAAAATACATCTCTCTGTCTTTCTGAAGAGCTGAGTATTACAAATCTTTGCTTAAAGCGTTCCGGCAGCCATGTTGATTTTCTAACACAGAATGGTAGAATAATAAGGCAGAATGATAGTCTTTATGCACAAGCATTAAAGCAGGGGGAACAATCAGTCCATAACTCAGAAAAAGCAGCACTTGCAGTCTGGAATCAGCCTTTGAATCGGACTCAGATGAGTATAACCATAAGCCACATGCCTCAGTGGCTTGTCTGAGCACTTCCTGTGGTGAGTGGGTTGTGGTGAGGATTAGAGCTGGTAAACAAAATATTTCTAAAGTAATGCTTCTGTCATTGTAAGTACTCATTAACTGGCTGCTTACTTGTATCATTATCATAACATGAATATATTCCTTATCATAAACTCTTCAGTCCTCTCCTTATTCTGTCATCTAACAGTCCTCTAATCTCACAGATCTAACGGAAGAGACCCATGAATACAGAAGGAATTACGGAACAAACTTTGTTCAGAGAGCAAGTGTGAAATTTTCTCTTTATTGGTATTAAAAGGCAATTTTAAAGTTGTAATACCAGCTTTTTATTCCTCAAAGGGAAATTGTTACTATAATGATGCACTTTGAGCCACATGGCTAGTTAGCCTCTTCTTCACAAGAGAGCCATGAAATCTATTATGTTCCCTTAGGAAGGCAGTTTCCAATGAGAAATTGTTACATGTGTAAAGAACATATTGACCATGATGGAAAGATTTTACCTACATCGACACAGTGATGACAAAATCGGACATGACTAACGGGCTTGGCAGCCCAATTCTCCAAAAGAATACCTAAAACAAATGTTATGATACTCATAAAAAATTTTTGATGTGTCACAGAACACTGACCTCAGCCATTAATTCCCTTTATAGTGTATATGTCCTCGGATCTGCGGTTTTCGAATGCTTTTAGCTAAATAACCCATTTCTCAAATGAAATCGTAAGTGGAATCCAAACATTTTTTAAAACAAGAATCAAAATTATTCCTGAGCAACTCCAGGTGAAAACTCAAGGATTTCACTTTTGCCACCTGGCAGTGACCCCTAAGCCTTTCAAAGAATGTTCTACACTCCATGGTATCTTAGATCTTAGGAGGAATCTTGACCACCCAAAATTCCAATACAAACCTGGAAAACACAGAGAAAGTGGAGAGAAGCATCTGACCATAGCAAACACCAAACCATTTCTCCACAAAAGTCTGATCACTTTTTTAAATGAACTTTTAAAAATTTCATACCAAATTCTAAGTCACCTTAAGTTAAATGACCTCCTCAAACTTCATCTGCCTGTGCCTTGCTCATCCCTTACGAACTCGCTTTCCCTATTATCTGGGGTTAGGGTTAGGGTTTTCTTTCTGAACCCATCCACCTGCTCACAAGCCCTCCAAAAAGTGGTGGAGAGCGGAGGGTCGAGGACACAGATCAAATACACCCTTAGTCTACAACGAATAGCATGTGAGAGGCCGTACTTTGATCCCCAGCACCACATGACTCCGGCGCATGGGTAAGTATAGCTCTGGTGGCTTCTGGTACCACCAAGAGAATCCCCAGCCCTCGACATCATTCCCATCCCAGTACTGCTGGGGGTGACCATAAACAAGCTTTAAAACAAATTTGAAAAACTGAAAAGAGAAAAAACTTTGGACAAAGCTCCATCAGCGTGCCAGGTTTGGGGGCTGAAGTTAGCAACCAGACAAGTCCTGCCCTGCTAAGATTTAGCAGGCACAACACAATCAAAAATCTTCCTGTCTACGTCTCCCACTGTATTGTCATGATAATTTCAGATTGACTCATCACCCCAGAGACCAAAACTCCTTCAGGAGTCTCCATATGCTCTGAATGCACCATATCCATAAAGGAATGTACTTAGTAGGCGAACATTTTCCTGTATTTTTCCTAAAATTCTAATTTTTGAAAGCTCCAGAAAAATAGTATTCCAGGGCACAGGGTTGTGCAGAGAGGGTGGGGGAAGCACAGAAACGTAATCAACAAAGGAATATTAAGTAGGAGAAAAACACTGAGTCTTTTCATAATACACTAAAATCACAGAAATACAATAAATATGAGGTTGGAGAAAGAAGGAATCAACGAATTTCAGCTCGTTTCAGCTCTAATGATTTTTCAGATTGCTGGAGAAAAATAACCCTGGTTGGAGCTAATTTTGAATCTTTTCTTCAAAAGCTTTGTACCAGCCGAAAGCTACGTATTAAGGTAAAATCTCCACTGACTTCTCTAAATTTGTGTCCAGACAAATTGCAAACATCACACCATTCAGTGGTCACTATGAGTCTGCTTTGAACAGGCTGATTGATTTTTATAATGTTCCAGGCAATTTCAAGTTGTCAGTAAGAACTAATTCTCTGTCGTTACTGCCTTCATTCTTGGCAGCTCCGTGACCACTTATTGGTTTTTGTCTTCATGTTCATTTTCTTCTGCTAATTCTAAAGCCTTTTTTTTCCCTCTCCAGCCTCAGTCAAAGGTCTGAAGCTGTAATCATAGGGACTCCCCCAAGCAATTACAGGTGAAAGCACCAGCTTCTCTCATGGCCTCCACGGTTGAACCTTAAGGCCCTACAGCCCATGATACCTTATGCCAAACCCAAACTCATTACAGCCTGTGATGCTGTATTACTTAATCAATCCAGCAACTATGCAGTTGGAGCCCTCTCTCAAGTTGATATTAAACCAACTTGTCAATCCATAATCATGGAGTCCCTCACATGCCTCTTCATCTCCTGCAGTTGGCCAGCAGCAACTGGCTGGTTCTAACATGACCTCTCCATGTGCACTCCCAGACCATCTAAACCAGAATCCACATATGAACTGCTCTTTTCAGGCTCCATATGGCGAGTGAACCCACAGGGTTATACAGGAGTTCAGTGAATGCTCTTTACAATGAGTTGCAGAACTATTGCATCCTTAGAATCACGTTCTTGCTGTTAAGTAGAAACATAGGTAATCATTCCCTCTTTACCAGGCATGTTTCTCAGGCAGTGAAAACTGCCCTGAGCTCAGCACTCCAAATAAATGCCAACTGCATATAGCATGCCAAGTATGGTAGACTGCCCTATACTTACTCCCTTGATGAAATCTATGTGTTCTGTTTTCTGGTTTGGGTGCCATACCCAGTAGTGCTCAGGATTTGCTCCTGGCTCAGTTTTCAGGGATAACTGCTGGCAGGCTCAGAGGACCACATGCTATTTCAAAGTTGTTCATAAAATTGAATGACATGTTTACAAAGTTACTTAAAATTGAATATCAGGTATACAGTTTCCCAACACAGTGTCATTCCCTCTATGAGGGATCACCACTATCTGTGCTCAGGGACCATATGGGGTACTGGAATTAAACTCAGATTGACTGTGAGCAAGACACACACCATGTCTGCTGTACTCAGGCCCCTATACCTCATATCTTGCCCCTGTGACCATTTGGAGATAAACATTATTCTTTAGGTGGAGTCAATAAGATGAATGAAAAAGCCATGTCCTCAAGGAACTCAGGTCAACCAGGCCCCTTAGAAAGGAAACAATGCCATAAAGCTGTAGGGACTCCAGGTGTCCACAGTACAGAGATCCACAACATCTCCTGTAGGTGAATGTCAGGGAATGTTCCAGAGTGGAAATGGGAAGACAACTGGGCCTAGACACTGCTGCCCTCAAAGGCATAGGCCAAGGTTTATTTTATTCCCCTCCCCCAATTTTATTTTATAAAAACACCACAAGTTACAAAGTTATCAATAGTTGGGCTTTTGATATACAATGTTCCATCACCAGTCCCTCAACCAGTGTCAACTTCTCTCACCAGAGTTCCCAGCTTCCCTCTTTGGTTATGAAAGTTTGAGTCTTGCGATTTTGGTGTTGTTGACTCTGTATTTTGGATGTTTAGCTCTATCATTCTTTAACACCCCTTGGATCCTGCCCCCATTGCTTCTCAGCTCTTCTTCCCTAACACTCTATTTCTTTCCTTCACTTCCCTATAACTTTGGGCCAAGGTTGATCCAGGCATCCACCTTTAAACCATCATATTTCCTCATTTAGATACTCTAAATACCACACAGAGTGTTATAAGTGGTATCATCCTGTGTTTGTCTTTCTTCTGACTTCTCTTAACATGCTGGTTAAGTATTACACTGACCGAGTCTGTTGGTGGTTTCCAAGAAATGCTTTTCACTATAACCAATAAAGAGACTTATGAAACAGCTCTTCTGCTCAAAACTTCTTTCCAGTGGAGAGAACCGTTGTTATGCAGTGTGTAGACGAGTAACGGCCAATTTACAACTCTGAGTACAGAAATACACCAGAACATGGTACTGGCAAGCTGCTACCGAAATAGGGCTTCTTGCGCCCAGATTCCCTGCACTATGGAACAATCAGATGTCAGTGTATGGTCAGCCATCATCCTCCTGGGTCTCTGTTCCTGGACAGTGGAAGGTGTCAGATAGAGCAGCCTTGTCCTGTCATGGCTCAGGGAATCATATGTGGGTGTCAGGGATTTAACCTGGGTCAGCCTCATGTATAACAAGTGCCCTACCAGCTGTGTTGTCTTCTTGGCCCAAGGAAATATAACTACTAAATCTGACCTTCATGACCTATTCCCTAGAACTAGCAGAGAGTCTCCATGCCCAAGATCAAGGTTCCTCCAATGTGGTTGGATGAAATAGGAGTCTATGGGAATGAAATAGGAACAATGGCAGCTTGTGTCAACAATGAACAAAGGATCGCAGCTGCCAGTGACCATCTTGAAGTTTTGAAGGCCATCACATCCCATGTGTTGTGTTGAGAAGCAACTGCAAAAAAATGAAGCACTATGAGGATCCCAGGAAAATAAGGGGCTTTATAGCAACGGAAGCACATATACAGGGAGAGGAACAACAGCTGATGTGCAGATTAGGTCTCACTGAGCAGACCCAAGCCTGTGACAGCTCCAGTGCTACCTTCTCTGTTCAAGTCCTATTGCTCCACCAACAGGACTAGTTCCAACTCCAGTCTGCCCGATTCTGTGTCTAAACATCTGCTCATGATTTTTTTCTTTTTTGGTCACACCCGACAATGCTCAGGGGTTACTCCTGGCTCTGCACTCAGGAATTACTCCTGGCAGTGCTCAGGGGATCATATGGGATGCCGGGGATCGAATCCAGGTAGGCTGCTTGCAAGGCAAATGCCCTACCGCTGTGCTATTGCTCCTGCCCCAACATCTGCTCATCTTGAGGAGACCAGGGTGAAGCCCCAGTGAGACACAGACAGGTGGAATCTCAAAATCCTCCTCACACCCAAAGGAAACTGAACAGCACCCTTCTGCTGAGCTGACCAGCTTCTAGATGTGATGAACTGTCTAGGCACATGAGCTTTGAGTAAGTAAGAACTTAAAAGATAAATATTACCTGGAAACTTTGAATCTAAAAAATTGTTTCTGAGTGCACCTGTATTTATGCACATATTTTACTATCTTTACAAACCATTTGTCAAATGCACCCTGGCAAGGAACCCAAAGCATTCATTTCCAAACTAGAGCATTTTTACACTGACTTTTCATCTTCCTGGGCAAGATAAGTCAGAAGGAAAAAGCACTTCCTATATTCACAAGGCTGCTTTGCAATGGTTTGTCCCAATAAAATACAAGTTCTATAAGAGCAGGAACTTAATTTTCTTATCGTGCCAGGGGCGGGCTTACTCCTGGCTCTGTGCTCAGTGATCACTCCTAGTGGTGCTCAGCATACCATATGCGGTGCTGGGGATAAAACTGGGGTTTCCTGCATGCAATGAACCCCTGTGGTATCCTCCCATCTAAAAGCAAGAAGTTTTGCCTGCTTGCTTTGTTCACTCAGTGTCCCTAGCACCTAACCCAGTGTTTTCACAACCTAAGCATTCAAAGTTCTTTGTTGAAGTTGTGTTTGTATGGTGTGGCCTAAATCATGTTCCCTTCAAGGATTAGGTGAAAATAGAGCATCCTACCAGATTAATGGGATTCCCTCCATGAGAAATGGGGATATGTAGAAAGCAAGCCAATGGAAGCTTGCCTAGAAAATCTGAAAGATAAATGCACAAGGACTGAGGAAACAGGACACAGGTAGTACCTCTCATAAAAGAGTTCAACCCTGCACACATATGGTCCCCTGGGCAGCTCCAGGAGTAGTTCTGAGCACAAAGACAGGAATAAGTGCTAAGCTGGGAGAGACCTCAAAATGGAGAGTCAGAGACAAAAACAGAGGGAGGGAGGAGAGAGAGAGAGAGAGAGAGAGAGAGAGAGAGAGAGAGAGAATGTACCAAGAGAGCTTGTCTTCTGTATGAGGCAAGTGGAAAATCAAATAACATAGACCAGGAGCAGCGAAGGGTGTTAACTGAGACCCAGCCAAGACAACATCTCACCCATGTTAGATTCCTTGGCACCACAATGCTTATTGTCATTATGGAATGGGGACCCAGAGCTCCTAAACATTAACAGAATGTCCCTAGTGGTCCACTTGACTGTGTATCCATCCCTGGCCTTCCTGATTTCTGCTTGTGAGGGGGACAGTTTCCCAAAAAAAAAAAAAACACAATGGTTCTAACAGCAGCAAATTTGTGAGTGCCTGGCCTACTCCAAGTGTCCTACATAGTTTGCCATACAACAAGGCTCTGAATGGGCAAGTTCTTTTCAATCCCTATAACAGATTAATAAACTGAGGCACTGGAATTATCCAGCCACTGGAATTATCCAGTGCCAGTGGCACAAACAGATGATATCAGGACCAGAACTTGAAACCGGACGCCTGGTTTTATCCATGCACAAAGCATCTGCACTGAATAGCACCCCCGTTCCCAGGACTAGGAGCTCAGCTTTCAAACCAAGTTAGGAAGAGCAAAGGCGAATACAAAGGACTAATGGAGCAATGGGCTAACACACCTGCTAAGTTGCAGGACTATTTACTGAACAGCAACGTACTTGACTGGCAAGTAAAGTAGTAACCAATAATTGAGGGATAATAGGGAAAGCTATCTTTTATTTGCAGGGTAGGAGGGGGCATCCTCGTGGTGGTCCTGACACAGTCCTCAAGGATCACTCTCAGCAATGCTCAGGAGACCCTGTCATGGTACCAAGTAAGGAGTGAGTCCCGGTTTGCTTCATACAGGTCTAATGTCCAACACATTCTACTATCTATCCAACCCCATGGGAATTTATAAAAGTATCTGTCTGTAAAATTCGATGTATAGAAGACACACATAGTGAAATTTATAGAAGGGAATATATAGAAGCATCTGTATTCTGTATATATGTATATATATATGTATATATATATACTGTATGTATCTATATATCTCTACTAGAGATAAAGAATATATATATATATATATATATACTGTATACTGTAGATACTAGAGATAGTTGTATCAAATGGGAGCTTCATTCCTAGTTTCTTGTGAAATTTCCTGATTGTTTGCCATAGAGGCCAAATTAGATAACATTCCTCCCAGCAGTGAATGAGGGCTCCAATATTTACTATTTCCAGTTCTGTGTTTTCTCCCATTTTCTGATGGGGTTATTGTATTTCTGTTCTGAAGCTTTGTGTTTTATTGCTTTTGGATATTCATCTTTATCTGATTACTATGTGTGAATAAAGCCAAGTAGGTAACTTTTTTATTTTAGTCTGAGTTTCCATGGTATGCAGAAACTTTCCAATTTCATATCATCCCACTTACATATTTTTTGTTACCTTTGCCAGAGAAATCAGGTCACTAAATATTCCTTTGATGTTGAGATCCTGGAGACAACTGTCTGTATTCTCCTTAATGCATTTTATGGTCTTGATCTAGTCTTTAGGCCTTTCACCCATTTTGAATTATTTTTTTGTGTGTATCATGAGATATGGAGCAAGTTTACTTTGTAAAGTGATCTTTTTTTCCCAGCATAATTTGTTGAAGTGGTTATCTTTGCTCCATTGAATGCATCCAACTCCTTTGTTTACTGTCCATAAAGCTGAGGGAATCTCAATTATCATCCGTTGATCTGCCATTGTATCCTAATTCCTGTGCCATGCTGTTTTAATTACCATAGCTTTGTAGTATAGTTTAAAGTCGTGGAGTGTTATTTTTTACAGGATGGCTTTGCTATTTGTGGAGATTTATGCTTTCATACAAATTTTAGTAGTATTTATCTAAGTTGAGATTTTTATGGGAATAGCATTAAATCTATATGGAGTTAGGGTAACATAGATATTTGCAAAATACTAATTTTTCCATGAATATGGAATTTTCTTACTTCCTGGTGTCCCTTTCTACTTCTGTCATAAGTAACTTATCATTCTCATGGTATATGTTTTTCTTTCTTTTTCAATTAACACCTAGCTGTTTGAGGTTTGAGAACTTTTAAATGGAGCATACTTTTTTCTCTTTTCAAGTTTGTTGTTTGCATGTATAAGTGCAATAGATATTTTTTATGTTCATTTTGTATCCTGATACTTTGCTGAGTACAGCAAAATTTACTGTTTCTAAGAGTTTCTTGTTTATTGCTTATCTAAGAGTTTATTGTTTAAGCATCATTGTGTCTAAGAGTTTTTCAGTGACATTTTCAGGGTCTTCTATATATCATTTGCAAATAATGCTAGCTTAACTTCTTTCCTATTTAAATTCCTTTGATTTCTTTTTCTTATCTAATTGCTGTGTCAAGCACTTTCAATATTCATTAGTGATGAAAGCGGATATTCTTGCCATGTACCTGATCTCAGGGAAAGACTTTCACTTTGTCACTATGAGTATGATGTTGACTGCATTTGTCATAAATACCCATTATTCTCTGGAATAATATTCTACCTGTCTATATTTTTGCAGGTATCATAAATGGATGATGAATTTTATCAAAATTTTCTCTGCATCAATTAATAAGATTATATAGTTCTTATCTTTCCTCTTGTTGATGTGTGTGTTACATTAACTGCTTTGCTTTGCATATATTAAACTACCTTGCATCACCAGGATGCCTCCTACATGATCATGATGTCTGGTTCATTTGATATGTAGCTGAATTCAATTTGCTAGGTTGAAGATTTTTGTGTCAATGATCATCAAAAATATAGGTCTGTGCTAGAACTGAGCATCGAATGTTAGCAAAAAGATTTACATGATAATCCCTAAATGTATGTAGAGCAAGCCACAATGTGTAAGAGAAGGGAGGGAGAGAGAGAGAGAGAAAGAGAGAGAGAGAGAAGAGGTAAAGAGACTGCCATAGAGGCAGGCTGGGGTGGGGGAAGGGAATCAGGGGACATTGGTGGGGAAATGGGCACTGGTGGAGGGATGGGTGCTGGGACACTGTATGACTGAAACCCAATCATGAACATCTTTGTTATTATATTACTCACGGTAGCGGGCGCCGCCGGGGCCCGCGTGCCGGAGTTCCCTTCTCCCGGCCGGCGGGAGCGGTGCTCGGCCGTGGTTTAAGGCTTTCTTTCACGGTCGGCTCTCGCAGGACCGGTGCTTAGGTTCCGGCTAGAACCCCGCCACGTGTGGCAGATGGCCCCCCGGTGGCTCCGGGGTGGGCGGCCTAGGGATCCCGGAAGGAGCGGGGGCGGGACCGGCTAGTTTTATCCCTGTCTCGCCTTCCTCCCACTGTTTGGAGCGGGGAGGGTCGGTGCCCTTAGGTCCCTCCCTGCCCTCACCTGGGCCTTTCTGTGCTAGTGTTTGGCGATCTGCTAGGAGTGCTTTTGTAGTGTAGAGAAGGGGGGTTTCTGAGATGGCGTGTCTCTGTCCTTGCCAACCCTGCCGTTTTTCCCAGCCTTCACAGTCTCCTCTACTCTTGTGTTTTATTTTTAGTGCCTTTGAGTTTCGGGGGCCGTGCTTGTTTGCTTGGGAAGCGCGCTTTCTCCGGTCTTCTTAGGTGTCCTCGTGGGGCTTGTGGTGTCTGCTGCGGTTGTGAGTGGGGCATGTGGGTGGGGCGGTGTATAACAAAATGAAAATTTTGTAAAAGAATATAAGTCTGTAATTTTTTAGCAATGAAAAAATACTCTTGGGGCCGGAGCGATAGCCCAGCAGGTAGGGCGTTTGCCTTGCATGCGGCCGGCCTGTGCTGGCCCGGGTTTGATCCCCCGGCATCCCATATGGTCCCCCCGAGCACCACCAGGAGTAATTCCTGAGTGCAGAGCCAGGAGTAACCCCTGAGCATCGCCAGGTGTGACCCAAAAAGGCAAAAAAAAAAGAATACTCTTAAAGCACACAATTTTACCCACTGGGAAAAACTTGAAACTCTTCAAGGCAATTCCAAAAGACTTAGATTAAAACATACTCTCAAGATAGAGAGAAAGGGAAAGAAATAAAGAACCTACCATGGAGGAGGGCTGGGGGAAGGGGTAGGGAACCGGGGGCATTGGTGGTGGGAGGTGGGCACTGGTGGAGGGATGGGTGCTGTAACACTGTATGACCAAGACCCAAATATGAACATCTTCGTAATTGTATATTTCACGGTGGTATAATAAAATACTTATTTAAAAACACATACTCTCAAGAGCCAATATTTCCAACATTCCTCAAAGCATCACCACTTTGTGCTCACCACCATGGTGCCCCTTTGTACCATAATCTTCCACAAGTTTAAGTGTCTACAGGTACAAAGTGCCACCCTGCTCCCTTTCCCACCAACATCCATCCCCATTCACTCCACCCATGTTTCCCCCAGTGGGCTGAACACTGGCACTACACATGCCACAGGGTCCTATGTCCTGCTTCCACTCACCCCTCTGCCAGGCCCAGAATCAGTCACTAGAGTCCCTTTAGCCCGTCTGCATTTAACCTCCTTGAAGCTTCTACCTCCCCCCCCCAGTAGCCTTCATTATGAGGGGGCTGTACCTCAGATCCTCCACCTCCCTTATGGTACCCCATTCCCCACCCTCTGTTCTAGGGGCTTAACAAATAACAGCAGATGGAAAGTAGATGAGCATAGGTGAGAACAGGTGATAGCCATAGCTCATCCCTCCTGATGGCCCCAGCATGGTCAGCTTCAGGCTGCTGGGAACACAGCCTTTGTTTTCACCATATTACAGCAACAAGAATCAGAGAACAGGCCAGCAGTAAGTAGGAGATCAGGCATGTAATTTTGACATTTTGCTTTTTCTTGGGGCCACACCCAGCTATTCTTGGCTTATTTCAGTCTGTATAATCAAGGGAGAAAACTTGGGTCAGTCATGTGCAAGGCAAGGGCCTTATTTGCTGTACAATCTCTTTGACCACTGTCGGGGAATGCCGCTGGGGTCCCCAACAGTGCCAGGAAGTGAGTTCCCTTCTACCTCCGAAGCCAGCGGGAATGGATGAAGACTCAGGAATCTGATGCAGTTTTAAAAGGCTTTACTTATCACAGGTTCAGGCATACAAATCAGCAATAGGAAAAATCCTGTGCTTAGGATTCCTGGCTAAAACCCCAGCCACGTGTAGGCCAAGATGGCGGCCACGTGTTAAGGCCCCTGTAAAGAGGAGACAAAGACAAGACTCCCAAGAAGGGTGCGAGCTCACAAAGAGAGAGAGCCCAAAAAGAGGGAGAGAGAGAGGAAGCAGGCTGGTCTTATATACCCCTGCAACTCAGACCTTCCACTATTATGGGAAGCAGGAAAGGTCAAATGCCCTTAGGTAATATCTCCCAGCACCTCACTTAGGCCCTATTATATGATAATGTTTTGAGCCAAGATCTGCCTGGAAATGCCTTATAGGGTAGAGAAGGGGGTTTCTGAGATGGCATGTCTCTGTACCAAAGACTAATACTAATGCCAGTTAAATATTTCTCCAAGCCTTCACAAGAGTCTTGCCTACTTCACGGTAGTTTTGTATTTTAGTTGCCTTTGAGTTATCAGGGAGCCATGCTTGCTTGCTTGGAGGCAAGCAGCATTTCTCTCTGGTCTAATTACTTAGAGATCCAACGTGGCCAGGCAAATATGCTGGTAAGATCTAGCTAATCCCACAATGATTGTGGTAGCACGAGAGAATATTTATACCAGCCAGTACAGAATACATGGTCAGATAAACTGCCACATTTAGACTACCCCCTATCTACGAAGTGACCTGCAGGAGGCAATCCAGGGCAGATGCAGAGGCTCTTAGAGGAGTCCTGCAACAGACCACTATGGTTGTTTTTTTTTTAATTCCAATTAAATGACAACATAATTACAGTCTTTAACTATGAAGCTTTTTGGCATCTTCCTTAGGTCCTAAATGTATATTCCTGCAACCAAACCTCACCTCTGGACTCAGGTTATAGTCGCTCCCAGTTCCATGAATCTGATTCAAGGAGAAAAAAAAAAAAAAACAGAAAAGCAAAGCATTTGAAAGGGAAGGTTGTCCTCCTAGTTTAGACCTGCACCAACTTCTTTGCCCCTGCCTGAGGAAAGTATTTGGCTACTCAAATAGCATAAGCCATTTCTCTTTGTTTGGGAACATGGTGATTATACTCATGAGAGGGAGTAAATAAGATAAAAGACATAACACACACTAGATTTTTCATTTGGCGAGCCGAATGAAAATCATTTGAACATATCCCTATGGAAAAAATAATCAATTTTTCATAGGCTTGTTATAAGTTTCATAAAATATATTGTGCACATATTTTTTAAAGTAAGAAAATGGCTTTTTAATGATAGTTAAAATATATGGTGTGGCAAGAATTATTTAAAATGTCTTTCTGAGCCCTGTTGTTTGTGGCTCTGCCTGCTAAAATATAGATGATTTGGATAAGTCTGTTTTCTTGGGGTAAACAGGAGACCTCAGCTCATCTTATTTTAAAGCTAGTGTAAAGGAATTTTTTATATTCAGGCTGTTAAGTAATCGGGATAAATTCCCAAGATATTATATCCCCCAAATTTCTACCATTTAGCAGCTGCCCATTGGCCTGTGTGCATTAAATAGCTGCTCCAACCATAGGCCAGCCACATATTGTTCCCGTAGAAAGCAACACGAAGCTTAATCAGGAGAAAGCACCAGCAAATCCAGCCGAGTTAGGCATACTGTTTCATCCAGCAAACGCTTCTTGAGCAGAAAGCCAGGACAGGAATGCGGGACCACCACCTCCGGGTGGGCTGGCTTCTCAGTCCAGCCCAGCCACGCTGCCTCCATTTTTATGAGCAAGCAGCTTGGTTTTCCTCATTACTAGGGAAATTTTTCACAGGCACTTACTTCTTCATTGTAAGTGAAAGAATCTGCTCCAATAGACACATCCTGACTTATGTGAGAACTTAACAGAGGGGACAGTGCTGTCACCACAACTGGGAAATGGGCACCATCAAAGCCACTGGTAAAGTGAGGCGTGAGCGCAGCCATGAGCACAGAGCAAAGGCGGCCCATTTGTCACATGTCCAGAAAAAGCCAGTGTTTGCTCTGCTATGTACCAAACTAGAGATACACCAGACCTGCGTCTGTCCCTGTTTAGGGGGCAGACGTATGTGCATTACCTGTCAATTACATACACACGTGACTCAGAATAAATCAGTGAATAAACGACTCTTTTCTTTCATTTATTTTAAAGTTTATTTTATTGAGGCCGTATGGTTTATAACAGTTTCCATATTGATGTTTGATACTTGCAATGATCAAATAATGTTCAAGAGATACTTCACCATCTTCACTAGAGTGTCAGTAACCCTCCACAGCTGTTCCAAAGTCCTTCTCCCGCATTTAATTTTCTTTTAATTTTTATTAAAGAGCCATGATTTACTGATAGTTACTGATAGTTACATTTAGGCATACACTGATTCAACACCAATCCCTCCACCAGTGATTCACTCCCCATCAACCCCCATTCCACCCCCACCTATCAATTTGACAAGCAGTTAAAAACTCAGTGGTAGAGACTGGCACACATCCAAAACAGCAAGAACAACCGGTGCTGGAGTGGATGTGGGGGGAAAAAAGGGACTCTCATCCACTGTTGGTGGGAGTGCCGACTGGTCCAGCCCTTTTGGAAAACAATATGGACATTCCTCCGAAAACTAGATATTGAGCTCCCATTTGATCTAGCAATAGCACTCCTGGGAATATACCCGAGAGACCAAAAAACACATAGCAGAAACACTATCTGTACTTCTTTATTCATCTCTGCGCTATTCACTATAGCTAGAATCTGGAAACAACCTAAATGCCCGAGGACAGAGGACTGGCTAAAGAAACTGTGGTTCATCTACACTATGGAATACTATGCGGCTGTCAGAAAAGATGAAATTATGAAATTTACCTGCAAATGGATGGACATGGAGACTATCATGCTGAGTGAAATTAGTCAGAAGGAAAAGGACATATATAGAATGCCTTCATTCATTAATAGGATATAAATAGATACCAGTGTTTTACTAAATGTGGGAAATGGTAATGGCAGATTAAAACTCACCATTGAATATACACAAAGAGACTTAAGTTTTAAACTCTAAATATCTGCAGGGCTAGCCACAATGTGTAAAAGAAGAGGGAGTGAGATGCAGAGACAGAGAGAGAGACAGAGAGAGAAAGAGAGGAAACTGGGGTACCTGCTATTGAGGCGGCCTGGGGGTGGGCGGGAGGGGGGGGGGGGTACATTGGTGGTGGAAATGGGGCACTGGTGGAGGGATGGGTGCTGGAATACTGTATTACCAAGACCAATTATGAACACCTTTGTAATTGTATGTCTCACAATTGTAATTGTATACTTTGTGGTATAATAAAAATTTGAAAGAAAGTCTCAGTGGTTACCACTTAGATCTCATGTTTGCAGATCTGTTGACTCATAGCTATCTGGCTATATCTCTTACTCACGTCACTGGTCTAACCGAAGCCCTGATGCCTGTTCACCCGTTACTTATTGTTCTCTTCTTCACACACACCTTGATTTCTTTCCTTCTCTCTCTGTACCCTCTCTAAACACAGGGGTCACAGATGACCTAAGCATCTCCCCTTTTTACTACAATACATTTCCTCATTCAGTAATCTATATTGAATAAAAGATTTTTTAATCTACTTGAAGCAGATCCAATAAGGGAACATTCAGGTTTAAAATAACAAATCCTATGGGTTCTGTCATGTGGATACTTAAATATTTGGTGTCTAACATATTCCTTCAAGGAACTATAAAGATGTTAAGTACCAGTGAGGTTAAAATTTGCAATCTTGGGGGCCAGAGCAATCTTGGGGAGTTTGCCTTGCAGACGGCCAACCTAGGTTCAATCCCGGCATCACATATGGCTCCCCAAGCACCATCAGGAGTAATTCCTAAGTGCAAAATCAGAAGCAACATCTGAGCATTCCGGACTGTAGCCCAAAAAAAAAAAAATTGCAGTCTTGGGGCGGGAGTCCAGCACAGCAGGAAGGGCGCTTGTCCAGCTTGCAGCCAATGGAATGCAATCCCTGGCACCTCTTATGGTCCCAAAGTACCACCAGGAGCACTCCCTGGACTCAGAGCCAAGAGTAACCCCTGGGAATCACCAGGATTGCCCCCAAAATAAAAAAAGAAATTAAAATACCGCAGTCTTCATGATGCATCTCCAACAGGAAGCAAATCAAACGCAGGACAACAATGTCGAAGTTTCAGGAGTTTACGGAGTCAGATGTCACCTCAGGGCCACCTCTCCCCTTTGTGGACCCCGCTGAGAAAGTGGGGCGCATCTCAGAGCAGGGGGAGAGTCAGCCCCGAAGAACAGCAAGAAGCATTTCCGTTCACTCGCGGCAGTGACAGCGGCTGGCTGATTAGAGCTGCAGACATCGGGACCGGGACAGCATGCGGGGCGGAGCCTTGCTAGGACAGAGGGTAACATGCTGCCGAGAAACTGATTTGTTACACCGGGAACTCATTCCAGGGTCCCAAATAGGGAACGGGGTGTTCTTTCCGTCCCATGAGCGTTCACCGCAGGGCTCCTTGAAGAGCACGCTCCCCTTGACATCACATTAACGATTTCATTTGCACTCAGCTTTTCAATATTCCGTCTCAGTGGTTCCCAACTGGTGGACTACGGAGTGGAAACAGAGGCCCTTGCAGTCAGATAAGCACCACCTAGAGAACGACTTGCTCCCTGTTTATTGACAGGGCCTCCTAATATATGGAGAGCCTGAGACATAAAATGCAAATTTACTCAAAAGCAATAGCAAGCCGCGTTGCCCCAGCACCACCCGATAGCGACACATGGGGTCACTTTAACAGTAAGCAAAGTCACTGGCTCCAATATTCCTGCCGTTTGTGCACTGTTTCAATCTCCAAGGAAACTCCCTCCAGAGTTGCCAGGGATTTTGTTCCTCTGCTCACAAACCAGTCCAACCCCTCCAGACGGCCACCGGGTGGCGCTGCATCTGCAAGTCAGTCTTTTGGTTGGACGTGCAGCCCTAGGCCCAAGCCGGGCGGAGCTAGTGGACGGCCTATACGGAAGAGTCCTGAGTGTGCCCCATTCCTCTCTTCAGCTACTATCCCCGTCAGCAATATTTGTGCCACAGACGATATTTTAGAGAGTATTTGGGGAAACAAAACTCTTCCAGTTTTTACCTGTAGCCTCTAAACGATAAATTTAAAATCTGCTCTAAAGTGGATCTAGCAGAGGTTGGTCATAAAGAGAAATACCAAGGACGGGCCCATGCTGTGCTCACAACCATCTCTCCCATAACGTACTCTCAAAATGCACATGTCTTTGACCCTGACGATTCGACTTCCATGTGAGAATGAAAATAAAAAGTATAGACGAGTTCCACTGCAGACTATTTGCAAGTAGAATGAAAAGGGGGAAATGCCACAAACACCTCCTAGTGTGGAAAGGATTGGACTCACTCTGGCATCCATATGGTAGAATACAGTCAAACGTTAAGACAAAGAGATGTGCTGAGAGACGGCGCAGAGGCTTATGCATTTGCCTTGCATGCCCCTGAGCCAGCGCCAATAATCCCTGCTACTGCACACGGTTCTGGAGACCCAGCAGGACTGATCCCTGAGCACAGATCCAGGGGTAAGCCCTGAGCGCTGCAGGATGTGGCCCAAGCTCTACCCCAGCCAAAGAGAGAGAGGCAGCTGCCAAAAACCTGAGATGCCGCATAAACGGAAACAAGTTGATGGGGAGGGGGCCGGAGCGATAGCCCAGCGGGTAGGGCGTTTGCCTTGCACGCGGCCGGCCCGGCGGCCCATGCCGGGCGGGGTTCAATCCCTGGCATCCCATATGGTCCCCGCGAGCACCGCCAGGCGTTATTCCTGAGTGCAGAGCCAGGAGTAACCCCTGAGCATGGCCAGGTGTGACCCAAAAAAGCAAAATATAAAAAGAAATAAAAAAACAAGTCGATGGGGAAAGATTGGGTAGTGTGATTCCATTTTCCAAATGGGGCTGGGAGCAGGCAGAGGTGTGTATATGAATATTGTATATTGGGAACAAGATATATTGGCAGTGACTACCCCTCCCACTCTCCGTTCCTACAGAGGAGTGGTTCATCATGCGAATCCTTCATGGAGATTATCTGGGCAATAATAACTAAGAGGCAAGTGTTAGAGTCATCCATTGGCTGCCAGATGAAAGCACCAGGGGATGAAGAGAGGCGATTAGCAGGAGGAAGAAGACAAAGTGTTCCAGGGGGTTCAGAACAAGAAGAATGAAGATCCCAGAGCAGTTGCTAGAGTCTTAGCAGAAGTGAAGGCAACCGAGGTTTTCTAGTGTGTTTTTGCTGTCTTGCGCCATGGGACTCTTTCTCAGAGCCTGTAAATCAATCCTGACAAACATCAGTCAGGGCTGGGGATCAGATCTGTGTTCCTTTTACTTGAGTCTAAGCTGCCCAGGAGGAGACAATAAGAAGCCCAGTTTATGGGGTCAGAGATATAGCACAGGAGTAAGGGATTTGCCTTGCATGTGACCAATCTGATTTTGACCCCTGGGACTGTATATGACCCCCACCCCTCAATCCCTGTCAGGAGTAATTCCTAAGCACAGAGGCAGGAGTGAGCCCTGAGCACAGAGCCGGGAATGATCCTGAGCACAGTCAGGCGTGGCCTTAGACAAAAACAAAAGAACAAACCTTTAAGGTTATCTATCTCTGAAAAATGTAAACAAAGATGCCTCCCAGAATGATCCCAGTGGTTACCTGTGCAAAATCAGAACAGGTAGTCCACAGCTTTATTACAGTGAATAGATATTACTTTTATTATTTACCTGTTTGTTTGGTTTTTACTTGCACTCAGGACAGAGGTTTGGGTGAGGAAAGTGTGGAGGCTAGGGTACAAAATCTAAAGGAGGCACTCTCTCTGAGGGTCTTCCCTGTCAGAGTCACAACAGAAACACAGCATGCAGGAGTGCCTTCTTAACTTGTGTGTGCTCTCTTCCAGACACACATGTGGCTGTCATCTCAAAGGCACTGCAAGCACTTATTCAGCTGATGCTTGAGAGAAAAAACACGGCAGGCATCATTCTTCCCACTCCCTGGATTAAAGACCAGAATTACTAAGACACCTGCCCAAGGATTCGATACATGGCTGCAAATTCAACCTGACTTAGCTGGCTCCAGCGATGTCTAAGCCATTCTGTACCCGGCAGAGAAGAATTAAAAAGAAAAGGACCAAATGGTGTCATTATATCAAGAAATCTGGAGCTCTGATGTGAACCTAGAGCAAAGCTTCAGCTCTCCCCACAAATAAAGCCCTGCCGTCACCCCCTCGTAAACCTGAAGGGCAGGACCGGAAGATGAAGCAAGCTCCAGCCCAGCTAGCCACTGGCTGTAGCAATCTCCCGCTGTCTGTCTGAGTGGCTTTCACAGTGGCTTTCACAGGAGCCTATAAGCATGCCTGAGCCCTGGCCCAGCCACCTCTGAAGGGCACCTAGAAGGAGCCATGGGAACTCTGGGAGTCTAAAGACCTGATCCTGGGGATGACCTTAGGAATGCAGGCAGTGGTGGGTGCCCAGCATCCCCATCTGTCCCCTGCAATGAGACATAAAGATTGAGCCACCAGCCTGGAGTACAGTCAAGTGAAATAGTGACCTAGAAGTTCACTTAGGGACCCTGGAGTGCCCTCTTCATCAAGCTGTGTTTCAAGGTGTTAAAAAAAAAATCTTAAGATCATCTTGCTGGCAAAGTAATGACCCATCATCACGTCTCCAAAAGAATATGATACCATTAAATCTTCCCAGGTAGAGTGGTCTGGGCTGAGAACTCTGAACCTAGTCAAAAAGGGGGTGGGTGGGTTCTCCTGTAGCCTGCAGCCACAACTAATACCCTTGGGAAGGCCCAGTTACACATCTAATCTCAAACAGAAGGAAGAGCCGCTGAGCTTCCCAGGTGAGACCAGTCCATGAGTCAAGAACTCAGGGACCTTCTTGGAATGGGGGAGGGCAGACTCCCCTTCCATCCTGCCCACAGCCATACCCCACACCCTCTGACAGGTCCAGCGAGTGGCACAACTGAACTTCATCAAACTGCCAAATGACCAAATGTTCCAGATCTATAGCTCCTAGGCGGTGCAGATGTGTGTGACTCCCAGGCTCCATGGTACTGTCATCCCAGTAGGATCACAGCAAATCTGATGGGAATGTTGTGTAGAAGCCCACAAAGCTCAATGAGCTTAAACAATAGCACTGAGGGGGGCCCGAGCGATAACACAGTGGGTAGGGTGTTTGCCTTGCAAGCAGACGACCCAGGTTCAATCCCGGCATCCCATATGGTCCCCCGAGCACCACCAGGAGTAATTCCTGAGTGAAGAGCCAGGAGTAACCCCTGCGCATTGCCGGGTGTGACCCAAAAAAGTAAAAAAAAAAAAAAAAAAAAAAAACACACAATAGCACTGAGTCTCAACCGGCACCAACCAACACAGTATATATCTTCAGAGAATGAGTTTAGCAACATCGTTCTGAGATAAAACAAGTCTCCCAAATCGACTGCTATCAAACTAAGGTTTGAATATTCCATTTGTCTTTGTGTTGTAACAGTGTGAAGTAACTCTGTGCAAGGGGCAGGCTGGGGTGGTGGACAACAGGGGACATTGGTGGAGGAAAGAGAGCACTGGTGGTGGGGTTGGAGTTGGAGCACTTAAGGCCTGAAACAAGTATGTTATGAACACCCTGGAAAATCAGAGTTGAATTTTTTTCATCTGAAAACTGCAGTTAACAAAAACAAAAGCTATCCTTCCCACTATACATATGACTTAAAAAATTCTAAAATATGCCTAGCTGGGCGGATGAGGGGGAAAGGGCCAGGGCCCCCTGCCTCCCGGTCAGAGCCCCAGAGGCCCAAAAAACCTCATGCATCACAACCACAGTCACATTCAAGGTCTGGACTCCACAGCTCGGCAGAGCCACACCCAAAGGAATAGTCTAGTTTCAAGCCCAGGTATGCAGGACTGGGTGATTGAATCCACTAGGTTCCCTGGGGAGCTGGAGCTGGGGCGCCCTCCCCCAACTCAGTGCCTTCTGGCAAGGCCTGGTGGGCCAGCTCAGAACTGCTACCGGCTGGACAGTTTTGATGGGGGGGTCCCATCAAAACCTAGTATGTTCATCTAACTGGAATCCCATCACATTTTCTAGAAATGAAGTGTGAGCACAAGGAGTTTTCTCGGTAATTTCCTATACAGTGGACTCAAATGGCACAATGGAGAGTTGAGGATCTCCACTGACTTTTGTCTAACACCAAGTTCATTGACCATATTTAGAGAATTAGCTCCAACAACCAATATAGAATTGATTGTTGTGTATGAATAGGAAAAGCTCAAAAGACATTGAGATAAAGGTGAAATAAGTGTTGTCTGTAGCTGTAGTGATGGTGTGTCTGGGATTGTCAGTAGAAAACCACTGTGCTCTGGAAACCCAGAAAGTGAATCCAAGAACAGAACCTGGCCAGACTCCCACACATCTGCCTAGAAGAAAAAATAAAAAAGGCATGACCTTATCATTACTGTTCCCTTATATGAGCTGTAAGGATCAATATAATTGATGCTGGCTAAATGAGCAGGCATCGGGAGGGGGATGGAGAGTGGGAGGGAAATGCGGGTCTCTGGTGGTGGGGGCACACTGGTGGTGGGATTGGTGCTGAATGATGAATCTTTCCAGCAACTTATTGTGAAAAAGTTTGTACTTTGTAAATCGCAGTGTTTAAAATAAATCATTAGGTAGCAAGATGGCGGCAGCCTCAATGTCAGCGGTGCTGAGGCAAGCGATATGGGGGGAGAAGGGCAACGGCTAACGCTGTCATTTCTGTTTCCCGGGTCCCGACCAGGTTCTTGAGTACCTCCACATGGAGGATGACACCGATCCAGCTCGAGAGAAGCAACTCATAACAGAAAAATTGGATATCACTACTTTAAGTGGAGTTCCAGAAGAACATATCAAAGCCAGAAAAGTCCGGACCTTTGTTCCTGCTCGCAATAACATGCAAAAAAATGGAAGATGGAGTTTGATACCAGGGAGGCGATGGGAAGATCCTTTGATGGGTTGGGCATCAACAGCTGATCCCTTGCCCAACATGGTTTTAACCTTCTTACTAAAGATGATGCCACTGCCTTTGCTGAGAAAAAATGGATGGTGCTATGACGTTGAAGAGAGGAAGGTTCCAAACCCAAGTCCAAGTCTGATGGCGCAAACTTTTCTTGGAACAAAAGAACAAGAGTCTCCACAAAGTAGATTGGCACTGACTATATCTCTGTGCTCAACAGTGAATAGAGTCAGCTGTGCATATTTATAGTCTGTGTATAACACATCTCTCTCAATCTCCTAATAAATTTGACCTTCCAACTACAAAAAAAAATGTAAAAGTAAAATAAATCATTAAATAAATAAATAAATAATGAATAAAATTCTAAAATAAAAACATTAAGAAATTGTCAAAACATACTCATTTGCCAATTTTATCTTATTTTATTTTATCGCAACATCTAGAGCATACCTTTGCAAAATTTAGCCTCCTGTCTTCCGGTTCCTCAAGGAAACTCTCTGAGCTAGGACAGCTGCGCTTCAGTTTCAGCCAGGCGGAGCTGTGCTGTTTACCAAGGCTTTGCCGCCCTCTTCTGTTGGAAAGAAGAATCGCATGCAACCAACAATTTCTCTGGGAAAACATTAAGAAGAAAGTCTATGCACGAATGTTTACATAAGCTGTGTAAAGTGACTTGAAGGAGGGTCTAGTATTACCGTATTACCCATATAACATTCAAATTAATACTTCCCAGAAAAAGTAAAGTTGAAATTAGATCATATCAAATCAGAATAAATTACATACCCACCTGAGTGTCTGAACAAAATCGATAGAGTGATTCTTTGGTCACCGGACTAAAAGAATCAAGATTGATTTTTTTCTCTCTTTCAGTAAAATCTGAAACTCCCTGGTAACCTGAAACATTATTGGAGTCCTGCATCTTACAAGGATTGATGTGGCAAAGGCATGGCAATTTATCTAAAAACTTTCAACAGCTAATACAGATGGCCGAATTTGCATGATCTCATCAAGGAAGGCTTTTTTCAAAAAGCATTAGTCTCATAAATTAGAGGGGAAAAAGTAAGATTTCCTGCTAAGTAGCAGAGTTCTCAATCATAAAATTAAATCTGCCTTTGCAAATGCAGTTATATTCCAAAATAATCAATTATAATCTCTTGCAATATTTAGTGATCTGCAGGGAACTTTGAAATTCTAAAATACCTTCTGCTTTCCTGAACATAATGGAAGTTTCCTTTATGGGAGCTTACACTTCTTTTTTAATGTTTCACTTTTGTAAATAAAGTATTGAGATTCTATGGTTTTAGTGCTATGAATAATGATTCCAACAATACAGCCTCTCCCTCCCCCAGAACCCCAATATCCTCTTATTCCACCCAACCCAGTTGAGCGGATCAGTTCTCCCATTAAGTCGCCTTTGGGCCTCTGCTGCTAAATCTGTGTGAGCCAGAGCTCACACAGTTCTGTATCTGTCCTGTGCCTCCTGGCTGACTTCAGCACGATAATCTCTAGTTCCATCCGTGTTGCTACAAATTGCATGATTTTTTTTTCTTTCTTAGAGCTGCATCATATTCCATTGTGTATATACACCATAACCTCTTGATCCGTTCATCTGCAGTAAGGGAACTTTTCTTTCTGAGGAGGAAGCCTAAGTACATACATTATTGTCAGTATTGTGAAGCTATGCTGGGTCCACCTTATTGCCACGGTGGGAGCAGATGTTTATACAGAACTGTGCCTCGTCAGCAGACAGACTGCACTTTACTTGGTGTCGTGCTCATAGGTTCACAAAATATCTTTATTACTCTCTTTTTCTCCTTTTTGATCAGTGGTTACTCCTGATGATGCTCAAGGGTTACTCCTGACTCTGCACTCAGGAATTACTCTTGGCAGTGCTCAGGGAACCATATAAGATGCTGGGGAACAAACCCCATCAGTTGCATGCAATGCAAATGTCCGACCGGTTGATTGGGCTCCCGCCAAATCCCTATTTCTCAAAGGAAGAAACTGGGCTTTAAAAGTAACTTGGGGGCTAGAGCGATAGCCCAGTGGGTAGGGTGTTTGCCTTAAACGCGGCCGGCCAGTGCTGGCCTGGGTTCGATCCCCAGCATCCCATATGGTCCCCTGAGCACCTCCAGGAGTAATTCCTGAGGACAGAGCCAGGAGAAACCTCTGAGCATTGCCAGGTGTGACCCCAAAACCAAAATTAATTAATTAATTAATTAAAAAATAAAAGTAACTTGGAGGTTGGGGCCGAGTGATAGTCCAGCGGGTAGGGCGTTTGCCTTACACGCGGCGCCATGCCCGCCCGGGTTGGATCCCCGCATCCCATATAGTCCCCTGAGCACTGCCAGGAGTAATTCCTGAGTGCAGAGCCAGAAGTAACCCCTGAGCATTGCCAGGTGTGACCCAAAAAAGCAAAAAAAAAAAGTAACTTGGAGGGCCAGAACAATAGTACAGGGGGTAGGGTGTTTGCCTTGCACACAGCCAACCTGGGGTTCAATCCCCAGAATCCCACATAGTCCCCAAGCAAAGCCAGGAGTGATTCCTGAGCCCAGAGCCAGGAGTAACCCCTGAGCAACGCAGGGTGTGGTTCCCCTCCCCATCAGAAAAAAATAAAAAGTAACCTGGAGGCAGAGATAGGACAGCACTAAAGTTCTTTTTTACATGCAACTGACCTGGGTTCAATCCCCAAACTCACATATGGTCCCCCGAGTCTGTCAGGAGTGACTCCTGAGTGCAGAGCTAGGAATAAGCCCTGAGCACTGCCGGATGTGGCCCAAAAACTGAAAATAGAGAAATCAATAAGTGATTTGGGCTGGAAGGACTGCACAGTGGGTAGATCAGTTGCCTTGCAAACAGTTGACCCAGGTTTGATCCCTGACACCCCATACAATCTCCCCTAATCCTTTCTAGAGTGGGCCCTAAGCCAAGAGCCAGAAGTAAAGGCTGAGCACATCAAGTGATACCTAACATCAGACCCCAGAAACCAACTTGACCAAGCTAAGGTTTTGTGAAAGGCAGAGGAAGGATGCGATGCTCAGCAGTACCGACTCCAAGTGGGGATTGCCTTATGGAGCAGCAGAGTAAGAACAAACTGATGAACGACAAGCACATCTGAACACGTGGGAGGCACCCAGAGCAGCTCAGAGGGGAACAACAGGGAGCAGCATTGTCGGCTCGGCTGCAGGTCCACGCCCTCTTGCCTCTGCACAATTGCTAGGTCAGAAGACAGATTTCCATAAAACCAAAAGGAGAGAAATTGTATCAACTATGCTTTCAGACCAACTACTTTGTAAATTGAAAAAAATCAAAAGCAGAATAAAAGTTAAGGATTTTTTCTTTTTAATATTTTATTATACCACTGTTAGATATACAATTACAAGATGTTCATATTTGAATTTTGGTTCTACAGTGTTACAACACCCATCCCTCCACCCCTGCTCATCTCCCATCACCAATGTCCCCACCCCCTCCTCCCTTCCCCCCCAGCCTGCCTCCATGGCAGGTTCTTTATCTCCTTTCTCTCTTTCTCTCTCTCTCCTTCTTGCTTCCCTTTCTTACACATTGTAGGTTGTAATATATTCTAGAACATGATTGGTTCCACTAGTTTGATGTACCGGGTCTGGACCACAAAAATGACGGCTACTATGGTGAGTGAGTCTCATCCAGCTGCTTCCAAGGCCCTACAGAGGTGATGGGCCCACCCCCAAAACCCATCTTGCCTCCTGGGAGCCTCATGGTCAGCTGAGCTAGGGGAGAGCCAGATGGCAGCTCTCCCCGTGTTTCTGAGTCTCCTAATCATGGCTGAGAGCCCCGAGGCCTCTGGGACGGGTCAGAGAGGGAAAGGGTACCCCAACTCCATCTCTAGGAACACCCGGTGACTTCCGCCTCTGAGAGTCGCCTAATGGGCTTGAACTTGGCTGCTCTGAGCTGGTCTGGAGATCATCTCTCTCTTTTTTTTCTTTTCCCAAATTTTATTATGTCGGGAGTGCTGCCGGGGTCCCCAACAGTGCCAGGAAGCGAAGTTCCCTTCTACCTCCGAAGCCGGCGGGGAATGGATGAAGACTCAGGAATCCGATGCAGTTTTAAAAGGGCTTTACTATCACAGGTTCCAATATACAATCCAAAAGCAGGGAAAACCTCCGGACTCTGGGTTCCCAGCTAGGCCCCAGCCAGGTGTAGGCCAAGATGGCTGCCACCACGTGTTGAGGCCCAACAGAGAATGGAGAGGACGGAGAAGCAAAACACCAAGGGAAGCCGAAATGGCAAAAAGGGGGAAATAAAGAGCCTCTTTTTCTTGCAGCTTATTTTATAGCTAGAAATCCGCCCTAAAATCCCCAGCCCAGCCCATTCTGGGCTGGGCTATCTAGAGATGAAAACAGGAAAATAGCTCTATAGAAATGTAGCAACTTCAGGAGACCACCTGGCTGTTTACAAGGACCCAGAGCTAATTAAAAGCCTCTAGCAGAGCTGGGAGAAGCTATAAACTAAATGTAACTTCCCTGGCAGGAAGGATCAAATGCCCTCAGGTAATTTCTCCCAGCACCTCACCTAATGTCTTGGGCCAATATCTTCCTGGAATTGCCTTTATAGGGTAGAGAAGGGGGTTTCTGAGATGGCACGTCTCTGTACCCAAAGACTAATACTAATGTCAGTTAAATATTCTCCAAGCCTTCACAAAAGTCTCGTCTACTTCACGGTAGTTTTGTATTTTAGTTGCCTTTGAGTTATCAGGGAGCCATCCTTGCTTGCTTGGAGGCAAACAGCATTTCTCTCTGGTCTAATTACTTAGAGATCCAACGTGGCCAGGCAAATATGCTGGTAAGATCTAGCTAATCCCACTATGATTGTGGTAGATTGAGGGAATATTTATACCAGCCAGTACAGAATACATGGTCAGATAAGACTGCCACATTCAGACTACCCCCTATCTATGAAGTGACAGTCAGGAGGCAATCCAGGGCAGATGCAGAGGCCTAGGCTTTTAGGTGTCCTGCAACATTATTACACCACTTTTAGACATAAAATTGCAAGATGCTCATGTAGAGTTTTGGTTCCACAGTGTTCTAACACCATCCCTCCACCAGAACCCATCTCCCATCACCAATGTCCCCACCTCCCTCCCACCTCCCACACCTCAACTACTTGGCAGGTTCTGTATGTCTTTTCTCTCCTCTCTATCTCTCCCTCCCGCCAAACTTTCCTACACATCATAGAATGCAGTACATTAAAGGGCATAACTGTTTCCACTAGTTTGATGGACCACGGCGGTGCGCTGACTTAGGGGCCTCATGGTCAGCATCTGGACAGAGAAGGTGGCGGCTAGTGTGGTGGGCGAGTCTCATTTGGCTGCTTCCGGGACCCCGAGGTGATGGGCCCACGCCCAAAACCCATCTGTCCTCCTGGGAGCCCCATGGTCAGCTGAGCCTGGGGAGGCGGAGTTCCAGCTTCCCCAGCCACTTTTGATACTTCATGCTATGGCTGGTCACTCCAGGGCAGCTCCTGGGTGGGACCACCGGGCTCGACAAAATGGAGGGAGGAAGGGCCGACCCCTGACTCCATCTGACGAATTCCCAGTGATCCCGCTTCTGGGAGCTGCCTATCTGGGCTCAAACTCGTTTTGCTCTGTTAATCTGGTCTTGAGGTAACATCCCAGCGTCTGGACAGCGAAGGTGGTGGCTAGTGTGGTGGGCGAGTCTCATCCGGCTGCTTCCGGGATCCCCCAGAGGTGATGGGCCCACGCCCAAAACCCATCTGTCCTCCTGGGAGCCCCATGGTCAGCTGGGCCTGGAGAGGCAGAGTTCCAGCTTCCCCAGCCACGCTTGAGACTGCATGCTATGGCTGGTCGCCCCAGGGCAGCTCAAAATTGAGGAGTTTTTAAGTCAAAAAAAGAAATTTGAGAACAATAATCGAAGGTCTAAATATGAATCCAGATAGTTTCATTTGAAGCATCTAAAATTTTTTATAAAATACTTTTTAAAAAAAAGTATATTGTAGGGCCAGTGCAATAGCACAGTGGTAGGGCGTTTTCTTTGCACGCTGCTGTCTAGGGTTTGATCCCCGGCATCCCATATGGCCCCCGAGCACCGCCAGGAGTAATTCCTAAGTGCAGAGCCAGGAGTAGCCCCTGAGCCTTGCCGGGTGTGACCCAAAAAGAAAAAAAAAAAAAAAAAAAGTATAGTGTGCTGGGGCCAAGAGATAGTACAGTGGGCAGGATGCTTCCCTGGCAGTGTTGACCCAGGTTCGTCTCTCCAGTACCACATATGATTGCCTGGAGTAATTCCTGAGCATACAGTCTGGAGTAAAGTCTGAAAATAACAAGTTGTGACCCAAAAATCAAAACAAAGCAAGAGAAAATTATATTATGATATCTAGAAAAGTCTAATAAGTCAAAATTAGAATAGGATTTTTTTTTTTTTTTTTTGCTTTTTGGGTCACACCTAGCAATGCTCAGAGGTTACTCCTGGCTCTGCACTCAGGAATTACTGCTGGTGGTGCTCGGGGACCATATGGGATGCTGGGGATCGAACCCCGGGCGGCACAGGCCGGCCAACTTGCAAAGCAAACGCCCTACCCGCTGGGCTATCGCTCCCGCCCCTAGAATAGGATTTTATCACTTAAATATTTATAATGAATTCACTATGCATAATATATATATGAAATATATTTAATATACATATATATAAAGTCTATTTTTACATAGAATGTCAAATTCCTAGGAAAATAAATGTCCAGAGCCCAGGGAATCAAGCTTAGCATCTTGCCTTGAATGTGTGAAGGCCTGGATTTGATTGCTGGCACCATGCCAATAAGAGAAAATGTTTAGAAGAATTATAAAATCAGAATAATTCCTCAATTAAAGAAATTGAGTTGCTTGTTTACAAATAGTCCCAAAATGTAGTCCTAAAACAGACATTGTTATTGTCTAATTAATACAGACATCTTATTAGTTAAGAAATGATTTGCATAAAGTGCAATTAGTATTTTAGGTATACAGTTCAATGAGTTTTGACAATCACATTGTCAAAAACGGTCATATAACCATCATTATAATCAAAATACAATAATTTCGTCCATCCCAAGTTGGTCCCTTATTACAATTCTTTCCTCAACTCTAGCTCCTGGCAATGTATAACCTGATTTTAAAATCTATAACTTTCTCCTTTACAAAGTCTTATTAATTGGATTATGTGCCATGATATTATTTCTTTGACGTCTTGTCATTTAACATAATAAACTTTAACATTCTTCCATGTTGTTTTACATGCCAGTGTCTTATATTTCTTATTTTTTTGATATTTTTTTTATTTATTTATTTATTTATTTGTTTTTTTGTGGGGGGTCACACCTGACAACGCTCAGTGGTTACTCCTGGCTCTTTGCTCAGGAATTACTCCTGGTGGTGCCCAGGGGACCATATGGGTTTCAGGGATCAAACCCTGGTTGGCCGCTTGCAAGGCAAACACCCTACCCACTGTGCTATCGTTTCAGTCCCTTTATATTCCTTTTTAATCCCAAGTATTTCATTTTAGAGACACACAGGTGCCCATCATCCACATGACCATAAATAAATATTCGGTTTGTTCCCTGTGTTAGCAATTATAAACTAAGTTTCAATAAATATTCTCTTTAGGGACTGGAGCAATAGCACAGCAGGTAGGGCATTTGCCTTGCACACCACTGACCCAGGTTTGATCCCTGGCATCCCATAAGGTCCCTAGCACTGCCAGGAGTAATTCCTGAGCAAAGAGCTAGGAAGTAACCCCTGAGTGTCGCCGGGTGTGACCCAAAAAGCAAAAAAACAAAAAATAATAATAAATCTTATTAAAAGAAAAAGAATGGTGCATCTCCTCCCTGGCTTTAGAGATAAGTGGGAGGCCATGCGGCAAGAAGAAATATGTGGTTTCTAAGAGTTGAAGACTGCCCTCGAGGTATTGCAGGTGTGACTTCAGTGCCAGGCTGTGTCGGCAGGTGGCAGACAGGGAGACAGGCTTGTCTACATTCCCAGAGCTCTGCCCCATGGGCCCTAGATGGTTGATGGTCTGACATACAAAAGACTGGGTCCCTGGGATGAACCCAGAGCCACGGCAGAGCCTGACAAGCTACCTGTGGATCATTCTATATGCCAAAAACAGTAACAATAATGGACCTCATTCCCAATGAATGGAGTCGTTACTGGAGCCCACTCGAGCAAATCGATAATCGATGAGCAATGGGAAGACAAGTGACAAGTGACAAGAGTTGAAGGCATGTACTCTATATACTCTGGTGTACAGCCAACAGGAAGCAGTTCCTCATTCCTACAACCATAAAGAAAAAATTTCTGGAACTGGGGAGAGCACAAAGGGCTGGAGCATTTTGGGCATGTTTTGTCCCCCGACACTGTGAGCCCTGAGCACCAAGCCAGGAAAAGCCCCCAAGTACCACTGGGTGCAACACGCCCCCACCCCCTTCCCAGTAAAGCAGACAGTAAATTATTTTTTTTCCAACAACTAATGGATTGAAGAGGGATTCCAAACCCCAGATAAGCATCAGTCCCTCAATGAAACTCTGGCATCAGACTCCAGGAGAGGACCAAAGAAAAGGCACAAGCATGGTTGTGGTGAGGATGGCAGGTGATTCAGAAACTCAGCAAAAGCCCTGAAGAGCAGATTAACAGCAGCTGAGCCAAAGATCAAGGAGCTCCAAGAGAAGATGAATGGAAGACTAGAAAATCACGAAAGGTAGAAAATAACCTGATTGGCGAAGTGATTGTCCAGCAGGTAGAGCAGCCGACCTGGGTTCGATCCCTTGGGTCCCATATGGTCCCTAAGCACCACTTCACTTTTTATCACTTGTCTTCCCATTGTTCATGGATTTGCTCAAGCGGGCACCAGTAACATCTCCATATGTCCTGTCACATGCTAGTGTAGCCCCAAGGACATATGCTCGCTCCAGGAACAAGAAGAATCTCAAACCATCTCAGGTCATGGGAATGAGGTCTATACTTGTTATTGTTTTTGGCATATCAAATACAACACAGGTAGCTTGCCAGGCTCTGCCTTGGTGGTGCCCCCAAGCACCACCAGGAGTAATTCCTGAGTGCAGAGCCAGGAGTTACAGGAGTTACCCCTGAGCATTGCTGAGTGGGACCCAAAAAAAATAGCTTGAAAAGAAATAAACAGTGTAGGAGAGGAGGAGCTTCTTTAAAAGACGTGACAAACTTCTCAGCACATGGCATGGGGCATGGCGCCCACTCCTGGTGCTCATGGCTGCCCCTACTAGATTAAGGAAGGTGTGTTTCTCTTAGCTTGCTAAGGGATTTTATTTTCTTTTCAATAATGAATTAGCATTCATTTATACTCAATGTGCTACATCTTATTAGTCTTCTCAACATTCTTTTAGAATAAAGCACTTTGTATTTTGATTGGCCTATTTTTTTTCTATAAACTGAAGATTTTTATCTTTTTGGCTCATTCATGAATTTATTCATTTTCTTTTCTTTATTCATTCTTTTTTATAAGTATTTTATTATACCACCGTGAGATATACAATTACAAAGATGTTCACACTTGGGTTTTGGTCATACAGTGTTCCAGCACCCATCCCTCCACCAGTGCCCATCTCCCACCACCAATGTCCCCGGTTTCCTCCCCCTCCCCCAGCCCACCTCCATGGCAGGTTCTTTATTTCTTTCCCTTTCTCTCTATCCCTTTCTCTTTTCCTTCCCCTTCCAGATTGCGGATTACAGAACATATACTAAAGGGTTGTCATGTGAGATAGGCCTATTTAGATTTCCCCTTTAAATGTTCTTATTTCTCAGGCTGGAGCCATAGCACAGAGGGGAGGGCATTTACCTTGCACCAATCAACCCGATTCCATCCCCAGAATCCCATATGGCCTTCAGAGCACCGCCAAGAGTAGTTCCTGAGTGCAGAACCAGGAGTAACCCCTGAGCCTCGCCAGGTGTGACCCTCAAAAAATTCTTATTTCTCTTCAGTCTCACTAAATTTTACAGTTGCAGGATTTACCCATTTCATGTAAACTCTAAAATATATTGGCAAAGAATTTTTTAAATAGTCTTACTGATGACAGGGGAAAGAGGACTATTACCATGAGATCCAAGTACAAATAAAAGCTAATGAAATATATTTTAGATACTAAAGTTGAAAACTTTAAATAAATTTTCAACTTTTGATAAGTTGAAATATATATACCTACTCTCATGTAAATGAGAGTAGGTGTATATATATATTATATTGTTTTAGATCATTTTAGTCTTTCATGTACATTGATTAATAAAATATAGCAACCAATCATAAATTGACTTTTGTTGATTTATTTTATGATAAATGTTTTTGCCATTCCTTTAAATTTCTTGATGCAAGTAACATGAAATGATTTGTTTTGTGCATACTGAGAGGATAGGCTGGTGGTGGAGTGAGGGAAACTGGGGACATTGGTGGAGGGAAGATTGAACCGGTGGTGGGATTAGTGTCGGAACATTGTATGCCTGAAACAACTATGTTATAAATTACTTTATAATTAAACAGTATTTTAATAAACATAAAGACCATAAAATTAAAAAAATTAAGACCCTTAAAAAGAAAACCTAGTGCAAAATACAGAGCTGAGGAGGGCCAGAGGGAATGCGCACTGGCGAGCACCGTGGGATGTCTAAGGCATCAGCTCCCAAACAGCCTCTTAACAGAGTTGTTTAATTGTTCTTTATTGAGCAGAACCATCCCTTCTGCTTATTAAAGAAAATAATTGGTCTTCCCCTTGGTTCTATCTGAAAAAGTTAATAGCCCCAGTTATCTCTTTCATCGAAGATACTTATTGAGCAGAAAAGTACCACAAGTGAATTTTATTGTCCAAAATACAAGCCACACTCTAACCAATTTTCCCCATTGAGAATTTCTTAACCTTGTGTGTGGTGGCTGGGGAGTGGGGCTTTGCCTGGCAGACATACCCATGGTTCTTGCCACCCAGTCTGCTGCCCAACTAAGGTGCCCTCAGGTAAGTTACCTAGAGGCTTGGCCAGGGACCCTTCAGAATCCTGGGATTTGATCCTATACCCAATAACTCAAAAACAAAGCTGGGAGGGGGCACTTTGTTCAGGATCTTTTGGAGTGGATATTAAGAAGGCCATTGCAATGCCTTGAGGATTCAGAGACACCTCTCAGATTATGAACACACAGAGCTACTGCTTGGTAGCTGTGAAGAGTTTGAGCTGAGGAAGTGCTCCTACTTCCATTTACAGCCGGAAGTTCTGTCGGAAATGTTCCTGTTCATATGCTATCTGAGGAATAGATTTTACAATAAATTAGAGAGTAATATTTGATGGGGATTTGTTTGAGGGGTGGTTGGAAAATGGAGACGATGGGGAAGAGAAGGTGACAGTGGTGTTGGGATTGGTGTTGGAATATTGAATGCCTATAAGAAAACATCACGAACAAATTTGCAAACCATGATGTTTAAATCAAGTGGGGAAATTTTTTAATTCTCAAAATGTTTTTATAAATTTCAAGACACTTTAATGCATAAATATTCTGTATATTTACAAATATACATTATTGAATTTTTAATTAATAAATGAGTCAATAATTGTTTTATTATACCACCATGAGATATACAATTACACAATGTTCATGATTGGGTTGTACAGTGTTCCAGCACTCATCCCTCCACCAGTGCACATTTCCCAACACCAATATCCCTAGATTTCCTCCCCATTCCCTCAGAGTGCCTCTATGGCAAGCACTTTTCTTCTTTTTCTTCTCTCTCTCTCTCTCTCTCTCTCTCTCTCTCTCTCTCATCAATAAATTTTTAAAAAGATTTAAATGTTGAAAAGTAATCACTATCACTCCGACCCTTGATTTTCCTCTCGTGTATGCTATGGATTCAGGCTTAACAGAGAGGTCTAGAATTCACCAAGAATCCACCAAGAACTTTTGTTAACTTCTCGTCCTTTGTTTCTTTCCCTATTTTTTTGTCATACCATTTTTTTGTCATTTTAGGGGCTACCAGTTTTCCCAACAACAATTGTTGAAGACGCCTTTTTCTGTTCTCTTAATGCACTTAGCTCCTTTGCATAACTTAACTATTCATCCATTTAAAGGTTTACTTCTGGGCCCTCAGTTGGTGCAGATGAGTGTATAAAGGTATTGTGTGTACGCACAAAGGGATACTATTCAACATGAGAAAAGACGAAACCTTATAGTTCTCTGCAACATGGATGGAGCTGGAAGGTGTCATGTGAAATGCCACTCTTAGATATATGTTGTAATAAGCAATATAAGTTTACCTGCTAAGGGAGCAGGCATGGGGTTGGGGGTGGGGGTGGGAAACGAGGGTCTTTTGGGCAGTAAGGGCGCATTGGTGGTGGGATTGGTGTTGGAATATTGAATACTTGAATCAGCTGTGCTGGGAACAATCATAATGTTTAAATAAAGTTTTTTTAAAAGATCCCTAGCACTGTGGCCCCCATGCACCTCTGCACGGACGTGGCCCTGGAGAGGCCTAAGGTCCTCAGGGCCTGGACAGCATCACGTCCTCCAGTGCTCACTCTGAACCTTCCGCCTGGTTGGCTGAGAATGGCTGCAAGAGGTCCCAGGTTCCCTGAACACTTTCAATGTTAATGGGGGCAGCCCCATTAAAATAATAATTTTCAAAGTTAAAAAATAAATAACTGATCTTTCTAATACTCTAATCTAATCATTACCGTGACCAGCATGCAGTGCTAATAACTATTTTTTGCCCTCGTTGTGGAAGCAATAGATAAAAAGAGTTTTATAGCTGTGTTCGTCTATCCCTAAAGCAGGCGGTATTAATTAGGAAATAAAGCAGTGACAGGGTGTGTGTTAATGGGCCATTCATGCCCGTCCTGGGTGCCCAGCATGGCCGGAAGCCAAAGGCCAAGTGATTTCTAACACCCAATAAGCACACTTAATAGCCAATTAAAGTCCACCCAGAATCAGCACTTCCTGTTGGTCAGGAGGCTTTTTTTTTTCATTTAAAAAAGCATGACATTTCCAAGTAAGCATAGAATTCTTTCAGTGCACATTCATCCTCTCTTCTGCAAAAAATAAGGTAAATGTACATGAGCTGGGGGGCAGGGTTTTGTGGTGGTGGGGGGTCTGGAAGGGGGCCGTAAAATTAGCAGAGTGACTCTAGCCTTGAAGCAGGAGCCTGGATAGCGTTCATTTGCTCCCCTCTGTCTTTGCTGCGTTTCCACGCTGTCAGAGGGAAGAGAGCTGGCATTTTTGTAGCATTTGGTTCAAAGGCTTTTAGTCCTACTGAAAATAAGAGCTAAAGTAAGAACCCTAAGAATTTGTTGGGTCCCAAAGGCTTGCAGTCACTTCCTCAAGCAATGCCTTACTAGCCCCTGAAGGAAGGAGTGTGGGTAGCCTAAAGCAGAATCAGGGCCTGGGGAGACAGTATGAAGGAATTAAGGTGCTTACCTTGCACAGGGCCAACTTGGATTCTACCCCCAGCACTACATAGGGTCTCCAGAGTCCTGCTAGGAGTGACCCTTGAGCACAGAACCAGGAGGAAGAAACCTTGAGAACCATCAGGTGTTCCGCCTCCCACCTTCCAACCAAAAATAGCAAATAAGTAAATAAATGAAGAACTGGCACCAAAAAGGAAAACTTTTTTGCAAGATAACACAGCTAGAGCAAGGGTGTGAAAGCTGGTTTGGAATCCCAGGCTGTCGGTCTCTGACTCCAGGAATCCAGTGCTGGCCTGCATGTCTGCTCCGACTGACCTGATAGCTGAGGCTCTTGAGGAAGTGGGTTTTGTGTTCACAACCAGGAGACAGAGCCTTTCCACACCGAGTGTGGTCTCCAACCCAGCAAAACCACCATCCATGGGGACCACGTCAGATATATAAGCTTCCAGGGTCCAGCCCAGAACTATGAAGGGAATCTGTAGAACCAGAGGATCCCATTACAACAAGCTGTCCAAGAGATGCTCAGACATGGGAAAACCTGAGAAGCACCAGGCTGGAACCCAAATGGTCGTCCCCAGGATCCTGCTCATTTCTGAGACTAATTTCCTACAGCTTCAGCTAATTACCTGCAAAGTAAAAAAGGGGCGTAGATACATGAGAAATCACTTGCATATGCGAAGTTCTGGGATTGATCCCCAACATTTAAAGGAATAAATGAAAAGAAGCAAAGATTTGTTTTGTAAACCTCAACTCAACCACGTGGATATCTCCTGAGTTGGTTTAATCCTTCCAGGATCTGACCATAAGAATGCTCAGACACCCAACCTCCAGTGTATACAAAAAGTGACCAAGAGGGGTTAGAGCCCAAAGCCATAGCAAGATCCACATCTCAGAAACCCAAACTCTGAGTCAGGAGAAAACGCCAGCCCCCACCCCAAGGCCCACCCCACCAACATTCCCCAATGCCTACAATGGAGTGGATCAGGACAAAGAAAAAGGCAAAGGTGAGAAAAGAGTTCCATTTTAGAGTCACTGAATTTTCAGATTTTTTTTAAAATCTGTTTTTCTGGGCTGGTTAAAACAGTACTGCCAGGGAGTAAGAAAGTATGTCTCCAAGCCCCTTCCGGACTTAAAATTTAATGCCTATTTATTGAGAACCTTTCTGTGCGTTTGCTCAGTGCTGTATCAAGATGGAGGTGTTCTCTCTGTCCTAAAAGCTTAGGCTCTAAAGAGGCCAAAGAAATGAGTGAGATGTTGGAAAAAAAATGCCAGAACAATGCAATAGCCTTAATCATACTGTCTTGGTTTTTCTTTGCTTATAAGTCACTGGCTTTAAATTTAATATCATGTCATGTCTTTATTTTTCTTGACGTTTCCTTAAAAGATCATATAAAGATTTTCTTCCATGGTAAGTCTTTTATATTGTATTTTTCTTAAAATGGAGTATGGTACATTTACCTTCATCAGATGATTGCTTATAACTCACCTTGTTTTATTAAGACCAACTGCTCAAGGCTTCTCTGCCCCGAGTAATAAAAATGTATTTTCTGCCCCATTCAAACCAATGAAAATCTGAGTTTTCAGAGCACAAGATAATGAAAACTCTCTACACCAGTGTCTTTTACTACTTTTAATCTGTTAACAGATTCTGAGAGTCTCCGACGAAAGGCACTCAAGTGTGAATTGCTATCATTAATAGCATTCCATACTGGTAACTCGATTATTCCAATTTCTCACAAATTTAGACACTTTTACTGCCTCCATAACTTCAGTAAGGTGTGGGGGAAGAGAGACCTGTACGTTTTGTGTCTCAACATATACACAGAAATATAATTGTACATAGATGTAGGAGAAATCTGATCAATAATGTATGAGGAGCAATACAATGTCTAACAGGATGCCTCATTTAGAGAAAAGACTGCACAAATTACTCCTCACTGAAATTAATTGGGAATTTTTACGAACCACAAAACCAGTGATAAAGACTTATAGGAATCCAGGATTATGAAAATTGGGGGTTTTGACAAATTCCTGGAGTAAGTGAACAGTTGTCATCCAAACTTGTAAAATGGGGTCCAGAAAGCAGGTGGGCCAAGACTCCACCCTCTGAGGCCCTGACAGTCGCAACCATACCCACAGCTGCAGAAACATCAAGGGCTCACCTCCACCGCTTCACAAGTACTTGCTGCAAAGAAGCCAAGTTGCCAAGAGTTTGCAGTGCCCTGGTGTAAAGGATGAGAAACCTAGCATCTTCTGGGATTCGGGGTGGGCCGCCTTCCCCAGTCCTATCTCTGCCATACTTCAGAATGCCCCGAAAGTCACACCCACCTCCCATATTCACTGACATGTCAACTCACTGGCCCAGACCATAGATTCTAAAGTCTCAGAGCTCCTAATTCCTCAACACTGAAATTCCAGTAGGAGCACACCAAATTAGATGGGAAAGCAGCACAGACAACTAGACTAAACAGACAAGAACAGTAACACAAAAGGCTCAACTAGCAATGAACAGCTTAATAAATTCTTAGACAAGGACGTAACAACCCTGTGATCATATATAATAATTTTCACATAAAAATTGATTCTTTTTAAGAAAGAGAGAGAAAGGGAAAGAAATAAAGAACCTGCCATGGAGGAGGGCTGGGGGAGGGGGAGGGAACCGGGGACGTTGGTGGTGGGAGATGAGCACTGGTGGCGGGATGGGTGCTGGAACACTGTATGACCAAAACCCAAATATGAACTGTTTAATTGTATATCTTTGTAATTGTAAAAATAAAGAATTTTTTAAAAATTGATTCTTTTATACTTACTGATTTTAATATTAAAGCTTCGTTATCTAATCAATTTCAACTCTAGGATTGTATCACCTGTTGTGGACTTTGTATACTTTAAAATCAATAATAATAATAGGTTTTTGAAAATTAAATTGAATTAAAAAGGCTCCAGACGACTGTTCCCCACACCTCTCACCACCCATCAAGGGATTTGTGCCCCACTCTGTGAGGCTGGGCTCACTTCACCACTGACTTGAAGCAAGAGAATGTAGCAGCAGTGATGCTGGGCCAGGTGAGAGACAGACTCCAGCAGCTTTTGCTCTCCCTCAGAACCGTGCCACCCCCACAAACACACACCTGGAAGCCTGCTGGGGTCTGGGACACATGGGCACCCTAGGCTGACCACCAGCCTCTAGCTGACTCACAGATGGAAGATCTATAGCATCCAGGAGGCTCTGGTTTTGAGGAGAAGCTGAGAAAACAGACATAAAGCACACTGAAAATCAACGTGGTGGTTTCTGTGGTTTGGGTTTTGTTTTTGAGACCACACCCAGCAGTGTTCAGGGGTTGCTCCAGGTTCGGTACTCAGAGATTAGTCCTGGCAATGCTCAAGGAAACATACTGGGTGGATAGGGATAAAACCCAGGCCATCTGGAAGCAAGGCATGTCTGCCCACTGCACTCTCTCCAACCTCCGCGTGATTTTTAAGGGGACAGTAGGACAAATAAGTTTGGGAACTGTTGGCAGGTGCCACCAGAGCTGGCCCTGGGTCTTTTCAGTTAAAGCCATTTGCATTGCCTTCAGGCCTTTGTGCAAATCACAATAGGAGATTGGGGGCAGGAATGGAAAAGGCAGTTTGATTTTAATAATTCTTGGGATATCTTTATAATTCCTATTATGAATCCAATGCTACCTACTGTCCCCTCTTATACCCCACAGGTCCTCTTCATGGAAATATACGAGGACAAGCCTGGAAATATACCAGGAAAAGCCTAGCTACATCCTGGACTCCCATCTTACAATCTGCTCTGTAAAGATTAAAGGAGCAGTCATGCTGATCTGACTTAGGCAGATGAGAATGACTTAGGGCAGATGAGAATACTGCTGACATAGCAGCACTATTCACAATAGCCAGAATCTGGAAACAGCCAGAGTGCCTGAGAACTGATGACTGAATAAAGAAAATTGGGGGCGGGGGCGCCGCCGGGGGGGCGCTGGCCGCCCGGGGCGGGCCGGGCCCGGGGGGTCGGCTCCCAGGTCCCCGAGCCCGCGGAGGATTCGAGGGAGCAGGGAGGAAAATTACAACTACACAATGGAATACTATGCAGCTGTCAGGAAAAAACAAAGTTATGAAATTTGCCTATAAATGAATGGACATGGAGAGGATCATGCTGAGTGAAATTAGACAGAGGGAAAAGGACACATATAGAATAAATGAATTTATTTATGGATATAAAAAAATAGTATGATACCTGTTGCAGGACACCTAAAAGCCTAAAAGCCTCTGTATCTGCCCTGGATTGCCTCCTGCAAATCACTTCATAGATAAGGGGTAGTTTAAATGTGGCAGTTTATCTGACCATGTATTCTGTACTGGCTGGTATAAATATTCTCTCATGCTACCACAATCATCATGGAACTAGCTAGATCTTACCAGCATATTTGCCTGGCCATGTTGGATCTCTAAGTAATTAGACCAGAGAGAAATGCTGTTTGCCTCCAAGCAAGCAAGCATGGCTCCCTGATAACTCAAAGGCAACTACCGTGAAGTAGACGAGACTCTTGTGAAGGCTTGGAGAAATATTTAACTGGCATTAGTATTAGTCTTTGGTACAGAGACATGCCATCTCAGAAACCCCCTTTTCTACCCTATAAAGGCATTTCCAGGCAGATCTTGGCTCAAAACATTAGCATATAATAGGGCCTAGGTGAGGTGCTGGGAGAAATTACCTAAGGGCATTTGACCCTTCCTGCTTCCCATAATAGTGGGAGGTCTGAGTTGCAGGGGTATAAAACCAGCCTTCTTCCTCTTACTCTCTCTCTCTCTATTTGGGCTCTCTTTGGGGGCTTTCACTCTTCTTGGGAGTCTTGTCTTTGTCGCCTCTTTACAGGGCCTTAACACGTGGTGGCCACCATCTTGGCCTACACGTTGCTGGGGTTCTAGCCGGAAATCCTAAGCACAGGGTTTTTCCTATTGCTTATTTGTATGCCTGAACCTGTGATAAGTAAAGCCTTTTAAAACTGCATCGGATTCCTGAGTTTTCATTCCCCACCGGCTTCAGAGGTAGAAGGGAATTCGCTTCCAGGCACTGTTGGGGACCCCAGTGGCGTCCCCCGGCAGATACCAATATCCAAGGTCCGGCAAAACATGGATCAGGAAGTCTTGTCAGTGGGTGGAATCTACTGCAAGTGCGTAGGAGTCAGAGATTTGGTAAGACAGAGAAGGCAACATTGTGCTAACAATTATTGGAAATGATAATACCAACCTAGAACTTAGCATTGAATGTAGGCAAAGGGATATACACGATAACCTCTAAATGTATGTATTGCAAACCATAATGTGTAAGAGAAGGGGGAGAGAGAGAGGGCAGGCTGGGGGAGAGGGGAGGGAATCAGGGGACATTGGTGGAGGGAAATGAGCACTGGTGGAGGGATGGGTGCTGGAACACTCTATGACCGAAACCCAAACATGAACATCTTTGTAATTGTATATCTCACGATTGTATAATAAAAAATTTTAATTAGAAAATAAAAATAAATAAATAAATATGAATGAAAGAATGAATGAAGAGAATGACCCTTCTAGTAAAACACAGGGCAGACCACACCAAAATTACTCTGGAGCAGAGAACACAAACCTTGTGGGCATTTGGATATAACCATTTAGTTGCTTAGAGTTCATTGGTCTGAAATGATATTATTCCCCTGTGTTCTTAGGTGCTGGATGGCTTAAAGGTCACTGACAGGGCAGAAGTGGAAATAATGAGGGAAAAGAAAGGACAGGAAAGTAAAGGGAGGGAAGGAAGGAAGGAAGGAAGGAAGGAAGAAAGGAAGGAAGGAAGGAAGGAAGGAAGGAAGGAAGGAAGGAAGGAAGGAGGGAGGGAGGGAGGAGGGAGGGAGGGAGGGAGGGAGGGAGGGAGGGAGGAGGGAGGGGGGGGAAGGAAGGAAGGAAGGAAGGAAGGAAGGAAGGAAGGAGGAAGGAAGGAAGGAAGGAAGGAAGGAAGGAAGGAAGGAGTGAGCAGAGGAGAGGCCAGGGAGAGAGAGAGAAGCAAACAGGCAGATGTGAGGGTGACACTTGTGCCTCCAAGCGCCCCCATTCCACTGAGTGGAAGCTTCCAGACTCACGCCAGCCTTACTGAAACATCTTCCTCTCCGGCCCATGGCTCATTCATCTCTCTCTTCCACATAGCCATTAACATCACTATTTTTGGTTTGTTTTGGGGCCCACCAGCAGTGGTCAGGGCTTACTCCTGACTCCTTGCTCAGGGATCACTCCTGACAGGCTTAGCAGAGCATATGGGGGTGTGGGGATGGAAGCTTGGTCGGCTGTATGCAAGGCACGTGCCCTGCCTATGTATTATCACCGGCTGCCCCATCACTATTATTACTGCAACCAGAAGTGTTGGCCCTTCTCAGATCTCTAGTCTACAAACACACATATGTACACATGCACACACGCACACACACACATTGCCTTTTCTCAAATGTGCATCTTACTACATAATTGTATATACAATTAAGATATACATAATTGTATATCTCACATACCCTTGGGTTTAGAACCAATCCAGACCCAGGGTTGGACTCCCAACCTCACCACATCTCCCTCATCTTGGCCACACTCTTGCCTTCCCACTCCAATCACTCAAAATTTCACTCCTTTTAACTCCTGGGACACTCTTATGTCTGGGCCCATTTTGGTGAGTTTCCTTTCCTGAAGAGTTCTCCACTCCCTGACAAGGAACACTGACATGGAGCATTCCGCAATATGGAGCACTTCTGGAGATGAAGCACTCCTGGGATGGCCCATCTTAAAATGGAGCATTCTGGGTATGGACCATCCCCAACATGGAGCACTCCTGGGTAAGGAGCACCCATGGATATGGAGCACTCCCGACATGCAGCACTCCCTATACTCCACTCCTTGCAGACTCCCTCCTCAGGTTGACCCCAGGGCGTTCTTCGCAGCAGGTTTCCTGGTCCATCCCCCTAAACAGTCCTTTGCACCATTTGTTTCTGGTGTTGGATTCCCAGGCTTGACAAATATACTATGAGTGTTGAACTGGACATCCTGTATTCGATCAAACAAAACTTTGCCAGGTGTAGGTCCTTCCCAGGATCTTTCTCAATTATACTTAATGATCATTCTATTTGCAACAAATTGGAGAGGTTATTGGGAATGAGGAATTATGATGTCACACTAGAACTCATTATTAAATATTCAGATAGAGACATCATACATCGTTAGTATCCACAGGGCAAGCCACAAAGTAAACAGAAAAGAGAGAGAAATACAGGGACATAGACAAAGAGATAGACAGAGAAATAAAATGTGCCCGCAATAGGGGCAGGCAGGGTTTGGGTGGTGGGGGATTGTTTGGAATATGGGTGGTGGGAATTTGGTTCTGGTGGAGGGATGGGTTTTGGAATACTGTATGGCATGACCCAATTATGAACATCCTTATAATTGTATATCTCACATGGTGGCTCTACTGGCATGAGACAGGACATATGGAGATATTACTGGTGCCCGTCTAGAAATAGATGATCAACGGGAAGATCGTGATCGTGATCGTGGATCTCACATGGTAAAATAAAAATTAAAAAAAAAACTCTGCCAGGTGTGCCAGTGTACGACCACTGCAAGTTTTCATTTCAGTGTCTCTAAAGCACTTGCAGATCAACGCACTCTCTGGTTTGAATGAGCAAATGTGAGCGACTTGAATGGGGGAGGAGTAACTTGTGGACAGGATTTTACTCAAACTCCTACAGAACTGCTCTCAGGCCTAAACAGGGAGTTGCTTTAGAACTGCAAGGAGACTCACAGTGACGACTCACTGCGGCTGGGGCTCTGGAGAGACACTGGCCAAACTTTGAGGCAAGCAATGAGGAAGCGGAGACTAAAGGCAAGTGACAAGCATGTGTCAGTGAAGACCATCAGTGAACGCTCTCAGCTCAAGGGGAGGAAAGAGCAGGGGTTGGTTTGGCAGGTTGCTCTGGCTCTGTTCCATGTGTCTTTCATACCGCTATAATCTCCAGTCTGCAACAGCAGAAACAGCCAGAAGGGTAGCTTCAGAACTGATAAAAAAATATCTGGCTTAAAAAAGAAAAAAAAGACTTGAGATGGTTTTCCAACAGAAAGCTTAAGTCTTGCCTTGTGCTGACCCACCGCCGGCAGGTGGTAAAGTCTAAAGACTCTCCAAGGTCGGAGAGACGCTAAGCAGAACACAAGTCATCTAAAGAGCCGCCTCCATTGGTTCAGGATAACAACCACCATGCTGGAATGCAGGCCTGAGGCTTCCAGCCCTTCAAGAAAAAGACAAAGAATCAAGATATTTAAACCTTGTCTTGGGGGTCCGGAGCAATAGTCCAGCGGGTAGGGCATCTGCCTTGCACGCTGCCAGCCTGTGCCGGCCTGGGTTCGATCCCCGGCATCCCATATGGTCCCCCGAGCATTGCCAGGAGTAATTCCTGAGTGCAGAGCCAGGAGTAACCCCTGAGCATCGCCGGGTGTGACCCAAAAAAGCAAACAAACAAAAAAAAAAAAACTTGTCTTGGGCTGGAGATATTGAAGATGAGTAAGGCAACTGCCGGCACACTAGTAACCACACTTTAATTCCTGGCAACCCGTATCATTTCCCCAAGCACTGCCAGGAATGATCTCTGGACAGAGCCAAGAATAAGTCATGAGCACCACCTGGCATGGCCCCCAAACCAAAATAATAATGATTTTTTAAAATTTCATCTTGCATCAAAGAGCTATACAGGGGGTTAAGGTGCTGACCTTGCAAACAACCGACCTGGATTTGTTCCCCAGCAACACATGTCCTGGGAGATCACTGAAGAGAGTAAAGGCGCCTTCCAGGGTGGCCACAAAGCCCGCTCCCCAAAAGAACGGACAAAGCTCTGACTTTGAAGGGAGGGGAGGGACTTGGTAGGTGGTCCCGAGGGTCGGAGCTCTTGCTTTGCATGACGGAGCCCCTGGCTCTAACTCTGGCCTTCAAACACCACCAAGAGAGCCCCCAAAATGATACAGTGGGGAAGGAAAAGGAAGGGAATGATTCTTCTTCAGGCCACCTTTTTACTCTGCCAGGTTTTTTCCTCTCCTTGGAAGGACCTCCTCTTACTTCTTACTTTTCAGCTGCATATTTTGCTCCCATTACATTTAAGATGAGTTTGGCATTTTACCTAGCTAGAGAGAAGCCAAGATTTAAGTTTTCCTTTTGGGACTATTCTGCTAGATGAAAGACATTGAAGCAACTAACTTTTCAGTTATTATATAACATCTTCGATGTATAATCAGGCTTTATCATTCATGGTCTAGCTTTGAATAAAACTTTATTCTGGAGGGAAAAAAACAAACTTTTAAAGATACTTAGAAAATTAGGAAAATCAACAAACTCAACTAGACATGAAAGGGAAACTCAATTGGAAACCTATTTCTTTTGGGGGAAGGGCACACCTAGCAGTGCTCAGGGGTCACTCCTGGCTCTCTACTCGGATCACTCCTGGCGGTGCTTGGGGAACCTACGAGATGCCGGGGGCCAAACTTAGGTCAGCTATGGGCAAGGCAAAGCTTACCCGCTACACTATATCTCCAGCCTCATGGCACCTATTTCTTGACCAGGGACCTTTTCATTTCCGTCCTGGCTCACCAAATCCACACTTGTCCATCTATTCACTTGTCACTTGTCTTCCTGTTGTTCATCAATTTGCTCAAGCACATTCCTTAAATATCTGTGACTCGGAGGCCTCTGTTTTGCACGCCTCCTTATATTTAAAGTTCTTTACCCCTTTGAGAGAGAGGAGTTTTAAAATACTGTAGCGAAAATAATAAAGCACTTTACTTTCTCTGTTCAATAAACCCACCTATATGGTCCTTCACGATCACGATCACGATCTTCCCGTTGATCATCTATTTGCTAGAGCGGGCACCAATAATATCTTCATATGTCCTGTCTCATGCCAGTAGAGCCAGGGGGCTCGGCTTGCTACAGGAACATAAAGAGCCTCAAAACATTATATTAGGTCATGGGAATGACCTAATATAATTGTAGTTGCAAGTTCTGATGAAGCACAAGACAGAGTCTCAAAATCTCTCCACCGATGCCTCATGGACAAAGGCAAAAATGATGGATTGACAGCAAGAAGCCTCACGGCAAAGCTCATCAATATCCCAATGGGGCAGAGAGATAGAGAGAACGTAATCTGGGTTCCTGCGTACCGAGAGGGACCCGGAAATCACGGCAGGGAAGGGAACCGTGAGGGAAACAGGGAAACCCTAAACTGTCAGTAAGTCCAACAGCAAGCCACTACACTCTTTATGAACTGTCTATGCCGTATAAAGCAGAGACTGAAGATCTGTTTCTAACTCATTGAAGGCCTGAAGACTACTGCGTCTGATTTTTGGACTGATACCTGGGCTAAAAGCAATTGCTCTTTTTCATTTGTTTGTTTGTTCCTTTTTTACCCTAAGAAACTGGCATTTATTTATTTATTTTTGCTTCTTCTTGGGGGGGTTCACACACGGTGATATTCATGGGTTACTCTAGCTCTTCACTCAGAGGACCATATGGAATGCTGGGGATCGAACCCAGGTTGGCTGGCTTTACTCTCTCTGTTCAATAACCCCACCTATATGGTCCTTCCTCAGGTATTCTTGGGTATCGTGGATGGGAAGAAAGATTAGGACACCAACAGTATGATAGATTCGTGAAGGCCTCGTCTACATTTCCACTAACGGAGGCCTGCATTTGAATAAAACTTTTTGGGCTTCCTTAAACTGAGAGTTGATTGTTTATGCTTGTAAACCCTCCAAGTACAAATCCCGTCCTTCCCCACTCCCCAAGTGAGGCCTGTGCTGTCAGTAGCCTCGTGCCTTGACAGGCTCAGCAAGGCTGATTTTATCATCTAACTATAGGACTTCCCTGCATACTATCTTTCTCGAATACACCCAATTTCTTATATTCTCAGGAAATCCAATTTGCATCTCTGAGCTTCAAATGACAGAAGTTCTTGCTTTTGCCACATCAATTGAATTATTCTTTAGCTTCTGAAAAAGAAAATCAATATATCTTTGCTCACCACTGGCTTCTCTCTCTTTCACGATCTCTCTTTGATCAAGGCTTCCCATCCGCTCTGGAATAATCCAGGGGTAATTAGAACTTCTTACCTTCTTTAGCCCATAAGGAGCCAATTTATCACAAGCTGTCATGGATTCCAATTTTAAATTGCCAAGAGCCCAATTACCGGCCAAAGCATGGAATCTTCTTTCCAATTAAAGTGATTGATTTCGTTGCCCGCCCAATCACATTTCACTTTTTAATTATGTTCATTCTGATCAAATGGGGAAAAAAATTCTCCCTTCATTTTAGTTTCTTTCCAGAGAGCAGTTTACAACAAACATTCATCACGAAGTGGCATAAGGCAGCACCCCGCTAATGCCGTAGGCTGCAAGGGGCGTGCAATCTGCCCAGGGTCTCGTCTGTTGCACAGATCTCGGTGCACCTTCAGAGTGGGAGGGAACGATCATGCAACACCACATAGTTCAGCTGAGGGACTAGTGAAACCTTCTGCCGTGGCTTGGCTATGACGAGACAGTTCTAAAGACAAGATTCAGAGAGAATCTAACTTGGGGACAGACTGAAGTCTCTGTCCTGGACAAACAATGGGCCCAGGTGTAAGAAGCAAAGCTGTGTGTGCGGTGGTAGATGGAGGAAGAAGTGGGCACATAGACTTTTCTGGCTGGTGTGGCACTAGAAAAAGTATGTGCTGTTGCTATACTAAGGAGGCTTCATTACGGGCAGAGTGATAACACAGCATGTAGGGCACTTTGCACACGGCTGACCTGGATTCGATTCATGGCACCACATATGGCCCCCAAGCACTCTCAGGAGTGATACATGAGCAGAGTCGGACATAATCCCTGAGCACTACCAGGTCCAATATAAGACTGGGGAGATGGCACAAAGGGCAGGAGTACATGGTAGAAGGCAGTAAAGGGGCCTTGTGCCCATGACTCGCCTGGCATTGAATCCAGCCTACAGTTAGCCTGAGGAGTGGCTCTTGGACCCCCCAAGGCACTGCTTGGGACCCTTCCCCACTCCATCCATACCCCAAAAGGAATTTTTTAAAATATTTTGGGTTTGAGCACAACCCCTGGAGGTGCTCAGGGAGACCAATGGGGTACTGAGGATTGAACCCAGGTTGGCCTGATGTAAAGCAAATGCCCAACCCACTGTACTATCACTCCAGTCTCTAAAAGAACTTTGTTCTTTTTGGGTCACACCCAGCAATACTCAGAAACTACTCTTGGCTGTGCTAGGTGGACCATATGGGATGCTGAGGATTGAACGCGGGTCGGCCGCATGGAAGGCATATGCCCTACCCGCTGTGCTATCGCTCTGGCTCCCTCTTAAACGACTTTAAAAGAGAAAATTTCATCCCTTCGCCAGTTTACCTTTCACATCTCCAGTGTCCCGAGTTTTCCTGCCACCACCCCTGGGTGTTGGAATGAATGAATATATGGAATGAATGAATGAATGAATGAATGAATGAATGAATGAAATGGACTGTATGGAATGGAATAGAATGTATGGAATGGAATGAATGTATGACTGAAATACAATCATGAACAAATTTGGAACTGTGTATCTCACAGTGATTCCATAAAAAAAAAAATAACAAAATGTTTAAAAAAGAGAAAAATTCTAATTGAGTTTGGAGAAAATACAACTTGGAGGCCCTGAAGGAGTGGAAGTCACTCTTCTGCCCTCTAACACAGATCCCAGAGACCTGTCGCTACCTACCTTTGTACGCATAAAGAAACAGCCCTGCATTCTGGCACAAAGGAACGACCTACATCCCTGAACCTGTGTCCTGGCCCCAGTGATTGAAGCGTACAAGGTTCAAGACTTTTCTCTTCAGGCTCTTCCCAAACCTCCAGACACTGACCTTCGCCGATCATTTCCCCAAGTTTCCCCAGATTTTAAGCATGATCCCAGAGACCCTTCAAGATTTGACATTGCCCCACACAACCACTGTCATAATGGATCACTTTAGTGGAAAATGAAATTGTAAGTGGCATACTCAGCTCCAGGCAAAAAAAAAAAAAAAATAGAACCACCCATATGAAAATGAATCTCTCCTCTGGGCTTTTTGTGAAACTCAAGAAGACCAACGTGTCCTAAGCATCCATTCATCAGACTGCTGATACGTCCTGCAGAGAAGGTGAGACGCCAGGTCCTGGAGGGGGGAAGACAGTGCCACACGCCCCTGGATGGGCCTGAGCTCATCTGCTCGGGGTGCCAGGTGGAGCCTGGTTGGGACTTGGAAGGGGGAAGCAGGGACTCCTTCAGCTCTGCCATCGCAGAAGAGAAGCAGGTGTCTCGTAAAGAAAACGATAAAGCGGGTGAAAAGGATGACTCTTGTTCGAGTGAGGACAGGGGCTTTCTTGTCACAGGAGACACAGAAGGGCAGGGAGTTACAGCCATCGAGAAGGATGGTGGGTCCTGCCAAGTGGAGGCAGAAGCAGGACTTGCCGGTGGTGTGGGGAGCCAGTGCGTGGCACCTCAAGAGCTATATTCACAAGAGGCCAGCCCAACACTCGAGCTGGGAATGCTACGAAAGAGGACTCGCTCACTCACAAAACAGCAACAAGAAAGAATGGACAACACTGTCCAAAAGGGAGGTGCTTCCTCAAAAAGAAATGCATGGGGCGGGGAAGGCTTTTGCCTTACACACAGCCAACCTGGGTTCCATCCATTCACCCTATGTGGTCCCCTGAGCTTGCCAGGAGTGATCCCTGAGCACGAGGACAGGAGTAAGCCTCAAGCACTGTCAGATGTGGCCCTCAAATTAAAACAGAAGTTAAAAAAAGATACGTGAAAAAAGGCATAAGAAACAGTGTCTATCATCTCTGCCAGGGAAACTGATCCTTGGAAAACTGAACATCAATACGCACATACGCTGTCACTTCACACCCACAAGAATAGCCCCTCCTCAGAAATCCCCGAACCAACAGTGCCTGTTGGGATGTAGTAAAAAGGAATATTTTTCATGAACTGACTTTGGATTCAGCTCTAAGGAAACCAGGAGATATGTCAAGAACTAACAACAGAACTGCCAGGGGATCCAGCAAGTCCACTCCTAAATACCCATTCCAGGAACACAAAGCATTCTTTCCAAGGACAGGGCAGAGAAACAGTACAGGGACTTGTCTCACACATGCTGACCTCACACATGCTGGAAGAATCTGTTCACACAGATCCATCTAAAGGAAGGAAAAAACGTGGCCAGCAGTGAGCGGATCAAGCCGTGGCATACACAGTGTACACTACTCAGCCACTAGAGAAGATGAAATCTTGATTTCACTACAACGTAGGTAGAATTGCAGAACGTGACGTAAGCAAAGGAAGTCAGCGGGTTAAATACTGGATGATCTCATCCCTCTATGGCCTGACAACAGAGCAGGTGAACAGACACACCCAGTGCAAACAGATCAGGATTCTCTGTGAGCAGCACTTGGGTCTGGAAGCCAGGGTGCAGCTGGGGTGTGGTGGAGCCCATGTTCAGAGGTGGGGTCACGGCACCTTGGCGGTGGGTGTGGCCTGAAGCATGAAGAGCAGTACTACTATAAATCATGTTGCCATGAATAAAAAGACAGGGTGCACATATGCTGTCCGAGCCCATGTGCCCATGTGGCCAAGCACATGCGCCACCCGCATCTCCCCTCTTGAGATGTGTAAATTGCGTGCCTGCATACCTAATGCTGGGATGCGTGTACTGGGGCTCCCTCCACCCTTGGAGGAACCCGCGGTGTTTCATAAGTGCATTTCTCTCTCCCTCTCTTTTCTCCCTCCATTCCCTTCCTAAAGAGCCACCAAATAAAATGCTTAAAAACATTAGGGGAAGCCTGGATTCTTTTCTGTCAATGTTCAAGGGTTACTCTTGGCTCAGTGCTCAGGGATCACTCCTGTCCATGCTCAGGGTGCCCCGTGTGGTGCCAGGGATGGAACAGGGGGCTGTCCAGGGTCAAGGCAAAAACTATCCCTCATCTGGTCCATTCTGGGCTTCTCAATGTTTCACCCAGAAACTTGAAGGGAATAATCCAAGGGACTGTACCTAGGGGTTGGATGGGGGCAAACAGGCTGCTCAGACAGTCCACTGAGAGCCAACATCAGAGACAGTGGACAATGGGGGTAAAATAAATGTCAAAGTGGGGGCTCTGGGGCTGACACAGAACTTGGGGGGCTCCAATAGATCTTTATGGATGGAGGACTCTGGGAGCACTTCCCTGATTGCAGACAAGGCCGGCTTTGTCTATTCACACGTGCTTCTCATTCATGCCCTGCTCTGGACTCTCGGTTTATGCCCACACATGCACCTGAGATTTGGTGCTGAGCTGTTTCAATCCTTTATCTCGCCAAGTAGAAAAACCAGGACTGGAGAGGCTTAGCCTGACAACCCACATAACCCAACGGAGAGGCAGAGCCGGGTGCTCAGTATGGCTCTTCCCACGTGCCCCATAGCCAGACAAGAGGACGAGGTAGCTCAGAGCTGTCCTGTGGACCTGCAGCAGCCACGAAACCAAATTCACAGACCATCAGGACATGATGTACAGAGACGTAGTTGATAACATCCTTTCCGAGACCAATGCTGAGGCTGCCAGAAGGCTGCTTGGGAAAGCGAACACATTAGGATCATCTTATCCAAGTCTGGCTGAAGTAAAGGACCTTCTGTTGATTTTGTACACTCAAGTGTTCCCATCATAGTACACTTTCCAAAATAAGCTTTTTGGTTTGGGGACACATTTGGTGGCATTCAGGGGCTTACTCCAGGCTCTGAACTCAGGGATCACTCCTGGAAGGGCTCGGGGGACCATAAGGGGTTTTGGGGGATAGAACCCGAGTCAGTTGTGTAAGGCAAGTGCCTACCACTGTACTACCTCTCCAGGCCCCCAAAATCTATTTTAAAAGTAAGGGGGCCAGAGTGATAGCACAGTCAGCAGGGCACTTGCCTTGGACTTGACTGACCTGGGTTCGACCCTTGCATCCCATATGGTCCCCCAAGCACCGCCAGGAAGAATTCCTGAATGGACAGCCAGGAGTAACCCCTGAGCATTGCCTGGTGTGACCCCACCGCCCAAAAATAATAATGATGATGATGATGATGATGATAATAATAATAAAGTAAATAAAAGTAAGGAAAACAGATGTGGATCAAATGATCAAGCACTCGTTTAGCACATGCAAGGCCCTGAGTTTGATGTCCTAGCACGTGCCCCTCTGAGCACTGCAGAGAGGCCTCCAGGAACAGGCCCAACCATCCAGCCCCGAGCCTTCCGATACAGAACAGGCGTGGTCTCAGGCACCCTCCTCCCCATTACCTCTAGGTATCACCCAGAGAAAATGCTCATTTAATGGGCAGAAGAGATAGTGCAGTGGGTAAGGAACTTGCCTTGCATGCAGGCAACTTCATTGGCTCCCCCAAGACCCAGATGGCCCCACTTCACTTCCAGGAGTGATCCCTAAGCAGAGTCAGGAGTCAATCCTGAGCACGGCCCAATATCAAGCAAAAGATTAAATAATCTTAAATAATAAATGTTTGGGCCATAGCGATAGTCCAGTGGGTAGGGTGTTTGCCTTGCATGCGGCCAGCCTATGCCAGCCCAGGTTCGATCCCGGCATCCCATATGGTCCCCGAGCACCGCCAGGAGTAATTCCTGAGTGCAGAGCCAGGAGTAACCCCTGAGCATTGTTGGGTGTGACCCAAAAAGTAAAATAATAATTAATAATAATAATAATAATAATAATAATAATAATAATAATAAATGTTTAACTAGGGTTGAGAGATAAAAGAGCAGTGGGGTGTGCACCAGGTGCCTGTCCTGGGTTCGAATCCCTGCCCCACCCACCCCCTCACCCAGCATCATCGGGGGCAGCTCTGGAGACTCCCAACCCACCAAGGAGTCCTGAGTATCCCCAGCGTGGCAGGGCCGAGCAGCACCACATCCTCAGCCTCTTGCACACTGGACCACTGACCAAAATGGCCCAGAATCACTGCTAGGACACCCCCAAATCAACCAATCACTCAATCAGCAGGTAAAGAAATTCACCGACAAAGCTATAGATGTTTTAAAACTTTAATGTTTTTTACATATGCCACATGAAACACTGACAATCGATCAACAGGAGCAAAGACGCGGTAAGGATCAGCGGGAATACGGGCAGCACTGGTCAGGCACTACGGAACACACAAGTGCACACAGCATTAGGGGGTCCCACGGAAGTTGAGAACGTAAAAGCTCACTGACAATAAAGATACAACCAAACAACCAACAGTCTCTTCTGCTCACGAAAAAGAAAATAAAAGTGAATAGAACCTTTTAAGAGTCTTATGAAAACGGCTTTAATAAAGGGTAAGTTAACTGCTGCCAGTGGGCTGTGTAAGGCAGAAGTGGAAGCGAACAAATACTCCAAGTTTGTGCGTATGATCCTACTAAGAACCGTAGTATTAGAAATATAAATGCATAGATAGAAACTATACAGTGTTGGGCTGGAGGCGAAGCCCAGCGGGGCCCCCCCGCCCCGCCGGGCGGCCGCCCCCCGGCACCCCAGTGTTCCTGAGTGCAGAGCCAGGGTGACCCTGAGCATTGCCGGGTGTGACCCAAAAAAAAAAAAAAAAGAAAGAAACTATACAGTGTTAACACCAGACCTACTGTATAAAAACGTCACTTGACCTCCGTAAAAATAACCGTTCAAAGAAAGAAATGCATTTGCCTTTACTCTGGACCTCATAAACACACACAGAAATTCTGTCCTTAAGGAAGGCCAAAGTTCACCATCTAGAGCCCTCCCAGGCCCCTGCCCCTGACCTCTCCCAAGCTGAGTGTGCTCCTATACAGACAAAACAGCACAATTTGCATAACCAAGTCCACAGCATATTCAACTACTGAGATTGAGCTAGAAAAAAAATAGCAGCAAAGGAAAGATTAGCAGTTCATTTAGAAAAGCAAAGGAAGCTTCTTCCGTTCTCCCAGTTCAAGTCAGCACTGAAGCCCCAGCAGCTGTCCAGAGCTGCGGTGGTTTGGCTGTTCTCTTGAAAAAGAGAGGACATCTAGAGTAAACTCGGTCAGTCGAGAGAGATGCCGCGCAGGTGAGGGCCGTCTAGAGTGAACAAGGTCAATCGAGAGAGGCGCCCCGCAGGTGAGGTTTTTATAGCCTTCCCACGTTGCTTTTCAATTTCGTACATGGGTGGAGCAGAGTGCAAAGCGTATAGAGCGGTGGGGACTGGTTTCACAGCTGATGCATCTCCAAAAAATTCTTCATGAATGCCGCCAGCTTCTCCACATCCTCAAGAGTGACCGCGTTATACAGAGAGGCGCGGATGCCTCCCACGGACCTGGATTTGATTAGAACAACGAGCAGTAAGGAACAAGCAGTCAGGAGCCTCTTCCTGCACCGACAGAGAGTTAATCTTCACAGAGGAAAGACCCCCCCCCAGAACTTCCAACCTCATTGTGCTGAGGCCCACATCAGGTTGACACACAACTTAGAAGAATTCAACAGCTCATGCCAGGCAAAGAAAAATGCAAGATGGGGTAAAGACAAGATAAAGGAGGAGGTGTCAGCCTCAGGATGCCATCAGGTGTCTATTTCCCTGGGGAGCCCCTACAACAGGCAAAGGGCTGGAGGCGACAGCACAGCGGAGAGAGCACTTGCCTTGCACGTGCTGACCTGGGTTCAATCCCGGCATCCCATATGGTCCCCTGAGCACCTTAGGAGTGCACAGCCAGGAGTAACCCTGAGCATCACCAGGGTTTGCTCAAAAGACAAAAAAAAAAAAAGAGGAGGACCTCGTTCTCCAATGCACTGGACCTGAAGGATGGCTGACCACAGTGACCTTATGTGAGAACAGAGTAGTACCAGCTGCCTCACAGCAACGAGTAGAGCAGTGAAAAGACTTTCAAGACCTGCACAAGCAAAAGTTGAAGAACCATGCCCGGCCACACGGCTGCTTCTCCCCCTACAGTTACAGTAATGCCCAGGCAAAGCCGAGCACTGAGTTCACCTCCCTCTACACGGCAAACCACACTCAGTTCTCAGGGGAACCTCGCAGTTGGCTGTCCACTTACCTGTGACCTTTCAAAGAGATCATACGGAGCTCCAGAGCCTTATCAAGAAACCTCTTCTCCAAAGCGTCATCACCCTTCGCATTGCCAATGCGGAACGGAATATTCATCTTGCTTCTGTTCGGGGCTCCACAGGACACCTGGAAAACATGGTAATCGTGCCCGTCACCTTCCCGCAACATGCCAACTACAGGTTCACAGATGAGAAGAATCTTGTTCAAAAAAAAAAAAAAATCACAATGCAAAGAGATTAAAAAAAACCCAAATCTGTGTAAAGGTATTTATAAGTGAGAAAGATCACTTGTGTGTGGAATACCAAGCAAGCATTCTCCTCTTGTAGATCCTGTTGGCACTGGAGATAGTGGAGTGGGTGAGGTGTTCGCTTCCCAGCACCCCATAAAATCCCCTAAGCACTGCCAGGTTTAATTCCTGAGTGCAGGGCCAGGAGTAAGCCCTGAGTATCGCAGGGGCGTGGCCCAAAAAAGAAAAAGAAAAAAATGATCTTTTTGTTTGACCTCATCAGCTTCAGCCTTCTCATTTAATTCTCTGAAATAGTAATTAATAATAACGCCGTGACTTCAGACCCGTTGTGACAGTGCAGAAACACAATCGCCGTGAAGCCTCCAACAGAGGCTCACACGTGTGAGTGGAGAAAACAAGTCAGCAGGGCTGTGTGACTTGGGCACCGCAGTCCCACAGCACGTTTCACACAGACTCACACTGTGCGACCGAGTCACTTTACCTCTGTGTGGTACCTCCACTTCTGAGTAGCTGGAATGAAGCATGAAACTTAATGTGTGTGGATTAAGAGAGACAGTATTTCTAAATTTCTGTGTTACATTTAAAAATGGTTGGCTGGTGGAGGGATGGGTGCTGGAACACTGTATGACCAAAACCCAAATATGAACTTTTTAATTGTATATCTTTGTAATTGTCTATCTCACGGTGGTATAATAAAATACTTTAAAAAAAATGGTTGGGGCGGAGTGATAGCCCAGCGGTTAAGGCATTTGCCTTGCATCGGTCGGCCTGTGCTGGCCCGGGTTCGATCCCTGCATCCCATATGGTCCCATGAGCAGCGCCAGGAGTAATTCCTGAGTGCAGAGCCAGGAGTAACCCCTGAGCACCGCCCGGGTGTGACCCAAAAAGCAAAAAAAAAAAAAAAAAAAAAAAAAAAAAGGCTACAAACTGCAGTCTTCCCTAGAAGAGTTGAGATCGTTCTCTTCCTTTCGAGGCTGGGATGACCTTGTGACATGCTCTGATCAAGAGACCACACCAATGGGACCAGAGAGACAGTGCAGGGTAGGGTGCAAGCCTAGCACCTGGCTAACCCAGCTTTGATCCCCGGCACCTCATATGGTCCCCTGAGCCTAGCCCACCCTGAGTGCAGAGCTGGGAGCAAGTGTAGCTGGGTGTGGCCCAGACCTTCACCCCTCCAAAATGAGAGAGAATGATCTGGGTAACTCCCAAGACTATGGCAAAGAGCCAGGGCCAACTCCACTGCTGCCGTGTTATTAAGTCCAAGCTTGAAACAAGAAATGAGAAACCCAGCCAAGAAGCAGCGGCTGTGCCAGACATATGCATGCAGTCACTGCAGACCCAACACCACCAGATGGCACTGGGGACAGAAAACTCACACGATGCAGAACCACCCAGCTGAGCTCAGCCCAATCTTCTATCCCAATAAACCCAGAGTCAAGAAAATAGCTGCTGCTTTAATACACTGCCCTTAAAGTGTGAAGTAATGCAAAAGCAGATACCTGGCAGAACGATGTCTAGAACACAGGAAAGGCCATGGATGTATCTGCTGAATTGTCTTTGGGTCACACCCAGTGCTGCTCAGGGCTTTCTTCTGGCTCTACATTCAGGGATGGAGGGCTCTGGGGACCATATGGGGTGCAGTGGATGGAAGCTGCTGTACTATCTCTCCAGACCAACTGCTGAATTATTTGAAGTTCATCGTTTGAAAGGGAGAGCTACAGAATAATCTCCTTCATATGTGGGATATAAAGCAACATAATAAAGAAGCAATGAAAGATCAAAAGCAACAGAAACTGACTGAGAACTGCTCTTTGACAGGGAGTGTCTCACTGTGGGGGTTGGGAAGTATGGGGGGACACTGGGATTGGGTGAGGGGAAGTCTACACTGGCGGAACACTGGGACTAGGTGGAGGAAGTCTACACTGGCGGGACACTGGAACTCAGTGGAGGGAAGTCTACAATGGCAGGAAACTAAGATGTGGAGGGACGTCTACACTGGCGGAGGGTGTGGTCTACACTGATGGAAGGTGTGGTCTACACTGGTGGAGGGTGTGGTGTCGGTTTTATTTTTTTTTGCATAAAACTTGTCATCATCGATATTGTAAATTACGGTGCCTAAAATAAATTTTAATTAAAAAAAAAATTTTTGGGGGGGTCATACCCGGCGATGCTCAGGGGTTTCTCCTGGCTCTGCACTCAGGAATTACTCCTGGCGGTGCTCAGGGGACCATATGGGATGCCGGGATCGAACCCGGGCCGGCATGGGCCAGCCGCATGCAAGGCAAATGCCCTACCCGCTGGGCTATCGCTCCGCCCCTTAATTAAAAAATTTAAGTTTGACATTTAGTCTCATCATCTCTGCAGACACCAAAATAATTAAGCTTTTTCTAGGCAAAATCATCAGTGTTGGATTCTGCTTTTCCAATATATAAAAAGAGTGGTTAAAATTATTTTCTCAAATTATTTTCTCCTGGCAACCTGAAACAGAAAAAGAGCTGACTAGTTACTCAGGGATAAAATAGTGAAATACAATAAATTAAAAAAATAGTGAAATGCAATAAATAGCCTTCTCTCTATTTCTCAGCACATCTTATTTTGTTCCTGTAAGTCTACAAGGAGGGACCCATTAAAATAAAATAGCAAACAAAAGCCACATGAAAAATTCCCGACTGTATATGCTCTTCCCCAATGGCACAAAACACCCATTTATGATAACTGGAGCCCAGTGCACAGCTGCAGGCTAGAGGCGAGAAGGAAAGCGAGTGTGTGCCACAGCCCCCCCTGTGTGGACCATCAGCCCCACACCCCTGCAGACACCTACCCCTGCACTTGCCTTCGTTTTGTTTTTTTCTAAAAAGGTGATAAGTTTAACAGTTGACATTTAAATTAAAAATTTAGCGGCAACCCTCTTTTGGTATTCCGCTGCCTCAGGCTCCCCAGATGAAAGTCCAATTACAGAGGCAGAACACCAAAAAGAACATTTAATTGGGAAAAAAAACATTAAGAGGAACCTGAGCTTATGTGGGAGGGGCTCTGGGGACTGTGGTGGAGGGCTGAGGGCTCTGGTGGTGGCATTGTAATGGTGGGCTCAGGAAAAGCGTGATGAAGAGTAATGTAAACCCGGAACCTCGGTAAAAATGGCAAACCAATAAATAAGGGACAAAATTAAGCAGCTGTTTTTACAGCTTTTCCTTTCAGAGCTGCTAGTTACAGTATTGATGCTGAAATAGTGATTTCACTGACCAAACAGCCTGGTGGAGACAGTGAGTAATGCCATACTGCACGGCTGAAAGGTACTAAGAGGACTCAGAAGTTCTCAGCACAAGGACAGAGTCCTACTAGTGCAGGCCAGATCTGACAGTCATTTGCAAAGCAGACGGACGTCGAATCCCCTGGCATGTGCCTGAATAGAGCATGACTGTCAATCACCACTCAGAGAGACGGGATTGGGGGCCAGGGAGATTCTGGGCTCTAAGGGCTTGTGCACGGGATCTGCACGACAGAAACGCCGGTTAGATCCCCAACATACAAGGTCCCCATAGCTCCATCAGGGAGCAGCCCTTGAGCACTGCTGCGTGTGGCCCCCTCCAAAGAAAAAGAAAAGAATTTGTATTTAAAGTCCACCCCTGCTCCCAATTTACCATCCCCTCATGAAACTATCGTCACAGACAACAAAGAGATTAACACTGGAGACACAACACGTGACCTCCGTTACAACCAACATCAACGGCACAGCAGAAATCTGGAATAAGGCTGTGGAAAAGGGGAAAAGATGGGGGGGGGGGGAAATGAGCTGCTCCCAACCTCATGCGATGCTGCACAGGAAAGTGGCATTTCACATGAGAAATGCTCTAAGAACAGAGGTCACGGGCTCGCAAGGATCCAGCCAAGAAGAGGCTGAGAGTGTCGGAGGGGACCAGGATGGGAAGAGACAAAGGCAAGCATCCAGGCAGAGAAATGCGTCTGCAGACAAGGACCCCTGTCTGAAAAACAGAAGGCCGCTGCCCCACCTCACGCCCCTACACAGCTGGAAGCAAGGCTCCAGGGCAGGCTCCAGTATCTGCAGATATGCCAGGCTCAGAACAAGACTGCTTCTCCAGTCATGAAGAGCCAAGAGATCTGGTGATGCTAAAACTGCGCATCTCTGGGCTGTAGTGATCGGACAGCGGGGACGGCGGGCGCTGCACTGGCATGCAGCTGACCCAGGTTCTCAGACCACCCCCCACCATAGACTCCCCCAAGCACCACCAGAAGTAATCCCTGAGCGCAGAGTTAGGAGTAAGCCTCGAATATGGACATTCCTCTAAAGACTAGAAATTGAGCTCCCGTTTGACCCAGCCATACCACTCCTGGGAATATACCCTGTGAAGCCAAAAACACACAACAGAAACACCATCCACACTTTTATGTTCATAGCAGCACTATTCACAATAGCCAGAACCTGGAAACAACCAGTGTGCCCCAGAACTGATGACTGGATAAAGAAGCTTTGGTACATCTACACAATGGAATACTATGCAGTTGTTAGGAAACATGAAGTTATGAAATTTGCCTATAAATGGATGGACATGGAGAGGATCATGCTGAGTGAAATTAGCCAGAAGGAAAAAAGGACAGATAGAGAATGATTTATTTGAGTCATTATATATATATATATATATATATATATATATATATATATATATATAATATATATATACACACACACACACACACACGTATAGTATGAAGCCAATATCCAAGGTTAGGCAAAACATGGATCAGGAGATCTTGTCAAAGGTGGAATCTACCACAAACGTGTGGGAGTCAGAGGTTAGGTAAGATGGAGAAGGGAACAGTGTGCTAATAATTGTCGAAAGTGATAATACCAGCCTAGAACTGAGCATTAAATACAGGCAAAAAGATACACATGATAACCTCTAAATGTATGTATTGTAATCCACAGTGTGTAAGAGAAGGAAAAGAGATAGAGAAAGAGAGAAAAGAGATAAAGAACCTGCCATAGAGGCAGGCTAGGGGAGGGGAGGGAATCGGGGACGTTGGTGGTGGGAAATGGGCACTGGTGGAGGGAGGGGTGCTGGAACACTGTGTGATCGAAACCCAAACATGGATTTCTTTGTATCTCTCACGGTGTATAGTAAAATACAAAAAAAATTTAAAAGAACTCAGTAATAAAAATATCAATACTTATTTTAAAAAGAAAAGTAAGATTGAGCATCACGGGGTGTGCCCCCTAAAAATAAAGGATAACTCTACTCCTTTTATTGAATCTGGTTTTTTTCAGGCCACGCCAGCATGCTCAGGACCATGTGGTGCTGGGAATCAAAGCCTCCTGCATGAAAACCTGTGCTCAGCCCACAGGGCTACCTCTCCAGCCCTGAATTCAGCTCTGAGTCGTGTGTGTGTGTGTGTGTGTGTGTGTGTGTGTGTGTGTGTGTGTGTGTGTGTGTGTGTGTGTGTGTGTGTGTGTGTGTGTGTGTGTGTGTGTGTGTGTGTGTGTGTGTGTGTGTGTGTGTGTGTGTGTGTGTGTGTGTGTGTGTGTGTGTGTGTGTGAAGGTTGGGGGAGTGCGAACCTCACCCTAAATCTGTAGCCAACACACCAGATGCACGTTGTCCGACAAACAGCACAACTCTCCATCTTTACTGTTTGTGTCATCATCCAAAACTACCTCTTGGCTTTAATCTACGTTTCCTATGGAAGAAGCTGAAATCTTGTCTTTTGTTAGACAACTGGCTTGTTTGCTCAAACTGTTCCTTGCTGACTCTTGGCAGTGCTCGGGGACCTTATGGGGTGCTGGGGACTGAACCCAGGTTGGCTGCATGCAAGGCAAGTGCCCTCCCTACTCTACTCTCTCTCTCCCCCAAGCCCTCCTGCATGGCCGGTCTAGCCATATCCCCTCTGAGGGTCTGTCAGAAGCAGCCCTCCCTCCCTCCCTTCCTTCTTTCCTTCCTTCCTTCTTTCTTTCTTTTTTTTTAACCACAACCAGCTGTGCTCAGGGCTTACTCCTGGCTCTGTGCTCAGGGATCAATTAATTCTGGCAATTTTCAGGGGATCATATGTGCTGCTGGTAATCAAACTGGGGTCGACCCTGGGCAAGATCAGACCAGGATTGGTTTTCTGGGCAGTAAGGAGCACTGAGCAGGAGCAAAAGACATGACTGAGGGAGATTTTTCCCCGCAGACCAGACAGCTGGCAGTGGTTTGGAACACAGACTTGGTAAGCGTGGGCACGGCCCTAAAGTCTAGCTCCTCCAACAGGTCAGACCAGCACTAGGCAAGCTCTTCACCAGTTAACGTCCCCCACCATGTCTGTAAGAGCCACAAAATGGCCTCTTTTGTAGAATTCTCACAGGGCAGCCTGGCTACCCCCACCACATTAGGCCAATGGTACACTCGCCCCTACTCCAAATAAACCTTCCATGCAACCCCACCATTTCTTACTGGGTTATTTTTTCACTGATCATGGGGCTTTATTGGGCTACATTCACACGTGATAGGGTCAATTGGAAATGTTACTGGCACCTGCTCGAGCAAATCAATGAATAACGGGATTTAAGTGATCAAGTTGTCAAGTGATGGGGGTTTGCCCACAGCAATACTACGCTGTATTCTCTTCTATACTACAGATGATTTCTCATGTCTGTCGCTTGTTTCCTACTCTGTTTATGGTGTCTGAAAGGCTGGGCGAACCAACCTGATTCCTTCTTGAAGCGTTGGACTCCATTTTGTGCCTCTGGGTCATGAGTTTACAACGAGGTGTTGCAGGTGTGGCTGTGGTGCTCAGCTGTGTCGACAGGTGGCAGACAGGAGACAGGCTTGTCTACACCCAGGGCTCTGCCCATGGGCCCTGGATGGTTGATGGTCTGACATAGAAAAAGACTAGGCCTCCTGGGATGAACTCAGAGCCATGGTAGAGCCTGGCAAGCTACCCATGGTGTATTCGATATGCCCAAAACAGTAACAATAATGAACCTCATTCCCAACGAATGGAGATGTTACTGGCACCCGCTGGAGCAAATCAATGATCAACAGGCAGACAAGTGATACAAGTGAAGAACAAAAACTGGCCAGACTCCAAGACCATAAACAGGAGCGCCCAGACATTGAGTCACAGATAACAGGATGTTATCAGAAACTGAGGCAAGGAGGATTCGAGCAAGGCAGCCTCGTTGTGAGAACTACTGGATTTGCTTCTGGACTTCTGCTTTGGCATAGATAAGAACAGGCCCTCAGAGCTCATAAATGCAAAGGCTTCAGTGGCTCGGGGTTGCATGTCACTCTCCTTGACTTGGGGGGCCCTCAGTGCTGGGCTCTCTGAGTCTCTTTAGCTCGAGGGTCCTCAGCACTGAGCTCTAATAAACTTTCTATACTTACATTTCCTGCTTCTGGACAGACAGTATGTGAAATGGCCTAACATCTTCAACTGTAGTAGAAAAATTTCAGGCTGGAGTGAAAAAAAAATTCAAACTTTCATACAACTAAGTATGGTGCCTTTTAGGACAGTGGAAACATCCAACAGTAATGAGGAGCTTTTTGGGGGTTGGAGTGGGGGAGCCAGGAGCTGCCAGAGATCAAAGCTTGCACTCAGGCCTCTGAGCTCTCCACACTCCGCTGTCTAAACAGCCTGTCTGAACGTGATCTGTTCTCTCTACAGGCGCTTTCTCCTGTGGCTTCCTGGTATCCTTTTTAGATATGTTTCAGCATTTAGATGAGAATTATTGAGTACGGCATGAGATAAGGATCTATTGTCATTTCTTGTTTAAGTGGATTAGCAGTGCTTCACACTTCAGTTTTAAACATGCTTTAATACAACCAATTCTTAGGGCTGGAGAGACAGTACAGCGGGTAGTATGTTTCCCTTGCATGGAGCCGAGGTTCCATCCCTGGAACCCCAAATGGTCCCCTAAGACTGCCAGAAGTGACCCCTGAGTGCAGAGTCAGAAGTAGGCCCCCGAGTACTGCCAGGTGTGGCACCCCAAAAAAAAGCAACCAACAGGCCAGAGCAATAGTACAGCAGGTAGAGTGTTTACCTTGTACAAGGACGACCCAGGTTCAATTCCGGCCTTCCATGTGGTCCCCCAATCATGCCCAGGAGTGATTCCTAGGAGTGCAAAGCCAGGAGTAACCCCTGAACACCACTGGGTATGACTCAAACTGTGCCCCTCCAATCAAATGAGAAAGCAGGCGGCCTCCATTTTTCCAGAGGTTCCCACAGCAAACACTCCTTTCCCAACTCACGAGAGGCAAAACACAACAGAAACCCCCGAGACTTACACATAGAAACCTTGAGAGTTATCAATAATATCATAGATCATTTGCGATTTGATGGCGCTCAGCTTCTCCATGGCTGCCGCACTTCCGTTATTCTTGATCCACTCCAGGACCAGGCCCATAACGTAGATGCTGAAAGGAACGAGAGGAGAGCGAGAAACAAACAGGTCACAAGAAGAAAAGAATCCCCTCTGGTGGCGCTTTGGCCAAGTACCTACACAAAGGACATTTAAGCAAAGGGTTGTTGTTTATGCTGTGAAAAACAATGAAAAGACAACATTAGGTGAAGATGATGATGATGTCAATGAAGCTGATAACGATGATGATGATGATGATGACAACGATGATGACGATGATGCCATAGAAAGGTCTTACTTGGATTAGGATTAGGGAGCAAAAACTAAGACCAACCATGGTCAACTGTGTGCAAGGCGAGTGCCCTACCCACTGTGCTATCTCTCCAGCCCTCAGGCTTATATTTGTTTCTTAAGGCTGCTGGAACAAAGTTTTAAGTCACAACCCAGCTGACTCCTGTGGATGTGCATGTGTGCGCTTCTGGGAAGCTGCTACGTGTGCTTCCATGCTCAAGTGCACCCACCTGAACCACAACAATCTCTCGCAGATCACGGCCGAAGCACAAAGCGCTGCCGCCGCATGCTCAGGTCTAGACATGGCCAGACCTTCCCAGGGCTACGCCTGGAGTGTTACCTGCAGCCATTATATCAGGGCTGTCAGTTTTCAGCTGTGTCTGACTAACTGACAGTATATTCACCAGCAGGTACTGAACCAGTCTAGAGGCTCTCTGAGTTGTTCCTTTCTTATTTCTTCTCACTGTTTCCTCACTCCTCCTTAGCCCAAGAACCCCTTTCTCTCCTAGCAGTTTCTCAAGCAGGCTGACCCACTGGGCTTCTCCCATCAAGCTGTCCAGCAGACCTCCACTCTCTCTTCTTCTGTTAGCAAACCAACCTTCCTTCCTTCCTTCCTCCCTCCCTCCCTCCCTCTCTCCCTTCTTTCCTTCCTTCCTTCCTTTCTGTCTCCAAGAACTCCCTTCAAGACTCTCTCCAAACTATCTCAAACACTACCCTTGGGCAAACCCTGGCTCTCTCCTCCTCTAACTCTTCTCCTGCCAGGCTGAGAACCCAGTCTCAACTGACTAACTTAACTGTTTTTCCAACTGTTAAATATCCCCTAATTAGGATATTGGTGGTCCATCCCTTAAAACTGACATCAATGTGGGCCAGAGCGATAGCCCAGTGGGTAGGGCGTTTGCCTTGCACGCGGCCGGCCCGTGCCGGCCGGTTCGGATCCCCAGCGATCCCATATGGTCCCCCCGAGCACCGCCAGGAGTAATTCCTGAGTGCAGAGCCAGGAGTAACCCCTGAGCATTGCCAGGTGTGACCCAAAAAGCAAAAAAAAAAAAAAAAAAAAAAACTGACATCAATGTGACAATGCCCTCTTAAAGGCATACTGGCTTCTCAAAGGTTTCTTAAAGAGATGATAATCTATAGTAAGGAAACTGTTAAGACAGTTGAGGCCAGGGCACTGAACCTGGCCAGAGACTATAAATAGGGGCCCCAGGAAAGCATCCTGGGGGCTTCCTGGTGAGAGAGAAGCAGCCTCTGGTGCCTGGGCTGTAAGGTCAGCACTTAGGCCACGGGGCCCGGTGCCTGGGCTGGAGAGCGAGCACCAGGGGAGAGAAGCCGCTCCTGTGGGTAGGCCCGAGGGCCAGCACCAGAGCCACAAGGCCTCATGCCTGAGCCCCGAGGGCTGGCACCAAAGCTAAAGGGGTACAGGCAACCGAAATGAAACAGAGGTAACAGGATGAAACAATGTAACTTAGGGGAAACAGAAATACACATAGCCGAGAAGAGGCCCTGAAGAGAAAAGCCCTGAACAGAAAGGACCTGAGAAAGTGGTCCTGAAAGGAGAGGTCCGAGGAGAGGACCTGAAAGGAAAAGCCCTGAACAGAGACATCCGGAGAGTGAGAGGCCCTGCCAAGAGGAGCCCACACAGACCCCGAGGAGAGGGCAGCCTGCAGAAACACCACCCACCCCCGGAGAGAGAGCAGAGGTCCTCAGAAAGGTTCCTGCAGAAAGCAGTAAGGTGAATCAAAAAGTAACAAAAAGTATCCTTCAAGGGCCGGAGGGATAGCACAGTGGGTAGGGTGTTTGCCTTGCAGCAGACCTGGTTCAATCCCGGGATCCCCCCCTACACCCCCAGTACCATTAGGAGTAATTCCTGAGCAAAGAGCCAGGAATAACCCCTGAGCATCGCTGGGTGTGACCCAAAAAAGCAAAAAAAAAAAGTATCCTTCAGGGCAGCCAAGCTTCCACTTTTCTAACCAAATTCAATGGCGCCCACAAGTAACAGGGACAGGGAGGGCAGTTAGGGACAGAGAAGGGACCACAGTGACAATGAGAGTCATAAATGCTCACTCTGGACAGGAACTGCATGCTGAAAGGAGGCAAAGGGATATGCAGGATAATAACCTCTCAGCGCCTGCTTGAAAATCAAAGTGCCTAAAAAGAAAATAGAGAAAGAAAGAGACAAAGAAAAGACAGACAGAGGAGGAGAGGGGGAGAAAGAGGAGAGAGAGAGAGAGAGAGAGAGAGAGAGAGAGAGAGAGAGAGAGAGAGAGTACACGAAGAAAGAAAAGTGTCCGCACAGAAGCAGGCATGGGTGAGTGGCAGGAGGGAATCTGGGGACACTGGCGATGATAAATGTACACTAGTGTAGCAACAGGTGATGGAACATTGTATGACTAAAGCCCAATCATGAACAACTTTGTAACTGTATCTTTCGTGTATATATATATATAAAAACACCATTGCTCCTATCAAGCTGAAAACTTTCATTAATCCAAAGGAAATAAACGGAAATAAACAGAGGAGAGGAGAGGAGAGGAGAGGAGAGAGAGGAGAGGAGAGAGGGAGGGAAGGGAGGGGAAGGGAGGGGAAGAGAAGGGGAGAGGAGGGGAGAGGGAGGGGAGGAGGGGAGGGGAGGGGAGAAGAGGAGGAGAGGAGGAGGAGGGAAGGGGAGGGAGGAGAGGAGAGGAGAGAGGAGAGGGAGGAGGGAGAAGAGGGAGAGAGGAGGGGAGGGGAAGAGGAGGGGAGGGAGGAGAGAGGAGGGAGGAGGAGAGGAGAGGAGAGGAGAGGAGAGGAGGAGAGGAGAGGAGGAGGAGGAGAGGAGAGGGAGAGGAGGGAGGGGGGAGGAGGAGGGGGAGGGGAGGGAGGGAGGGAGGGGAGGAGAGGAGAGGAGAGAGGAGAGGAGAGGAGAGGAGAGGAGAGGAGAGGGGAGGAGAGGAGAGGAGAGGAGAGGAGAGGAGAGGAGAGGAGAGGAGAGGAGAGGAGAGGAGAGGAAAAAATTCAAAGGCGCGCCCAGTACTGGATGCACCTCGGCACCCAAATCCTCTGCAGGGCTGTAGGGTTGGGGTGGGGTGAGCAGTCACACAGAGAAGAGCCTGGTGATCAGGGAGCTGCAGCCTTGGGGCTCTACTGCAATTCTCAATTTATTTGTTCTGCTCCGGCCACACCCCATCCAAAAGCATCACAGCACAAAACACCGGGGCCCTGAGATGATGCGACTTGGTCTACATTCTCCCCACCAAAATCCCACCTACAAGAAACACCTCTCCCATCTACGTCCAGCCTGTTCAAGGCCAGAGAGCCAGGACAGTGAGGAGGGCACCTGCCTTGCACGCAGATCTGGGATCCATCCCTGGCACCCCAGAAAACTCCTTGGCTATTCCAAAAAATTCCAACTCTACAGACGAGCTACTAGAGTCGACACAGTGGCACAATTTTGCCAGACACTGGTGACAACAGCCGAGCCAGGCCCCACAGCTGGGTTACGCCACCTGCAGGTTCTAGGGCTCAGGTATCCCTGCATCCACCAGGGGGCCCCAGGCTCCCAGTGTGAGAAACGGGCCGGGGCGGGAAGGCTACTTTCTTTGGTATCTGTTACTTTACCTTTTACTACTGCTCCAACAGATTCATGCTGAAGGGTTGGCAGCCACGGCTGTTTAGGGGGTCGGGAAGGAAGCCCTTACCGCTTCCTTCTGCTTCCCCACGACCTGGTGTGTTCTCGAAAGGGTTAAACTGAAGGCCCACTGCCCTTGATTTCAGCCCAATGCACCATTCAGGACTGCAGCACGCTCTGAAGACCAGTTACCCACCACACACTGCCCAGGGTCTGTTCGCTGGGCGTAGGAGACAAAGGTTTCTTTTCAACCTTGGGACCTCTGCTGGGGCTTCTGTAGGGGGAAAAAGCCGGAAGCCATACTTGTGCCACCAGACAGGCGACAGTATAGGCTTGTGGAAGCCTGGGTGTGTCTGGAGATGGTCTCAGCCCCTGGTTTCTAAACGAGCAAGTCTGCGTGCTGCAAACGAACTCGAGTTTTTCAAGCCCCAGATGTAGCGTAACTGCTCAGCTACACAGACCGAATTTTCTTTACTAGTCAGCAAGGAAGAGAAGAATCACAGAGTGGGCTGGAAAGATCCTCCAGTGGGTTAAGGCGCTGGGCTTCCACACTACCACGGGGTTCAACTCTGGCACCCATATGGCCTGCCCAAGCCCTCCAGAACCAGGAGTTGGCTCTGAGCACCACCAGAAGTGGCTGAAAAACCAAACAATAAAAAGATATTTTTATTTTTAACTTCTGCTTTGATGGTAAATAGCGGGAACCACCCCCGCCCCAAGATTCCCGGGCGGCTGCGTTACCTGAAGCACGGAGGGGTGTTGTACAGGGAGCTGTTTCCGGCCTGCACTTTGTAATCTAAGACAGACGGGCATTCCCGAGAGGCGCACCCCAGCAGGTCCTCCCGAACAATCACCACCGTGACCCCGGCTGAGCCAATGTTCTTCTGGGCACCTGCGAAAATCACCCCAAACTGCAAGAAAGAAAAGCGCCGTTAGAGAACTGCAGTGTGTGTGGCTGCGTTCCAACCTCCCAAGCTCTTTCTAACGCAGTTTCTACAGCAAAGTGACTCCTAGTCCACCTATTCAGCTTCTGCTGTCATCCTGCTGAGAGAGAGCAGCAAATTAGTCTCTGATTTTTTGAGAGTTCAGAGGCTGGTGGGTTGTAGACCAGCCTGGTTGTTCTCATCGGCAAGGGCTGACCCGAGCCTTTCAGTAGAAAGATTTGACTCCAGGTCAGAGACATAGTATAGTGTTAAGGTGCCAGCCATGCATGCATCTGACCTGGGTTCAATTTCAGGTACAATCCCGGGTACCGCATATGGGCCCTGAGCACAGAGCTCGGAGTAAGCCCTGAGCACCCCTGCTGCCCCCAAACCAAAAGAAACAAAAAAAATTAAAATAATGTTATGTCACATACAATTAGATGATTTTCTCTGAAGCAAGGTGACCATTCAATCAACACACTTAGGAATGTCTTACAGATATCATGGCCCATGAAGCATGCACCCATGGCTGAGTCTGCAGTGTCCCTGGGGTGTCTCTCTGTGTCCCTGAGTGCAGAGGCAGGCGAGGGGGCTATGACAGGTGGAGTTCCGGTCCCAGGCTCTCTGAGCTTGCATAGTCGTGAAGAGGGCAAGCTGCTACCCTCCACACGTCAGCCAAGAGCCAAAGGCAGTTCTGAGATCGTCATCACAATGGCACCAAGAGTAGGTAAGGGAGAGAAGAGACCAGTTGGCCAGTAATAGTTGGAAATGGTAACACTAGACTATAACTCAGTATCAAAAGTAGGTAAAGGGATATTCATGATAACCTTTTCAGTATCTGTATTGCAAACTGCAATGTGCAAAAGGAGAGGGAGGGAGAGGAGAGAGAGAGAGAGAGAGAGAGAGAGAGAGAAAGTGCCTGCTATAGAAGCAAGCTGGGGGGAGAGGAAAACTGGGGACACTGGTGTTGGAAAACGTGCTCCAACACGTTTTTATTTTATTTTATTAAAATAAAAAATACACTAATCGGAAAAAAAGGGTACCCGGAGTGTCAGCACCAAACAGTCCCTGAGCCCTGATGAGCAACTGTCAGCCTCTCCAGGTCCCCACGGGCCCCGCACTTCTAAGGGCATGTTAAAATGCCTGGAAAGAACGCCCGCCCCAACCCCTGAGTCTTGTACCTTGGAAACATCCACTGGCTTGGAGAGGAAGTTGGAGGACATGTCACACACCAGCTCGGTTCCCTTGACATCGGGGATGAAGTCAAACTCCACTCCGTGGACAGTCTCATTGGCGCAGTAATACACATAGGAGGCGTCCGCACTGAGGTTCCAGGTGCTCAGATCTGGGATTCCTAGCAGACAAGGAGAGATGTTTGCGTCCCCTTCCCTCATGGAGACGAGGCAGCCCCCCAATGCCCCCAAGACTGATTCCAGAGCACTTACAGGTCACGTGCCCTGTGCACCATCACATCCACCACCCTTGGACTTTCACTGGGAATGATCCATCTTTTTACTTTCTTTCTTTTTTTTTTGGTATTTTTCTTTTTTTATTACAAGGGGCTGCCCACCTACAAGATGGTCAGACTTCTTCGTCAAGACCCTGAAAGAATGGTTTGAGGCTCTTTGTATTCCTGAAGCAACCAGATGCCATTGGGCTACACTGGCATGTGATAGGGTCAAATGAAAATATTACTGGCGCCCGCTCGAGCAAATCGATGAATAACAGGATGTCAAGTGATCAAGTGATCAAGTGTTTTGGTTTCTGGGTCATACCTGGCGATGCTCAGGGCTTAATCCTTGCTCTGCACTCAGGGATCATTCCTGGCAGTGCTCAGAAGACCACATGGGATGCCGGGGACATTACCTGGGTCGGCTACATGCAAGGCAAGCACCCTACCTGTTGCTCTATGGCTCTCAGCACTTACTTGTGTAACTGCCAAGCTTGGGGTGAACAATGTTCACGGTCCCAAATTTCTTGGCTTCCTCGGCAGCCTTTGCGGACCAAGCCCCCGTCCCGCAGTAGTCAGCACACCTTCCCGGCTTCAGCCCAATCAGGTTCAAAGGGACAGCACTGAACTGGCGGTGCCACCTCCTTGTACAAAGATCACCTTGTAGTTGTCGGGAACAGCCCTGGGCCAAAGCACAGGGACAGTAAACATAGAGTCTCAATAGGTCAGGTTCCCTCACAGTGAATACCCAACCAATACACACATACCCAAACATATGTACACATATATCAGTGTATCCTACAGGTCACCAGATATGCATATACCAATGCATTCTACACGTACACATACAAGCACAATATGTATGTACCAGTGTATCCTTTATATATATATATATATACACAAACATAATATGTGTATACTAGGGAGTTCTATATGTACATGTATATAAACACATATGTATATATGTGTATATATACATTTATGTATCTGCATATATAGATATGTGCATATATACATGCATGTATATATACATATACACGTATATGTATATATACATGCATGTATAATATATGCTATATATGTATATATACATGCATGTATATACACATATATATATTCTACGCTGCTAAAGGCATATACGTACATTTATATAACACATATATACATACGTGTATATATACATATCACGGATATGCCTGTACATATAGAACATATATGTATATATATACACCATATATTATATCTCAGTGTATACTATACATATATGTGCACATTATATATAGAGACCAATGTAAGTATACGACAAGAAATTGGTTGGGGCCAGAGATACAGTACAGCAGGCAGAACGTTTGCCTTGCATGCCGCCAGACCAGGTTTGATCCTGGGTACCACAATTGGTTCCTAAGCACTGCCAGGAGTGATCTGTGAGCACAAAGCCAGGAGCATAGGCCAAAGTTATAAAGAGGAAGGGAGGGAAAAATAAAGAGAGAAGCAAAAAGAAAAAAAAGAAGAGTGGTCAAGGGGGCCCCCTGGAAGTGGCCCAGGCTCTGGCCCTAGTGTGGGTCACCTGCGCATGAAACACTATCTTTGACAGTACTGTAAATCACAGTACCTGAATGAAACTTAAAAAAATAACAATAAAACATTAATGTCTTGGTTAAGCCCAATTCAGCGACTTTCTCTTCATTTCCGACAGCTGTTTTTCGGTCGTGGGGGGCCTGTTTGGATGAGGATTTAGTCTCTGATCATCCTTAAAGGGAACTATCAGGGTGTCACTCTCAGTCCAGTTAAATGGCTACTGCTGCACATGTACAAGCGTGTGCGTACACACACACACACACACACACACACACACACACACACACAGAGTCAAAGGAAAAAGCAATGCAGAAAGACTCAGGAAAAGCGAAGCGGCTCAGAAACCAAGCACCAGGGGGCGTCAGAAGAAGGCACGTGGGGAGCAGCACAGCCAGGGCGGGGACTCCCCTGGCCTGTGTGGCCGCTACATCCCCTGCACTTGTCCGTGAGGCGATACATTCCGTTCTCCACCCAGGGCCTGACTGTGTCATAGGCAGCCCCTACCTGAAAGGATCTAGTGCCGTGCTCTGAACCAACGCACAAGGATTATTTGTTACTGTCTTGAGCCTAACTGAAGCATCGATATGGCAAAAATTAAGAGCAAAAGGATTAGAATCTTTCATGGGAGGTGGAGAGAGTGGCTGGAGCGGCTCCCAGCAGCAGGAAAGGCAGTTACCGAGACAGCAAACTGGACCCTGGGGAGGCGGGCAGCTGTTGGACAGAGTCCGCACAGGGAGGGAAGCGAAGGGGCAAAGGGCAGGGCAGTGTGAAGGGTCCTGGGGCCCATCTGGTGTGACTGTCCCTCTGACCGCCGAGCGCAGAGGAGAGACAGAGTACACACACTACAGGCTGCCGGCAGGAAACTTGGTCAGAAGGGAAGCTGAACCAGGAATCCCAAAGAGACTCACAGCCACGTGGGTTCAACGCCCAAACGGGCTGGTTCCTCTCAAAGGCTAGGCAGGTCCTGCCAACTTCACAGGGACCATGACACCACAGACTTCATAATTCATGAGCCAAAGTGGGAGTAGGGCGGGCAGGGTGCTTGCCTTGCGTGCGACTGACCCAAGTTCGATCCCCAGTTCTCCATAGGATTCCCCCAAGCACTGCCAGGAGTGATCCCTGCTGCAGACCCAGGAGCAAGCCCTGAGCACTGTCAGGAAGTGTCGGGCGCCCGCGGGTCCCCGACAGTGCCGAAGCGAGTTCCCTTCTACCCGAAGCAGGCGAGGAATGGATGAACACCAGGAGTCCGATGCGGTTTTAAAAGACTTTACTTATCACAGGTTCAGGCATACAAATCAGCAAAGGAAAACCCGATGCTTAGGATTCCAGGCTAGAACCCCAGCCACGTGTAGGCCAAGATGGCGACCACCACGTGTGGAAACTTCCAAGGGGAATAAACCTCACAAGGCGAGATCCCACCGGGAAGAAGAAGAAGCCGGAGAGCGGGAACGGCAAGCTTATCCCCCCAACTCAGACCTTCCTCCCATTGTTATGGAAAGCAGAAGCAGGGAGGGTCCAAAGCCCTCAGGTAGTCCCTCCCGCATCTCACCTAGGGCCTTTACTGTGCTAATGTTTTGAGCCTTTGAAATGTAGAGGCCTTTGAAATGTAGAGAAGGGGGTTCTGAGATGGCATGTCACTGTACCAAGGACCAACACCAATGCCAGTTAAATATTTCCCAAGCCTTCACAAGTCTCCTCTACTTCATTGTAGTTTTATATTTTATCAGGGAGCCATGCTTGTTTGTTTGGAAGCCAACAGCATTTTGGTCTAATTACTAGGTGTCCTACGTGGCCAGGCTAATATGCTGGTAAGACTAGCTAGTCCACGTGATTGTGATAGCATGGGAGAATATTTATACCAGCTAGTACAGCATACATTCGGATAAACTGCCACATTTAGACTACCCCCTTATTACGGAGATTTTCGGAGGCAATCCAGAGCAGATGCAGCAGCCCTAGGAGTCCTGCAACAAGGCATGGCCCCCCAAAAAAGGTTCATAATTCAGACTTGTTTTGTGATCATTCTGTACTCTGGAGGGAGGAGTAAAGCTTTCGGGGGGTGCGATGAAACGTCGATGACGGTGGGACACACATAAAGGTGAAGCCCTGGAGTCCCATAATACTGTGAACCAAAACTGCATGGGAAAAAGTATCTCAAGATTAAAGTAACAGGGGCCGGAGCGATAGCCCAGCGGGTAGGGCGTTTGCCTTGCTCGCGGCCGGCCCATGCCGGTCTGGGTTCGATCCCCAGCAACCCATATGGTCCCCCCGAGCACCGCCAGGAGTGATTCCTGAGTGCAGAGCCAGGAGAAACCCCCTGAGCATTGCCGAGTATGACCCAAAAAAGCAAAAAAAAAATGATTAAAAAAAAAAAAACAATAAAAACAGGGGGCCAGAGCAAAAGCACAGCAGGTAGGGCGTTTGCCTTGCACAGGGTCGACCGGGTTTGATCCCCGGGTCCGAGCACCGCCAGGAGTAATTCCTGAGCAAAGAGCCAGGAGTAACCCCTGGTCATCGCCAGGTGTAACCCATAAAAGAAAAAAAAACACTTCAAAGAAATGATTAATTAGATACTTAGGTATCACGGATCATCGCACAAACACATGGTAACTCATCGTTAGTGTTTTAGACTTACAGCAATTCCCGCACAAGATTCTCTGTGTTGTTAATAATCTTGGCGAAGTCTGACGACCTGTGGCTCATTTCTGTGGAAGGAAAGATAAAGAACCGAGTTCAAGTTGGAGATTAAGTGAACCAAAGTACCTTTAGACAGAATTACAAACAACAAAAATTCCTCTCCCTTCTATTTTTTAAAATTAAAAGAAAATCTGCCTCCACGGTGGAGTGAAAAGTGAGCGAAAGCTCACTTCCTTTCCAGAAACATCCTGATTTCCAGCTGCTTTAGAGTCATTGCAGAATATTTCACGTGGTGCATTCACTGAAAAAGCCTGTTCACGGAACCCGCCTCCAGCCTCAGCAGTGTTCCATCTTCCTGCCACACGGGAATTGGTGCCCCAGATGCCTCAAGGGACAGCACGGAATTCCGTACTTGCTCTCAGTTCGAGGACCCCAGCTCGGTCCCTAGCCCATAGGAACAAACACAGCAAAACCTTTGGGTTCATACACAGCAGCCTTTGGAATCACCAAAAGAGAAAGAGGGCTGGCCGTTCTCAGAAGTGTAGTGGTGTGTGTGCCTGCCTGTCACGCAGGAAACAGGGGTTCGATTCCCTGCTGAGAAGGCTTCATCTGCTCTTTGGAGCCAGAGCGATAGTACAGCAAATAAGGTGCTTGCCTTGCACGCAGCCGACCCAGGTTTGATATATGGCACCCATATGGTCCCCAAAGCCTACCAAGTAATCCCTGGAGTAAACACCAGGAGCACACCCTGAGCATAGCTGTATGTAGCCCAAAAACAAAAACTTAAAGAGAGAGGGGAGGGGCCCTGAGTGGCAGTGCAGGGGTCTCAGGCAAACAGGCAAAGCTGGTTCAATCTCCAGCAACACCTGATGCCTTGGGGATGTCCTGGAGGTCCCCAAGCACCCCAGGGTGGCCCGGATCATCCCTCCCCTGAGCCACAGGCCTGTTTGGAGGAGAATCCCCAGAGAAGTCCCCAGATCTCCTGAGAACCTTTTGATAGATCCCCACCCCAAAATAAAGGTTGGGGCAAGGGGCAGGAAGAAATAAAGAAAGGAGGTGAATTTTAAGACTCGAAGTTCTTTTCCTAAGAAGATAGAGGAGATAAACTTAATGAAAATAGAAATAATGTCTTGCCCAGAAGGCAAAGGTTTCAGAAAGTCCCTGTGAAATAACAGAAAGAAGTGGCGACTGATGTGAAGCAATTCTGTATGCCCAGACAAGACTATGCAGATGGCAAGGTCTCGGAAAGCTAAATATCAATGAGGAACCAGTAAACTGAGCAGCAAGAGCCCTCCCACAGGGGCCAGGGAGATAGTAGGTCTCCTGCCTAGCACGCCGCTAACCAGGGTTTGATCCCCAGCATCCCATAAGGTTCCCTAAGCACTGTCAAGAGTGACTCCTGACTGCAGAACCAGGAGTAAACCCTGAAAACCAATGGATGTGGACCCCAAACAAACAAAAAAGCTACTATCATTCTTCCATGACATGCGTCTGACATTATGCTCTGGACAATACAGTGAATCTGAACATAGTAGAATACTATATAATTTAAGAAAATGAAGTGATTAGAGTGAAATGAGTGAAGAGACTAAGATGGAGCGAGCTGTCGGCTTTCCCTGTGCCCAGCTGCTCAGGGGCACCGGGGGGATGGCAGGTTCTAGCCCTGGCCCGCCACCCCAGAGAGACTCACCAGACGACCCTGCCCCACTCCATGAGGGTCGCTATTTTTCCACATCCAGACTTCCCCGCGCTCCACCAGCGCAGCCTTCACAGTCCCACCCAGCCCCAGGCACCCGAGTTCATCAATAATCTGGAGATCAGAGGTGACTAAAGGCACCCACGGGGGACCCGTTGCAATAAAGTTTATAGACCTCATCCGTCTTGTGTTTGAGGCTCTTTATTCGGAGGTGCCTGGGCTCTAAGCATGGAAGATCGGCGAGAGACAGGATACAGAAGATAAGCCCAGCATGGGTGCGAAGCCCGATGGCTCTTGGTCCCTCTGGTTTGGGTGCCAAGCCCAATGGCTCTTGGACCCTCTGAGGGTTCAGGGAGGCAGCTTGGGGACTGAAGCACAATCTCTGCATGCAGGAGCCTGGTCCAATCCCCAAGCCAGTGGATTCCAAGCACTGGGAGAAGAGTAAATGAACCCCCCTCCCCACCAACAATGGACAAGGTTCCCCTCTCCCCAAACTGCCCCAATGTCCCTTTGAAGTCTAGTTACTCACAGAATCCCAAAAGGAAATCTTACCGAGAACGCTAATTCCAGTTCCTTTGTACTCTAATAATTCCTTCTGGATTTCTAACAAGACCTAGAAGAAACAAAAAAAGACCATTTTAATAGAGTGCACAGCTCTGAGATCAGAGCACAATAAATAAGTCAATTCCATGGGGGAGGATGAAGGGGTGTTCTCAACCCCCATAGCAGTCTTGTGAAAATCATACCCACACGTTGGGACGGGCTGGGCCACACCGGGGCACCGTCTAAGCCCCCTGCCTACTGCATGCACAACACCCACTCGACCTAAAAAATGACAGCGAGTCTCGGCTGTGAAAATCAAGACACAGAAACCTATCTCGGTGAGTTCAGGGCTGGGACTCAGTAGCAGGGCACTTGCCTTGCTTATGTGAGGTCCCAGATTTGAGTCCAGCCTCCACTGGTCATCACAGACCATTAGGAGGCGGTGAGGAGCGAGGTCTTGGGCAGGGAAAGCAGCAAACTCCAGGTGCCAAGAGACCCATGTTTTTTGATGGAAAATGACTGTTTTCTATCTTTGCACGAACGGGATCTCAGCAACCAGCTAAGCCCCTCCAAAAGGCTACAGATAGGAATGCAGGTGCCGAGCCTGGGCCACTTTTCTCCAGGACACTCCATTTTCCAAGGTGAGTTTTTGCATTTCCAAATAAATCCACTGGTTTTGTGGTGGGTTTTTCAGTTTGCTTTGAAGAGGCTGGGGTTTATTTCCCCCCCCCGTCCCCTTGGTCTTTGCGCCATTCCCAGCAGTGCTCAGGGCTTACTCCCAGCTCTGCACTCAGGGATCACTCCTGGTGGGGCTCATGGGATGGTAAGTGGTGCCTGGGACTGAACCTGGGCGGGCCATGCGCAAGACAAGTGCCCGACCCACTGTGCTTCTCCAGGCCCCGAATAAACCCATTTCCTCGTTTTCGGCACCAAGATAATTTAGCTATATACCCCCAAAGCGGTGCTTGACCACCTCCTGAAAGGACCGTAGCTATAACCACACAGGCCTGGCTGAACAGGTGGGCTCTGCCAGGGCTCAATGTCATGGGGCTAGAAATTGGGGAGAGGTTGGCTGTAAGAGCCACAGTTCAACACCCCCATTGCAGAACAAAACCCAGTGAAGAAGGAGCCCACTGCTTTATTTTTAAAGAAGAGTAACGTGCAGAGCCAGAGCACAGCAGGTGAGGTGCTTGCCTGACATGCAGCCGACCCAGGGTTCAATTCTATGATCCCCTGTGCTCGGATGTGGCTAAAAAACCAAGGAGAGGGAAGATGGAAAGAGAGAAGGAAATGGAGAGGGAGAGAAAAGAGAGAGAGGAGAGAAAGGAAAAATTAAAAGAAAAGAAAGACAAAGAAATAAACTACAAACTAAAAACAAAAACCTACAAAAAGTAAAAAATCTCAATCCAAGATGCTGAAATGCTCACAAGTGAAGTGACAATGGGACCAGCAATGACAGCTACCCAAGGCGGGAGGGGGGGGGGGGGAGGGGGAGAGGAAGGCAGCGGAAAGAAGATGAAAATGTAGTCGGTATATCGCAGAGATGGGCTCACGGCAGCTGCCTTTGTCCTCCGTGGAGGTGAGCACCGGCTGGAAGAGAAAACAGCAGTCTCTAAAGAGAGAAGGTATGAGACACTGGAGAAGTGTCCAGCCACGAGGAAGGCTAACGAGGACAGCAGTGGCACTGGATGGTGACTTACCTGTAAAACAGTGAGCTCAGGGGGCCTGCGCCAGCTCAGCCCAGAGGCCGGCACCCGCCGAGTGTGCCTGCAGCTGACATGTTCAGGACATACCCAGAACAGATCACAACACAGCACATTCTGCAAGGCACAGCACACCAATGTGCGACCCCAGCTCTTTGCGACAACAAAAACGGGAGGAAAGGGAAGCGGTTAATCAACTAAAAAACTGGTTCAGTGATTGATCATTATTTTGTAGATGAACTAACAAATTGATTCTTGTAAATTCCCCTTCTTGAAACCAAAGAGAAACATTCACCCTTTGCACCTCTCATTAAGGCTGCTTTGCCCAGGGGTCGGCATGCTGGTACAGAAGGTAAGGCTTTGCCCTGCGTGAGGTCCATCAAGTTCAGATCCCTGGCATTGCATACGGGTTCCCCAAGTACCACCGGAGTGAGCCCTGAGCCAGAGGCAAAAGTAAGCCTTAAGCACAGCGAGGTACGGTCCCACACAAACACAAAGTCACATTGCCCAGGCTCTTTAGATGGCCCCGGGGCTGAAGCACAGCTTCACACGCAGGAGCGAGCTGGATTCCTGGCATCACACGCCAACACTGTAGGTGTGGCCCAAAATGGGAAAATGTTTCCCTTACACTCTTCTCCACAACACATCTCTATGTTTACAGCCAAATTCATTATCATGATTTTTGAAAAAGTTTTAACCTAAAAAGGCACGTCTTTCAAGCCAGAGAAATTAATTATTTTCACATTGCAGGAAGCAACTCCCCTTGTAGGGCACATTTTATTTAAGTGACTCTGGTCCATGGGATTGTCTAGGCAGCAAGCAGACGATACCATACTTCAACAGCTGCGTGTTCTATGGCGGCTCGGGAAGTCCACTCTCCACCTTCCTATATGTAAACGGCCTTTCACCCTTTGCCCTCTGTGTTCAGAACCTAACGGTTTGCTTTTACTTGGCCATCTGTTTTGTTTAGCTTCCACAGGGACACTATAGACTTGTCTTTCTCCTTCTGAATTTTTCCACTCAGTATAATATCCTCATGGCCCAGACATAGGGATCAAATGAAAGTAAGTTCCAAATAACAACTTTCCTTCTCTCTCTCTCTCTCTCTCTCTGTCTCTCTGTCTCTCTGTCTCTCTCTCTCTCTCTCTCTCTGTCTCTGTCTCTCTCTCTCTCTCTCTCTCTCTCTCTCTCTCTCTCTCTCTCTCTCTCTCTCTCCCCTTAAATAGCTGGTGGGATCTTCTTTATCCCTTCATCGTGGATGAGAACTTGGGTTAGTTCTAAATCTTCACTACCAGAAATAAAACTACAATGGAGTTAACGGTGCATTTATCTTTCAACGCTTTTTTTGCATTTATTGGATAAATGGGATCTTTTAGGCTCTCCATATCCATATTGCCTTCCACATTGGCGGCAGCAACAGTGCACAGAGGTTCCTCTGGACACAGAATTAAGGTGAAACAGAAGCAAGAGCAGAGCAGAACACAGACATATGTGTGCTATACGGCTAAGTGATATTGCATAAGCAGGGGCCCGAGAGCTAGAACAGCGGGTAGGGCATTTGCCTTGCACGTGGCCCACCTGGGTTCGACCCCCCCCCACGCATCCCATAAGCCCCCCCAGCACCACCAGGAGTAATTCCTGAGTGCAGAGATAGGAGTAACCTCTGAACATTGCTCGGTGTGACCCAAAAAGCAAAAAAATATGTAAATAATATTTCATAAGGGTTTTGTTTTCATTACAATTATACGCATATCCTGTAAAATTGAGAATGCAGTGCAAAGCGGGGCTGGAAAGATGCTACAACTGATAAGGTTTGCACATGGCAGACCCAGATTGGATCCCCAGCACCACATATAGTCACCTGACCCCTGCTAGGAGTGATCCGTGAGCACAGAGCCAGGAGCAAGCCTCGAGCACTGCCAGGTATGTGTATGCGTGTTTCCGTGTGTGTTGGGGACTGAAAAGCTTCTCTAATCCCTATAACCTAAATAAATAACACTTATTTTAGGTGGGGTGTTCAGGGCTACACCAGGTTCTGTGCTGGGGGTTGGGGGGGGTCACTCCTCCTGGCTGTGCTCTGAAGAACACGTAGATTCCAGGGACCAAACTGTGGTCAGCAGCACACAAGGAAAGTGTCTAACCCTAAATCATCTCTCCGACCCCAGACTTGTTCTTTGTTTTTTTTGTGTTTTGTTTGTTTGGGGTCTGTGACTCAGGAATTCCCGGGGGTGCGGGGGGGGCGGCTCTTTCTGTTTTAAATCAACAGTTCAGAGTACAGGTGAGGACAAAACAAATCCTCCTGAAAAAATCAGGTGTAAGACGCAGTCTTACCGGTGACAGTACCATCACGGAGTACTAATCACACAAGGGGAAACACTCAGCAGGGTAAGGGGAAGAGACATGAGAAGGGGGCAAGAAACCGCCCGCTCTAGCAGGAATGTGCCTAAAAGACCGCAAAAGCCTGAGAAAAACAAACCCTGCGCTCTGGGCTCCTGCGAGCACTCGCTGCTCCAGAAACTCAACCGTGTCTTTTCCTTCTGACACGCTTAAGAGTCTGTTCACAACAAGGAAGAGATTGTGTCGGGGGAATTCTGCCCGTCCCACACTGGGGCATTGTCAAATACTTGGCTATGCCTCCTATTGGCTACAAAATACTGAATTCATAAGGGCTGGGGAAAAAAACCGAGCTGCCAGGGCTATCGCGCACCCTATCCGAGTGACCCTATGCAGGGGGACCTCATCGGGGGGACCCCGCCCAAGGCACCTGCGACCTTCACCTTCACGCGGGTGTCCTGTCTACTAGAGAGCAGGGGCGTGGGAACGAGGCGGGAGAGGGGAGAGTTGGCAGGGGGCAGGGACGTGGCAGCCAGTCCCGGATAAGCCTCACTGGTGTGTGGCTGGGCACGTGGCTGGGCAGAATTCATTTACTCCTTTTGCCCCAGAACAAAGTGACCCCATCTGGGCTCGGAGCCCAGAATCTATCAGTTTGGACACTCGAATGCCTTTAGTGGACAAGCCAGTTTAGGAAGAGAAAAGAAAAAATTCTCCCTGGGAGAGAGAGCAGAAAGAGACTTCAGGAAGAGCAGGCAGTGCGGACAGGAAGGGGGTGCGCTGAAGCGTTCAGAACCCCCGTCTGTGAGGGGCGGAGAACTCAGCGGGCTGCCGGGGAGGCGGGGATCCAAGGCCCAGCACCGAGCGGGTCAGGCCCTGGGCAACGCTGCCAGGACATCCCCAACAGCTGATGTTTATGCAACGTTCCCAAGTTCTCCACCAAATAGTTCAAGGCACATCTGAGACCACCAGGCCTGTGCCATGAAAGCGTTTGCAGTTGCCCGATCCCCAATCACCTGGCTTCCACGTGCGTCCACGCACAAACCAAACACGGCGCGGCAGAGATGAAAGGTTCTTCCCTTTCCGCCCAACGCTGGGAGGCGGAGCCCCGAACCCGCAGGTGAGCGGCTGCACGCGGGCTGGCGAGTCAGGCCAGCCTCGCAAAGGCAATCGGAGCCACCGGCTGCTTCACAGCCGCGGCCGTGGAGCTGCTCTTGCCACGGGCATGGGCCCAGAAACGGAGCAATCGCGAAATCCCGCAGACACACGGCGGGCACGATCGTGCAACGCATTCAGGGGTACTCGGGGTTCGCAGGGGAAGCGCCAGCGCCGGCGGCCGGGATGCACGCAAGCACACGGCGCGCTCCAGCCCGCTCGCGGGCACTTACCGAGCGCGGCAGCTTGGCGGGCCCAGCCCCGAAGTTGACCACCTGCCTCGGAGCGTCCATGGCTTGGCGACTTGAGCTGCGACTTCAGCCGAGGGATCCCGGATCGCGTGGTCGGCGCGAAGTGTGCGGCGGGCTTCGGACCTTCTGCCCGCCCCCCGCAGCCGAGCAGGCTCCCCATTGGCCCGCTCCCCACAGAGCCTGCGCTGATTGGCTGGCTCGAGGGGCCTCTGCTTCCTATTGGCAGAGCTGGGTAGCGCGGCCCGAGCGCCGCAGCTCCTCCCCGGGGTTGCTGTTTCAAGCACTTTCAGATCAGTGCAAGGCCCGCGGGAGATTGCACCAGCCGGGCGAGTTCGGCGGCTCTGCCAACCTGCCCTCGCGCTGCTGGGACTCCATTGGGCCAGGTTTCAGGTCTCTAGCCCGGATCTCGAGCCCTTTTCTTTGGGGAGATGCAAGACCAATCAGTGCACTCCCGCATCCCGATTCAAACCCACTTAAGTTTCCTGCCCCTTGGACAGGGCTGCTAGGTTTTTGCTGTAGAGCCAGCAGCGGTGAATTCTCCAATTTTATTTTTCCAAGCACTCCTCCACCTCCCATTTCTCGGTGCTGAGACTCTGGTAGCGAGACCGGCGGCCGAGGGTGAAGCTGAGAGGTGGGGTATAGGGATGGAGTTGGGGGAACAGGTCGCCAGGACCTCGAGTTGCTGTGGGTTACAGATTAATCCGGGACGCCGAGAGCAGCGGGGATTCGGGAAGCTGGGGCGCCCCCACCCCAGCCCAGCCTGCCGTCTTTGGCTCCTTCCCTGTTTTCTCGTTGCGAGGGCAGCGGGCTGGAACTGGGGGAGCTCTCGGGTTGCGCCTGCGCTGAGCAGCTGTGCGTGTGGAAACGTGAGGAGGACACGTGAACCGGGGCGCAGCTCTCTTGGGGACCCTCAGCCCTGCGCAGGCCGGGCACTCGGCCAGGGGTGCTCATTACGTCTGCGAAAGTGCCCCCAGAGAATTCCCTGGAGGGGCTCTCCAGCAAGGAGACCCACTTATCTGCAAGGAAAATGTCCTGGCAGTTTAAATGTTCATCATCTAAAAAGTGCATGTGGGGTCCAGAGCACAGCACAGCGGACAAAGTGCCCGTCTTGCTCACAGCCTACCCTGGTTCGATCCCCAACACTGCATGGGGTCCCCGAACCCTACCAGCAGGGATCCCTGAATGCAGAGCCAGGAGTAATCCATGAGCACAGCCGGATGTGACCCCAAACATCATCATCATCATCATCATCATCATCATCATCATCATCATCATCATCAATGTAATTTTTACAATTTTACGTGCCACATTTTGACTTTTGAATATGTTTTTTTCCTAGTCTTTGAGCGAATTTGGTGCACCAGGATCGGAATGCCTGCCCACATTTCACCACATAGTTTACAGTGACAGATTTTATACCGAAATACTTTCCCCCAAAAAAAAAGTTGGGGTGTGACCGTAAAGTGTAAGGTTGTAAACCAATTTTTTGAACTAAAAAAAAAAAAAATGGGTGGCTGGGCGGAGCGATAGTCCAGCGGGTAGGGCATCTGCCCTGCACGCGCCAGCCTGTGCCGGCCTGGGTTCGATCCCCAGCATCCCATATGGTCCCCGAGCACCGCCAGGAGTAATTCCTGAGTGCAGAGCCAGGAGAAACCCCTAAGCATCGCCGGGTGTGGCCCAACAAAGAAAAAAAAAGGTGGGAAACAGGGTTTCCTCGCAATAACAGCTCGCCTATCCCAGTTTGAAAAGGCTTGGAAGCCATCAGAGTTCAGGCTTACTGTCAGCCTTTTGTGGAGAATGTGGAAGGAGAAGGAGGCTGAGAACAGGCATTGCTTGGAGCTGAGAATCAGGGTCAACGTTTCTAGAAAAACCTGAAATGCCCTCTTCGTCACTTTTTAAATTGTAAAATTGGGTCAGGGAGGTGACTATGCACAAATTCAGGTGCATATCATCTGTCATATAGCTTTCACTGTCTTCTTGGGTTTGTTTTGCATTGGGGCTTTTGTTTGTTTTGGGCTCATATCCTGTGGTGCTCAGGGCTTACTCCTTGCACTGTGCTCAGGTATTACTCCTGGCAGGGCTCAGGGACCTTGTATGGTGCTGGGGGACCAGGGATGACGGAGAGCAGAGTAAGACACGTGGTAGCCTACCCACTGTGCTAGCACTCCCGCCCTCCCAACCTTTGTTCTATTTTACATCTTTGCTTGAACCCTGGGGTGGTTGCTTTCATGCCCGTTTTAGTCTCTTAAACCAAAAATGACAGTCCAGGGGCCGGAGCGACAGCCCAGCGGGTGGGGCCCATGCCGGCCGGGTTCGATCCCCAGCATCCCATATGGTCCCCCCGAGCACTGCCAGGAGTGATTCCTGAGTGCAGAGCCAGGAGTAACCCCTGAGCATTGCTGAGTGTGACCCAAAAAAAGCAATAAATAAATAAACAAACAAATAAAAAAAACATAAGTAAATAAATGATGGACTTATTAATGACCTAAAAAAGAAAAAAAGCGACAGTCCCAGAGTGGGGTGGAGTTGGAGCCCCACATCCCTTTGGTCACCAGAAACACAGCTGAGCTGTCTCCGCCCGCCATGAGTATGTGGCTGCCCCATCAGTTAGACGAGGGCTTGTTCCAAAAGAGACCATCTAAATGGGACCCCCTGAGGGGTCTTTGTCCTAGTGACTGTTCGCTCACCTAAAATACACCTGGGCATAAAGCAGAGCGCAGCTCAGACCTAACTGGTCCATGCTGGATGGGCAAACTAGGTTGCTGAAACCATCTTCCATTTTGTTTGGTTTGGTGACTGCACCCAGCCGTGTTCCCGGCTTCCTCCTGACTCTGTGTTGAGGGACGACTTCTGGCAGTGCTTGGGGGCCAATCACATGTGGTTGTGGTGTTCAAACCCAAGTTGGCTGCATGAAAGAGCCTTAGCCCCTGGACTAACTCTTTGGCCCCATTTTTTTTTAAAATTTTTATGTCACACCTGGCGATGCTCAGGGGTTACGCCTGGCTCTGCACTCAGGAATTACTCCTGGCAGTGCTCGGGGACCATATGGGATGCCGGGAATCAAACCTGGGTCGGCTGCAGGCAAGAAAATGCCCTACCGGCTGGACTATCGCTCCCGCCCCTGGCCCAGATTTTAAGATTCTTGAATAGCATTTTTTTATTCGACTAGTTTTAGGCTCACAGGAAATGAGGAAGTACAGCAACACACCCACCCACTCTAGCCACAGACACTTAACCTCCCCCATTTTCAACACTCCCCACCAAAGTGCATTGTTACCATCAATAAAGCAACACTGGAACATCATTTTCACACAAAGTCCATCAGTTACGTGGAGTTCACTTGGTGTGTAGCCTATGGGCTTAGCCAAACAGCCAATGATGTGTACTGACCACTCTAGTACTGTACAGAATGTGCTTCCCTGGAAACTGCACAACCTAGTCAGCCTTCCTCCCTGTCCCCGCCCCTGGCTTCACTTATACATGAACAGTGGAGACAGCACTCTACCACCAGCTGGCCACCAACGGAATTCCTAAAGAAGTCATTCTACAAGAGCTGGTCTCCTTGGACCAGACACAAAACTACAGCCAAACTGCTTCTTTCTACCCTTTGACATCCTAAAAACGATGATTGTGGAAAAGGCATCAGGTCTTTTTAATATGAAATGCACATATTTATTGGAGGTAAAGGGCTGGGTCAAAACAGAACTATTCTCAGGGGTTACCCCTGGCAGTTCTCAGGGATCAAACCAGGGTCAGCTGTGTGCAAGGCAAGCACATAATCCCGGTACTATTGTCCAGTCCCTGGAAAGCTGGTTGGTTTACGAGTGGGGTGAGGACAGACAGAGAAGCCCTGGGTCACCACTGGGCAGCTGTGAAAGACTGTGTTCTCTGAGGCTGGTCCTCCCACGACGTGTCTGCTGAAGCTCAACAGCCGGCAGCTGCTCCAAGTGCTAACATGTCACCGCATGATTAGATTTCTCGGCAGTGTTTTCCCTGACAACTAAAGCTTTCAGAACACGCCCTTCTAGCACTGGATCCAGTCACTTCTGTCTCCACCATCCCAGGCGGTGACAGACCTTGACGAGTTACAGCTGTCCAAGGCACATCTGCCGGATGGAGTGCCAAGGAAAAGCCGAGGGGTGCATTTGTTTCCCAAACTCACGGATCTGGAAAGACTGTTGAAATACCACTGGAATCATCTACCCAAATGTTCAGAGAGTGGCCCTCCCACTGGCATTTTAACATAGTGCCCTAGAATCCAGCACAGAGCCATTCTGGGATGTGTCTGGGCACACAGACCAGGAAAGGAGTCAGGGAAGCAACCATCTCCACCGTCACCCTCTTTACACTGGCAGTCTTGCCTTCTTGTCACTTAATCATAGGGAGTATTGAATGCCTTGGAGCCCAGGCCGGCACCAAAGAGCCTCAAGTCTCTACATGTGAATAACTTTCCTTGGGTAACTAAGGATTACTACTATTTGGGAGGGGCTCCCAAGCAGTGCCCAGGAGGACTGCAGGGTGGGGGCGTGGTCGAGGGCGGGTCCCACCGACAATTCTCAGTCAACTGGTCCAGCAATTCCATGTAAGTTTGTGCTGTGTTGCCCAGGGTCCTGCAGTGCCAGGAGCACCCAGGTCATCTCGGTAGTGCTGGGGGCTCCAGAATTGCACCTGGCGGTGATCGGGAACCATGCATCCTAACCATTATACTGCTACCCGACTCCTAAAAATGACCAAAGAACCCTCACCTGGTAAACTGATCATATGGGGGTCAGGGGGCAAAGGAAACGGTCTATTCTGAACTCTGCAATCACAGAGGGAAGAAATCGGCCAACCATGCTTATGAAAAGTGGTACCCCCCTGGGCCGGAGCTATAGCATAGAAGGCAGGGTGTTTGCCTCACACACGCCAACCCATGTTTGATCTACAACATCCCATATGGTACCCCAGGCCCCAAAAGGAGTAATTCATTAAAAAATTTTATTAAAGAACTATGATTTACAAAGTTATTGACAGCTGAGTTTTATGCCTATAATATTTCAACACCAATCCCACCACCAGCCAACTTCCCTCCACCAGTATTCCCAGGCTCCCTCCCCTCAAACCCTGCCCTGAACCTACTGTCAACTTGACAGGCACATTACAAAGTTCAGTGGTTGCTGCTTAGGTCTCATGTTTTCAGTTTTGTTGATCTGTGTTTCGGTGCACGTCTGTATCCATTCACAGACTCACCCATATAAGCAGTATACCTGAAGCCCTGATGACTCTTCAGCTCATGCTTGTCTCTTCTCCCTCTTGATTTTTTCCCTTCTCTGTCCTGAGGTCAAGAGTAATCTAGGCCCGAGGCCGGAGCGATAGCCCAGCGGGTAGGGCATTTGCCTTGCACGCGGCTGGCCTGTGCTGGCCGGGTTCGATCCCGGCATCCCATATGGTCCCCCCGAGCACCTCCAGGAGTAAATCCCTGAGTGCAGAGCCAGGGAGAAACCCCTGAGCATTGCCGGGTATGACCCAAAAAGCAAAAAAAAAAAAAAAAAAAAAGAGTAATCTAGGCCTCCTCCTTTTTACTACGTTTCCTCCCCAGTATTCTGTATTCCACAGATAAATGAGATCATCCTATGTCTTTCTTCCTCTGGCTTACTTCACTCAACATGCTACCTTCCAGGTCCAACCATATTGCAGCAATACATGATTTCGTCACTCCCTCAAGCTGCACAGTATTCCATTGTGTCTGTATGCCACATCCAGCGATGCTCAGGGATTGCTCTTGGCTCTGCACACAGGAGTTACTCCAGGCAGTACTGAGGTAGTAGTGGGGGAGGGGAAGTGGTACCTCACGGGATGCCAGGAATCAAACCTGGGTTGGCAGCACGCAAGCAAGCGTCCTATTTGAAATACCATTGCCCAAGCCCCTGGGGCTGCCTTTTGTCTTCTGCTGTCTCCCAGCCATAGAGATAGTAAATCTCAACCAGAGAGATTTTTCATGTGGTTTAAAATGACAACTGTACTGTGAAGAAATTTATAAATCAGTGTTGTTATTGTTGTTGTTTGCTTTTTTGGGTCACACCTGGCAATGCTCAGGGGTTTCTCCTGGCTCTGCACTCAGGAATCACTCCCTGGCGGTGCTCAGGGGACCATAGGGGATGCAGGGGATCGAACCCGGGCCGACATGGGCCTGCCGCGTGCAAGGCAAACGCCCCTACCTGCTGGGCTATAGCTACGGCCCCATAAATCAGTGTTTTAATAAAGAGAAAAATATTAGTAAAATAAAATAAAATGATCAGTTCTTACATCAACTGGCTCACCCCTTCTGCTCTGCTGTATCAGGCGTGCTTGTAGCCCAGGGACCTCACAGAGGCTAGAAATCAGCTGGACCGCTTGAGCACTATCCCTTCCCCCTCCCTACCTCTTATATATGTTTTTAATGACTTGAAGTTGTCGGTCAAGTCTTTTGTAATTTGCTCAGTCCGCTTCTCTGCTGAGAACTGGGTGAACATCCTTGGGCGAGAGATGGTATGTAGGCAGTATAGGGCAGAATGAGGACGTGGGGCCAGCAGCAACATGCCTACATGCCCTGGCACCTTGCAGCAATCATTCTTGACTTGGAAATGCACCGTGATGATGTGACCCAGCTCTGCCCAGAACAACAGGACGGGCAGGACCCACTGAGCCATGACACTGCAGAGAGGAGACATGTTCAACACCAAGACAGACACATATGAGGGAAGGACGTCAGAGCCGAGAAGGCGAAGGCCCTGTCTTGATGCGACTCAGTCTGGTGACCTCATCTCTGCTGCTGCCCAAGAGAATTCGCAGGGGCTTTGCTGCTGTTCCCAGTCTCAAGCATTTCTGTCCATCACTGTTACAGCTCGATGACTTAGCATGAGACTTAACCCAGCAGAACTCCAAGTTCTGAAGGAAAATCAATGATTAACACCGTCCCCTAAACCAAAGGGGGTGTAACAAAAGATACCTAAATCCCCCGCTACATACTCCATCTGACTGTAGAAGCCTGGGCGCTGAAGGCAGCAGCTCACGGGGCAATGTGTAGCATGCAAAAGCACTCTACCGGGCCACATACAAGGCACATGCCTCAGCCTCTGTACATTAGTCAATTTAAACTTACTGAGGGAAAGAAAAACTACAGAAAATTATATAAGAAAATGTCCTAAAAAAAAAAAAAAAGCAGAAACCCAAGAAAATCTCATATTTGCTGTTGTAATCATTTACCAAGAAATCAGTTAACACTGGGGTCAGAGTGAAAATACAGAAGGTAGGGCATTTGCCTTGTAAGTGGATGACCCAGGTTCAATTCCAGGCATTACATATGGTCCCCCGAGCACCGCCAGGAGTAATTCCTGAGTTCAGAGCCAGGAGTAACACCTGACCATAGCCAGGTGTGACCCAAAAAGCCACTGTTCCTTCACTTGATGATTTGCAGTGGTGGTGAGAGAAGGCTGAAGCCTTCCAGGCCCTGTGTGTCTTGGAGTAGTGGATGAAAATGTTTCCTGTCTAGGACACAGCAGCATTCCACCCAGGAAAGAGTTTTCAAAGAAACTAGAGCTCTTGAGTAGATCAATCGTATTTTTAAACCCTACTCAACTTTTTATCATTGAAGACAATGAATTGATGAACTAGTTTCAAGACTTTTGTGAATTGCTTGTGTGTTTTTCCTTTGTTCCTGTTTGGCAGCCACACCTGACATTGCTCTGCGCTACTCCCAGCTCCATACTGGGGACGGAGCCTGGGTTTCCTGCACGCAAAGCCAGCACTCGGTCCTCTAAGCTGTCTCTCTGGTCTTTTTAATGTTTCTCACAGATACAAAACTTCCTCCACATTTCAAGGACTGAGGAATTCAAAGGCAGTGCATAAACCAGATAATCTTCACTGGGCCCAAAGAACAAAGTCATTTATTCTATGGAGGGGTCCTTATCTACCTCAAATTACTCCAAGTTTGTACTGTTTTTAACGTCAAACTGGTTTAGAGTTGACCAACCGCAGCAAAAGAACATGGGCACCACGTGAAGTGTTTCAGCCCCTGTGGTACATTCAGTGCCCTGAGAGCAGGGGACTACCAATTGCCTGAAGGAAGTCAAGGGACATTCATCTTGTTTTGAACTCTGTGACAGAACAATACGTTTTACATCTCTTAAGTCTGTCATTTTGAGAATTCAGGTTTTCAGGTAGCAAATGTGTTTTTCTTACATGGGGATTTAACATAAATCATCTTAAGACCATTAAAACGCTCAAGAATGCTGCTGTTGGAAGAAAACACGAACAGAGGACTTTAAGTGATAAGCTAAAACAAACACTGCTAGCAATTTGGTCAGGAAAGGTAGAGTGTATGTTTGGAAAACATTAGCCAGTGTTTTCAAACTATAGGACGTGACTCACTGGTGGATTGTAAACCCCACTCAATGGGTTTTTACCATTTTTTTTTTACCATTTTCAGACCCCCAAATCAATGTAACATATCATGCTAAGTAGGATTATTTGTGTGTCAGGAGCTGACCCCTAGGTATCACACATGTAAAGAGAACCTCCACCACTAAGCTTCACTTCCAGCCTAGAACATTCTACTTGGGGCTACCAAGGACCACTCTACTATGTATTTGGAAACTTAAGTTTTGAAACTGTGAATGTGTTAAGTTTTTTCTGCAAAACAGCATTTTTTATCAGCCAAAAAAGAACATTATTTTTCTGGGGTCAAAGTGTAATACAGCGAGTAGGGTGCTTGCCTTGCATATGGCCAACCTGGGTTCAACCCCGGCATCCCATATGGTCTCCTGAGCACTGCCAGGAGTAATTCCTGAGTGCAGAGCCAGGAGTACCCCCTGAGCATTTCCAGGTGTGACCCCAAAGTTCTATATATAAAATTTTCATTGGTTCCATTTAAGTTTCACTTTGGTTTTATTTTACAATGAAGTCACACCTACTTTTATTAGCATCTGTCTGGCATACTTCTGTTTATAATCAGTGATAGCTTTATAATTTAAGGAGTGATAATTTATAATTTCTTTAGAATCAGTGATAACTTTTTGGATGTTTTTGCAAATAGTAGGATTTTGTTTTTACTCAAGTACAAGGAATCTCAAAATCCAGTCTGTTCATATTCCCTGGGAAAAGTGTCTGGTTCCACTACTTTTCCTAGGCAACCTGTTTCTTTTTCAGTCTTTTGTTGGCTTTTTCAATCCCTGCCCCTTTTCTGGCACTATCTCTGGAGTCTGCTGATGTGCGTTTGGTCCTGTGCCCACAAGCCAAGCCTGCACTTTCCCACTGTGTGATCACAGTGAAGGAAATACGAAGTGATGGTGTGTACAAAAAGTCAGTTTCTACTGCCACATTTTCCCACCTTGGGGGCCACCACAACCAGCGATGTTCCGTGAACTCCACCAGTGTTGGATGACAGGCCTAGCTAGCCTGGGAGCTTTGCTGTTTTATTCACTCACAGCTTAATCTATTTGCACATTCTTAAGCCAGGGTTCATACTAATATGTCTCTTCTGTAAACAATGATGGAGGGTGTGGCAGTTACAGAAGTCACCTTGACTCTGAATGAGTGACTTATTATACATCTACTAGGACTTGTATGTTATCTAGATTGGGCACAGCTCCTCTTTATATCCACTGTACCCAGCGTGGAACAGTTAGGATTTACCAGGAGACTACTATTGTTTGTAGTATTATTTCTGGCTACGTTGAGACTATTGTTTAAGATTATAGATTATAGGAAGGATCATACTAGTGTGCCCTCAAGCAGGTGAGTGTGACCCTTTCAGTATACGGAGAACAAGATATCCAGAATTCCAGATAATCTCGGAAGAAGGGATTAGTCCTTGGTGTAATCCTTTGTTTATGCCTACACAGGGTGACACCACCCTTCTACACTCCTTCTACTATTTAGAAGCTGTTTAGGGTTCTTTGTTGGCAGGACCCTCCCTGAAGTTAGGATTACTTTGGTGTATATAAGGGGAGTGACTTGAGGTACTGCATTCTCTTTTGGTGGGACTCCTTTCTGGTAGGACTCTCTCTTTGGTGGGACTATCTCGAGTGTAACCCTCTCTGGTGGGAGACTTGGGCTCTGGTGCATGGTCTAAGTTCTGACCAGAGCTGGAGGTCTTCCATTATACTGGATTGCAGTGGTAGAGCTTTTTTTTGTACTATTAAAAGCCTTTTTTGGAACTGCACCAGAATCGTGAGTTTTCATCCGTTCCCCAGCAGCCTCGAGGTAGAAGAGAACTTCTGTCCTGATACTGTTGGGGACCCCAGCGGCTCCCCGACACACCAGCCCCCCAGATTGAGGGTTTGTTGAAACCTCCAGCCAACCTGCCAATGGCACACAGCATGTGCATAAAGGCAGAAATAAACCCGCTGTTTTACTGCATCACCTAGCTTTTCCTGAGTTTACAACCCTGTCTCTGTTGATTTGGATTGTTGAGCCTGCAGTTTCTGGGAGTCACTCCCAGCAGTGTTTGAGGGAACACAAGAAACGTGTGTGTTTGAGGGAACACAAGTTTAATCACTCCCAGTGATTAAACTTGGACTGCCACACAGGCAAAGGTCTTACTGCACCATGTCTCCAGCCCACCAACCTTTCATTTACATGTGCCATTCTGCGTAATGCTTGGAGGACTGTCAGAGAACGCTGGGTTCCCTGACAAAATCAGGGAGCGGTACTGGGATCCCCTTTCTGCCCCAGGGATTGGTGGCAGGCAGATAAAGGCTCAAATCCAGCAAAGTTTCAAAGGCTTTACTCTCACAGGTTCTGGTATACAATCTAGCAACAGGAAAACCCCAGACTTTAGGTTCCTGGCTGAGTCCTGGCCACGTCTAGGTTTAGAACCCTAGGCCAAGATGGCCGCTATCATGTGCCAAGGCCCAACAGGGCAGAGAATGGAGAGAAGGGCAGCAGAGGCAGAGGATGAAGAGGGAGAGAGGAGAGCAGGGTCCTGGTTTTATATCTTTTCAGCCCTAACTGGCCCACATCAACAGATAGCAGTTAGGGTCAATCCCCTCAGGTTTGCTTCTCCCAGGACCTCACCTAGTCCCACTAAAATGTTAATATTGCCCCAGCCAAGGTCTTCCTTGCTGTTTCCCTGCAGGCCCCATGCAGGGAAGGGTATGTGTCTGTATTATGGATATTCTTCAGCCAGGTATATATTTCTCCAAGCCTTCACAAGATCCTCGTCTTTACTTCATAGTTGTTTTGTATATTAGCCTTTAGACTTATAAGAGAGCCATGTGTGCTTGCTTGGAGGCAAACAGCATTTCTCTCTGATCTAATTACAACTGTATTATACTTAGAGATCCAACATAGCCAGGTAAAAATACTAGTAAGATCGTTAGTCCCATGATGTTTGTGGTAGCATGAGAGAAAATATCTATACCAGCTAACATAGAATACCTGGTAAGATATACTGCCACACCGAGCGATAGCACAGAGGGTAGGGCGTTTGCCTTGTACGCAGCAGGCCCGGGGTTCGGATCCCCGGCATCCCATATGGTCCCCTGAGCACTGCAAGGAGTAATTCTTGAGTGCAGAGCCAGGAGTAACCCCTGAGTGTTGCTGGGTGTGACCCAAAAAAGTAAAAAAAAAAAAAGATATACTGCCACATAGTCACAGATTCAAAGAGTTTTCTGCCCTTTATCTACAAAGTGGCCTGCAAGAGGTAACTCCAGGCAAGATACAGAGGCTCTGGGCAGCAGTGTACTGACACAGAGGACCATGCAATGTTGTGATCAGTAAAGCATAAACTGCTTTCTTGGTCTATGTATTCTTATTTTGCCGCACCTAGCTGTGCTCAGGGCTTATTCCTGGCTCTGCACTCAGGGGATTATTCCAAGCAAGCTTGGGGACCTTATTGGGTGCTGGAACTAGAATCTGGGTTGCTGCATGTAAGCCACGCACCCTACTGCACTCTATCTCTAGTACATCAATAACTCATTTTATTTATTTATTTTTCCTTTATTGGGTCTCACCTGGTCATGCTCAGGGGTTATTTCTGGCTCTACACTCAAGATTTACTCCTGGCGGTGCTCAGGGGACCATATGGGATGCCAGGGAATTGGAACCGTGGTCGGCCTCATGCAAGGCAAACGCTGTGCTACTTGCTGTGCTATGCTCTGGTCCCAATAAGTCATTTTAATCTTCACCTAGGGGTAAACACTAAATCCTTTTCTCAAGTAACACAAGATTCAGAACATAGTTCTTTCTATAGCTTGCCCTGTTGTGTTGAAAGCTAAAATTTCAGTTCCTTTGACTTTCACGTGTATGTTGATTTTTAGAATTTCCCTGATTAAAGATATCTCTGGTGTTAGGTAAGTAAGAATATGGGTCACAAAGTATCATCAATGTCTCTGATTTAAAATGTTGTAGATTTAGGCTGGAGTAATAGTCCAGAAGGGAGGGTGCTTGGTGCTTGCCTTGCATGCAGCCACCTGGGTTAGTTGTCAGCATTCCATGTGCCCCCCACCCTCACCCCCAGCACTGCAGGAGTAATTTCTTGAGTGCAGAGCCAGGAGTAATTCCTGAGCATCGCAGGGGTGACCCAAAAAAGCAAAAAAAAAAAAAAAAAAAGAAAAGAAAAAAAAAAAAGAATCACCTCTATAGTAACAGGGGGCCGAGTGATAGTACAAAGGATATGGCACTTGCCTTGTATGCAGATGACCCAGGCTCAATCTGCAGCATCCCATGTGATCCCCTGACCACCACCAGGGAGTAATTCCCAAGTGCAGAGACAGGAGTAATCCGTGAGCACAGAGATAGGAGTAACCCCTGAGCATCGTCAGGTGTGACTCAAAAAGACAAAAAACAAAATGCTGCAGACTCACTGTTCTGTTTGCTTAGCAATTTGTAGAGAAAGGTGTATGCTAAGGAGCCTAGTTGTATGTACCAATCTGATATTCCATGGTCTCAAGTCAACAAATATCTGGGCATCTACCACCTTCTAATCTCTCTGCACTCCGTGGGGCTCTGTTTTTCACATGACCTTTATTCCTAAGCACAGTATACTATGGGTTCCTCAACCAAACTTTGGGTCTCATGAATTTAAGCTTCAGTTCAATGTTCTGCTTACTAGTCCATATTCTGGGCATCTTCTTTTTACAATCATGATTCCTTAATTTCCAGAAACTCTTTATTTCCTTTTCCTATCCTCTTATTCTTTATGGGTATAGTATGCCCATCAATCTCTGAAGATCTTAATGGTATTACACCCGGCAATGCTCAGGGTTTCTCCTGGCTCTGCATTCAGGAATTACTCCTGTCGGTGCTCGGGGGACCATATGGGATGCTGGGGATCGAACCCAGGCCGGTACAGGCAAGGCTGCGTGCAAGGCAAACGCCCTACCCGCTGGGCTATAGCTCTGGCCCCAGTTAATTTTATTTTAAAGCAGTATCTAATTAATTTGGATGGTGAAAGTAGATGAATTTTTTTCATATTGATTTTTCCAAGATGTGGTGATTTGTGGCCCAGGGATGGGGCTCAGCACTAGTAAACTGGTAGAAGTCTGGCCAGTGTGAGGCCAAGTTTGATTTCCGCAACACAGGGTTCCCTGAGCACATTGCTGATAGGAGCCTCCAAGCACCACTGGCTGTGGCCTCCAAACAAAACGCAAAACAAAGTTTAATGGTTCTTTCTCCTCTCTTTGGATCACACCTGGCGATGTTCAGGGGGTTACCTTTGGCAGTGCTTAGTGGACCATAGGGTATGCCAGCGATCAAACCTGGGTCAGCCACAAGCAAGACAAATGCCAGTCTACTGTACTATCACGCCAGTTCCAAAATTTGATGATTCTTGGCGATCAGTAAGATGAAGATGAAGGTTCTAGGTTAAAATTTGAAGCGTGTTTCCACGAATGAGAACTTCAGCTCATTTTCAACGAACACACATTCCGATTACAGCCAACCCGGTGATGATACAGGGGGTTGGCAGGTCACGAGGCAGCGCACAGAGAGTTGGTCTCCCACCTGCTTGGAAACTGTTTTGGATCAAGTTCCTAATGTCCAGTTTCAGCCTCTCCTGCATGAGCACGGTCATTGTAGAGCTTGTTAGCCTTCGTTTGGTGGCAAACTCCAGAATGAGGGTCTTCAAAGACCAGAGGAAAATCTCGGTTGTTCAGTTCTTTCATGGACTGATTTAATTCCCATCGTTTATTTTCTGGCTTCCCAAATCTATTGATTTACACCTGTTTTAATTTTTTCTCCAGTTATCTCAACGGGATTCTAGGAGAGTACAAGAATGTGATCAGCATATAAAATCACACATTCCAGGTAGGTAGTTTGAGAATCTTTCCAGACATCCCACATGGTCTCCAGAGCCCCACCAGGAGTAATGTCTGAGTACAGAGCCAGGAGTATTCCCTGAGCATCACCAGTATGGCCCAAAAACCAAAGTAATCATCACCATCATCATGATCATAATCACAATTTGTGTTAATCCTTTGAAAATTAAGCTAAAAATTAAGATTAGGAACTGTTTTGTAACTATTCATTTGACATTAGACTGATTATTATTTTTATTATCATTATTATTATTATTATTATTATTATTATTATTATTATTTTTTGCTTTTGGGTCACACCCGGCAATGCTCAGGGGTTACTCCTGGCTCCGTACTCAGGAATTACTCTGGCAGTGCTCAGGGAACCATATGGTATGCCAGGGATTGAACCCGGGTCGGCTGCGTGCAAGGCAAATGCCCTACCCGCTGGGCTATCGCCCCGGCCCATGGCAGAATATTTTTATCATGGGTCTTGCTAGCTTCAGTGCATTTCTCTCTTAACCCCACAGGTTGCAACAGGGGACAAGTGGTTTTTCCGAGAGATCACTTGGGGACATTTGGATCCACCATTGTAAATAATGCTGCTACGTCAGAGACATGCCAGATTGCCTTTGGGCAAATGAATGTGGCTCTGTAATACTAAAGGCAAAGGAAACAAAATTATTCTGGCAGATTCTGGCCCTTAATGGCAGTTTAGAGATAACAGCTGGCAATATATATATTTTCATGGTAAAAAATTAAATCCTGAGTTATATTTCATCTCAGGTCCCCTCCCCACATGTCTACAAGTGTCTTTGTAGGAAAGCTGAGATCCAGTTCTGGCAAATAGCATTTGAAAAGCGTGGGCAGGTGTGTGCACCCGGAAGTGATTGACTGAGATCAGTCCTTCTGGGCTGGGCTGGGGCAAAAGAGACATAAAAGAAGTGGCTCTCTCCCCTGCAGCCTATTCCAGCCCATTCCAGTGTGGGTCTGACCTCAGACTGGTGCACACGGCTTGGGGTCCAGCAGCCATCTTGGATCCTGATCCAAGCACGTGGTATGGGTCCGATAGGAATTGGAGGTTTAGGGTTTTCCTGACCTTGGATTGTAATGCCAGAATTTGTTTACGTAAAGCATTTTTGGAACTTTGTTCATGAGTTTCCTCTGTCTGCCGCTGGGACTTTGGGGCAGAAGGGAATCCTGCTCGTGATACGGCTGGGGGAACCAAGAGGCTTCCCGACAGAAAGGAACAAGCCAGCACATATTTGCAGTCAAATATCTCTAATTCTTAGCGGGGGTGGGCTTTTGGGTCTACTCCCAGCAACATGGCTCGGGGGCCACCAGGCTTACCCACAGCAGGGTTCAGAGGACCATGTGGGTGTCAGGGATCAAATCTGGGTCCCTACATGCCAAGCATCTGCTCCAGCCTTTGTGATCTCTCTCTCTAGTCCCCACAGCTTTCTTCTGTTTTTGAGTCACACCGAGGTGCTCTCCAGACTCTGCACAGGGATCACTCCTGGATGCTCGGGAACATATGGTTGTCGGGGATTAAAAACCAGGTCGAGGGTGCCAGGGTGACAGTACAGCGGGTAAGGCATCTGCCTTGCACGTGGCCATATATACACCAATCCCCAGCATCCTATATAGTTCCCCAGCACTGCCAGGAGTAATTCCTTGAGGGCAGAGGCAGGAGAAAGCCCTGAGCATTGCCGGGTGTGACCCAAAAAGCAATTTTTAGGGTGAGACTCTCAGCACTCTATTTATTGACACTCCGACTAGACTCTGTCAGCCCAGCGGATTCTTGGTCAATTCCTGAAGCCGGTCACACCTGGCTGCGCTATGGGGACCCGGGCCCTCAGCACACCAAGTCCTGCTTTCCAGCCCCAAGCTTAAAACTTCTATGGCATCCTTTTAAATGATAAAATAGAGCATAGCTTATCATTAAACGAATTCTCTGTGCTGTTTTTTGGGCCATATCCAGCAGTGCTCCTGGTTCTGTGGTCAGGGGATCACTCCTTGTAGGGCTCAGGGCTCTAGATGGGGTTCCAGGGATCAAATCCAGATCAACCACATGTAAGGCAAACGCCTTAACCATTTACGTAGGCTCTGGTCCCTCCAAACCTTTTTTTTTTTGTTTGTTTTTTGGGTCACACCCGGCGATGCTCAGGGGTTACTCCTGGCAGTGCTCGGGGACCATATGGGATGCCGGGATCGAACCCGGGTCAGGCCACATGCAAGGCAAATGCCCTACCCGCAGGACTATCGCTCCAGCCCCCAAACCATTTCTATCTTTCTTAAAGTACCTGTGAGGCTTTCACTAGAAACTCATTTAGCTTCTAACTCTTCCCACCCTTTTTTCTCTCCAAACTGGCCACTCCCATACAATTCTTAAGAACCCTAAGATTTCCCTATTTTTCAGTGGCATCCTACACGTTTATTCTTATCCAAGTGCTCTAGTTCCTATTGTAAAAGGATTCTCTGGGCTGGAGATCTAGTATGGCCACTCAGGCCCTTGCCTTGCATGGCAAACACTGGCTCCATCCTCGTGAGCGTGCCTCGTGAGTCCTTCCAGGAGTGATCCCTGAGCACTGCTGGGTATGGTCGAAAACCCAAAGCTAAAAATAAAGCTCTCTCTAATCACATGTACGTGAGGAGGCCGCGCAGAGGGGATTCAGAGTAATAACTGAAGCAGCCTGGGCATAAGGAAACCTGCTTGACTTCCGCTCGACTTTATTTATACTCGATCTCCCGACGGCTGCCGAGGAGGCCATCCACTGAGCGCATGATGGAAGTGGCGGCAGGAGTCCCACCAAACAATACCAAGGCTTCCCGCTTCTTCAGATTGCTTCCCAGAAGCACCTAATGATCTGAGTCCAGATCTGATCATACTACTCCCAACCTTCTTTTAGCTATTTCCTGAGGCAAAACAATTGCTCCATGCAACATGGACTCTCAGAGCTGCCGCCAGCCTCCCTGCTGAGGGCTGAACCTTCTGTCACCTGGCCCCGTCACCTGACATTCCTCTAATTGCAAACGACTTGTCCTTATGGTTCCCCAGACACACCTCTTGCCAGTCTACACTTAGTCCTGCTCTTCCCTATGTCTGCACCTCCCTTTCCTTCATCACTGTCTCCACCTATTTTAAGTAGTCCTTAAAGACTTCCGTGTTGTTTTCACTTCACCTGGACCTGCTCGGCCCTGTAGCTATCTCTCCTCCTCACCAAACCCGATGAAGTTCCCTGAGTCTTTCCCTCTAGGAGGCAGCTGCTAGAGCATCTCCTCACCCTCTGTCTCCTGGCACAGACAGGACTTTGTTTTTGGCCTCTTTCCATCTAATCACTGAATAGAATGGCATCAGCTCTTCCGCTGACAACTGAGTCAGGGGCTTCCGGAAGGAACTTGACACGAGCTTTTCTTTCCACGTCATTCTGTCTCACTGATCGTAACGACCAAATGTTATTAAGAGCCTGGATTCTGGTTTGTACTTCAGCTCAACCACTTATCTGTAGCTGTGAAATTTTGGGAAGCATATGATGACCTCCTTAGGGGGGTCTCTGTAAAATGGGTATAATAATTTCTTATCTCATAGGATCAGTATAATCCATAAACAGGACTAAGGGCCTTGGTGAATGTTTGCTGCTCTGGTTACTCTGAACTACTCTGCTCTGAAATACTTGACAGTATCGACAGACAGGATTTGTCAGTACTGTCAAGGATTTAAAAACAGGGTAACAAAGACCAGCTGTTTACTTCCATCCCTCATTTCACTGCATTGTTGTTTTTTTCTTTCTTCACAGAGTGTCAGTTTCATGAGCAACAGGCTTTGTTTTTGTTTATTGCTTTTTTAAAATTTTTTTCTTTTTGGGTCACACCCTGCAATGCTCAGGGGTTACTCCTGAATTACTCCTGGCAGTGCTCGGGGGACCATATGAGATGTTGGGAATCAAACCTGGGTCGGCCGCATGGAAGGCAAATACCCTTCACGCTGGACTGTTGTTCCAGCCTCATTTTGTTTATTGCTTAAAGCTATACGTCCACATAAGTGTCATACAGATGGGACATTCAGTGAATGTTAGCGGATGAATGATGCGAAGTACCAAATGGAAAAGACTCCAACAGTTTTGTTACCGTAAAAAGGAAAAAAAACCTTTCTCTAGTGGTATCTACTGCTGCATTTTAAAACAGCATAAGTTGTAAGGAAAAGATACAAAATTTATTAAAGTTTCAAGGCAAAAACATAATTCTAAAAGGTTCTGACCTATGTCAGGTGTGACAGAGTGTGGATGCTTTCTTGAAATTCAAAATCAGACCCGGCAGGGTCACTTTCAGATACACTGAGTTTGCTTGTCATTGTTTTGGACGAAACAGTCACTATTCTACTTTCTTTCTTAACAGAAATGTGTTTTTTTCAAAGACTCACTTTTAGCTGGCTCATTCGCTAAAGAGCTTCTTTGTCCAATCCCTTTGCTTTTCCCCGCCGAGAGAGGAGCCTGAGCAGGAGCGCGGCTCCCCGTCCCGCTGACTCCTGCCAGAGCGGGCTTGTTTGCTATATTCACCTGTCTTGGCCACTTTCTCCGACGATGATCTGCTGTGTCTAGACAACTCTTCTTCTTTATCTGGACTTCCAGGTCCAGAAACCACATCTCCTGAGGAGCACGTCCGAGCAATAAAGCCCTGGAAAGGTTTCTCATGTGGCTCAGCGGCAGGGAATTCCACGCTGTCTTTGCCAGTTTCTAAGGTGTCCTGAGTAGAAACTGTGACTGGGAAGGTGTCAAGAGGCAAAGGAATTCTAGTATCGCTGGTGATTTTCTGAAACTGGAGGGAAAAAACAAAAGAAAACCAGTATTTATAAATTTGGAAATAGAAACCCAAATTTTCAGTTAACTGATTTTTTTTTTTTTTTGGTCTTTGTGGTAGTGCTCCGTATCCATGCTGGATTCCAGGCATCACGTAAGCAAGTGCTCTCCCACTGCGCTATGGCTCCGGCCCTTACTCTGTGATTTCCTTACAGCAATCCACAGACTTTCCAGCAGATTGTAGAGCCTTTCTTATTTTCTACTTATATTTCTCGTGCTAAGTGATTTCCAATATTATACAATAAAGCCGATGCCCTTTGCTCTACTGGCATGAGACAGGACATATGGAGATTTTACTGGTGCCCGCTCTAGCAAATAGATGATTAACGGGAAGATTGTGATCGTGATCGTGATGTATACTACATTTTCAGAGTTTTGCATCTGGATAATTACACCTGAATCCCTTTTCCTCTTTATTTCCTAAGAATATTAAACTCTCCTCTCTAAGTCAGGCACATGCATCAGTATCTAAGTTGTCTTTGTTCTGTTTTGCTTGGGGCCACACCCAGGGATGCTCAGGGGTTACTCCTGGCTCTGCATTCAGGAATTACTCCTGGTGGTGCACAGGAGACCATATGGGATGCCGGGGCTCAAATTCAGGTTGGCTGGATGCACGGCAAATGCCTTCCCTGCTGTACTGTCACTACGGTTCCAGTTTTTTTGGTGTGTGTTTATTCTTTTAGTACTCCAGCTGTGACGGACTGTTCCCAAGCTGTCTCAGGTGGCTGGAGCCGAAGTGGGGGCTGTGAGGGAGGATGGAGGAAGAGCAGACGGGCGTTGCCCTTATTCCCACAGTCGTATGGCTTTCTAGGCTCAACTGCTTGTTAGTCTTGTCTGGGTCACTGATGTAAACATTAACTATATTGCAACTTGTACCTTCATTCGTGTTCCTTCATTGTAAGCTGACTGCATACAAATAGAAACCTAGATGAGATATGAATAAAATACATTTATACCACTTAGAACTGGGAATATTTTCACTAATCTTTCAATTTTGTTTCTTCACTAAGGATAGCATGTTCTGATTAAGTTGTCAAAAGAAATTCCCAGGTTCTTATATACAAGGCTACAGTAACACAAAATGAGCACCTACACATTATCTTAGATTTGTACAGAGCCCGGGAGGGAGTTTTCCAATTTTGGAGGCTGCGTGTGATTAGGGACAGCTCACTAATACTCTCTCTGCCTTGGTCATTTCCTTTATTTTCTGTCCACCTACTTGGATATTCTGCATTTGTCCTACAGCGTTGTGCTTTGATTCTGATTTTTCTTCTTCAACGGTCTTCTTCCCTTCTTTTGGTGGACTACTGAGGGTGGAATTCATCTGGGGATGAGCCAGTACGTGGAAATCTGACTGCTCTATACCAGCCATTGATGCGAGCTGGCCCAGCCTGGAGGAGAGGAGAGGAGAGGAGGGAAAGGCCAGGATTATTAGACAGACGCGATGCTAAGCCAGCTTAGATGTGCCACTACTACAGTCATGAAATGCTTCTAAAATCTTTTGAAGACTTTTCCGGAGGGTGCCAGGATGGAAACCAGGCTTTAAATTGTGATGTGGGGGCCAGAGCGATAGCACAGCGGGTAGGGCCTTTGCCTTGCACATGGCCAACCCAGGTTCGATCTGCGGCATCCCATATGGTCCCTGAGCACTGCCAGGAGTAATTCCTGAGTGCAGAGCCAGGTGTAACCTCTGAGCATTGCCGGGTGTGACCCAAAAAGCAAAAATAAATAAATAAAACAGGATCTAAACATGTGACATGTTTGCTACACCATGAAGCTGCCTTTTCCATGCTAAAACCAAGTGTCCTCCCTTAAGTCCTCGTGTCCCCTTAACTCAGCCCTGTTTATTTTTATCTGGGGGCCTCACGGACAGTGAAGGAGCTATTTCTGGCTCTGCCCTCCCCTTTCTTGTTTGTTTTTGGGCCATAGGTGGCGGTGCTCAGGGATCATTCCTGAGGGGTTCAAGCCACCATCAGAAGTAGACTGGCGACATGCAAGGTGAGCACCTTCTCCGCTCTGCTAAGTCTCCAGCCCAGGCACTGGCCTCAGGAGACCACACTCTAGGAACACCCCAGACCATCCTTCCTTCAAGAACTCTGGTCTCAACCATGCATCCAGCACCTCTGGATCTTGTTTCTTTACCTCGGAGATACCTTCTCCTTGCAGCTCCCACCTCCAGCTCACACCCAGAACTGCCTTGCACTTCAGACCCCACACTGTCTTACTCCCTTTCTCCAACTTCCAAGGACAAGTTTCTCTTTCCCTATACTCCACTTACAAAGTATCACTCCATTATCATCAGCCTCCAAGTCTAAGAGAATCTTTTTATAGCAGAATGCCTCCCAATGGAAACAGTGGCTTTCATCTACCCTGCAGACTCCTACTGTTCCGGAATGGTTTCAATTATTGCTCTTTGTAATGGAGCCTCTATGGAGGCAGGCTTGCATTTTAGAGAGCTTTGAAATTTTGACTCGAGGTGAAAAATCAGTGACTTGGGATGCAGAGACAGTACAGAGGAAAAGCACTTGTCTTCCATGTGGGGAGCCCAGGCTGGATCCTCAGCCATGCTTAAGGACCCTGAGCAGAGCCAGGAGAGATCCCTTGAGTGCGGGGTCAGGAGTAGACCTGAGCACCCCCGGCTGTGGGCCCAAGTCCCCACACAGTAAATCAATACAAATCAGTGACCTTTATATGTATGGAAACATTAAATACGATTATGAAAGCAATAACAACTGCTTCCCTTACCAAACTACCATCAAGTTACAAAGAAAAAATGCCTTAGGAAGAAATGTACAAACCCAGCGTCTTTAAGAAGATCCAAGAAAGCATGAAACTTCTGAAAAGAACTCTCAATGCTGCCCAAAACGCCCTCATCGTCCAGAACCATGCTGGTCATTGACTGTGCGTGAAGAGCTTCAGATAAAGAGAAATTTATATTTCGTAACTGGGCATTTTCATGTTCGAGCTATAAGAGATTGAAAATGTATGACATCATTGTCATCAAAAGTTTTTAAATAACACAATGAAAATTAAACATTTAAAAAATATAATCTGCAATTAATCTAATTCTCCATCACTAAATAAAGACAGGGACCATATCACACAATTATTAAATCTCAGACAGGTCAAAATTTCCTATAAAATTAGGTCATGTATAGATAAATCAAATTATTTTATTAACGATTTTTTAAAAAAGTGTCATACTTTAACAGCCCGGCTCAGCGTGGCGAAAGCGGCCACACGGTTCATCAATAAATGCTGGACTTAGAGATGACTACAAGAGTATGCTACTTGCACGGCAGAGCCTGGCAAGCTACCCATGTTGTATTTGATATGCCAAATACCAGTAACAATTATAGACCTCATTCGGGAATGGATTGAGGCTCTTTATGTTCCTGGAGCAAGCAGATGCCCTTGGGCTCTACTAGCATGAGACAGGACATACGGAGATGTTACTGGTGTCCGCTCGAGTAAATCGATGACGAACAGGAAGACAGTGATACAGTGATACTTTTTTAAACTTTAATTTCTTTATTAGTAACTGACACAACTTATTCTCCATCCATTAGAAAATTAGCTTCAAGCGTCCATTACACTAGAAAATGAAAAGCACTGATTTTAATAAAGCTTACTATTACAATTCTACTGAATTCTAAGGATTAACTTTAGTGAACAAAATATTCGATGTGTAAGTCAAAATATTCAAAAAAAATCCTATATCATATTCAACTTACTAATTGTATATTTAGAAATATTCTGCTTGGCTTCTTAAAAATACTTATTCCCTTGGGGCCGGAGCGATAGCCCAGTGGGTAGGGTGTTTGCCTTGCACGCAGCCGGCCCATGCCGGCCAGGGTTCGATCCCGGAATCCCATATGGTCCCCCGAGCACTGCCAGGAGTAATTCCTGAGTGAAGAGCCAGGAGTAACCCCTGAGCATTGCCGGATGTGACCCAAAAAGAAAAAAAAATACTTATTCCCATGAGGCTCTTTTTGTTCTGCATAAGTTGGAACTCAATAGGTATTAAATGGGCATCCTCTAATTCAATTTTTCTAAGGAGGAACTTACAAAAATTCTTCCTGAGATTCACCTTGTAATATAACAAACTTATTTCTACAAAACTTTCTAAAGCTGGGAGTGGAAGGTTAATTGAAGTAGTCAGTTCTACTAAAAGCTGCTTAAGTGGCCTTAAATCATGGCAGGATCTTTATACTTCATTTTCCTTTCTTGATTTCCCTTCTTTATCTCCTTTATAATAAAAAGCTTGGGGGGGGAAATTCTAAAAAACAAAAAAAAACTTTCTAGCATAAATCTCTAATGTATAATTCCATCGTATATTTTCACTTTTTATCGCATTCCTAGCAGTTTTCCAGTTTCCATTATTTTACACTTATTTGGACTATTCGTTTTCCAACTTATTGACAGTAGATGGTTTAATAAAATGTCAGCAAAGTGATTTCTTGAATAGAAACATTCTGAACGACAATTAAGTTAAGGTCACATAAGACATATGCACAAAATCACTTTTCTCATTTTAAAAGCATGCTTTCTGGGATTAATTCATCCAACACCTACATGAGCATGAAGTCAGTATCGTCTTTTCTCACTTAAATTGACAAGTTGTATGTATTGTACTTAAACCACAAATTATTAACTCAAAATCAAAGCAAAATAAAGACTCTTAAAACTATTTAAAAAACAAACTCCTTACCTCGCTGACTCTTTTATCAGCTTTTAGCCTTATTATTCTTTCCTCCTTCAACTGTTTTAGGCATTCCTCCAGTTTTCCCTAGTATGTAGAAAAAATTATTACCAAATCACTTTTAGGATTTCATTTGAAAGCAGAGGCAGAAATGAATTCAGCTATGAAGAGAAGAGCCACACTATAGTATCTTGTGATGCTAGCGAATCTAATACATGAAATACAGGAAAACAGGTTAAAGATTTAAATTCCACTTTTTCTGAACAAAAATTGTGGCAGTTCACCATAAAGGTTTATGTCAGGTAAAGTTAAGGACGAGAAAAAGAAAATGTGGTTTTGCTTTTGCTTTTTGGGTCACACCCAGCAATACTCAGGGGTTACTCCTGGCTCTGCGCTCCGGAATTACTCCTGGTGGTGCTCGGGGACCATTTGGGATGCCGGGATTGAATCTGGGTGGGCAGCATGCAAGGAAAATGCCCTCCCCACTGTGAAGAAATTGTGTTTTATGTGCAGGTCCTTTTGTAAGAGGAAGTCCTATTAATTTGCTTAACAAACCTGAGTCACCAAGTTGCAGGTTCAAATACATTTCTTTATTTAAAAGCAAATGCTTGAAAGGAATTATGTATGTCCAGCACTGTTCTTTGAGTCTCTTAGGTGTTCAACCCCTTGATTATGAACCCCTAGAGGTACAATTGCTGACTTCCCTTATGATCCACAGCTATGAAAGCTGAAGAACCAAGGGCACTTCATAGGTGGAGCAAGAGTCATGTTTCAAACTCAGGAGACTGCTCACCATTCCAGTCCATGTTATGGTATTTATTATTATTTTTTGGTTTTGGGCACACCTGGTGGTGCTCAGGGATCTTCCTGGCAGGCTTGGGGTACCATATGGGATGTGGGGACTGAACCCAGGTCAGCTACGTGCAGGCAAGTGCCTGACTACCCACGGTTCTATTGCTTTCACCCTGCCCCTCCTGTCCAGAGAACTGCTACTCTCACCCACCAAAGTAGGGCACACCTGGTCCTACTCAGGGGTTACTCCTGGCTCTGGGCTCTGTGCTCTTCTAAAGAGTGACAGTCCCAGGGCCTCGAAAGACAGTACAGTGGGTAAGGAGCTTGCTTTGCATGAGGTAAACATGTTTCAATCCCCAGCATCCCATATGGTCACCTGAGATTCCCCAGGAGTGATTCCTGAACAAAGAGCCAGGAGCAACCCCTGAGCATCGCCAGATGTGGCCTCCAAACAAAACAGAAACAATAACAAAAAGTGTAACATCTCCTGGCGGTGCTTGGTGACCATAAGTGGTACCTTGGATCGGACCAGGATCGGCTACATGCAAGTCCAGCGCCTTAACCCCTGTACTAGCTCATCTGGCCCCAATTAATACTCTTTTAAGTTTCCTTTAAGTTACTAAATTATTAGCTCTGCAATAAAAGTACTTTTAGGTAAAGCTCTGTTATGAAAAATAATTTTCCTGTTCTGTTTAGACACAAGCATGTATCTATAAATGGCATTAGGCATCAGATAGTATCTTTATACACCACAGTAAATTTTTCATTGAAACTTGTATTTAGCGGTTGAAATCTTTATTTTCAGAGTAAAGAATACTAATTTCTTTTATCTAAAGAAAAAGTCTTATTGAAAGAAATCTAGAGCAAAGTGAGAGGAGAGAGAGAAATACGTGCTCAAGAGAAATTCGTATTGAAGAACACAAGCTTCTTGAGAATGGGCAAAGGCCAAAGTATCAGTTCTTAACTTTTACTTAGAACCCACATTCTGTTTTCTTTTACATAAAAAAAAAGTGCAGTAAGAACTGCCGGCTTCCCCATGGATATGAAAGCAAGGAACCAGCGGCCTGTGACCACTCAGAACCTGCCTTCTGCTCTGAAACTAAGTTTCTCCCTGAGTCTCGAGTTCTGTGATGCCAAGGAAAGAGAGGACGCCACTGAGCACACATTCTGCCTTCCGTTTCCTGGAGTTTAAACATCCGCCTCTTACCTTGGTCCAGGCTCAGCACTCTAGAAGAGTGAGACGCACAGTGCTGGAATCACGGTCTGCCGGGAGCCTGGGTCGGAAACGTAACCTACCTGCAGCGCTTCCGTTTCATGCTGGGGCTCCAAGGCCCCTCCTGAACGCCATCCGAGAAACTGTCGATCTCTTCCATTTCCGAGGAGGAAGGGCTCTCCAAGGTCACAGTCACGGGGAAACGTGGCTGGAGACAGGAGGGCGAGGAGAGGGAATAAAGCAGACGGCAACATCACTGACCCTTCTGGAATGTTCAGCTATTACAGACAACATCCCTCCTTAGCCCCTGGGTCTAAACCAAGCAGGTCAACAAACAGTGATTCACTATGGCTCTTTCTCATGAGGATTTGCTCCTTGGGGGGTTCCTATTCGAAAGGGTGTGTACTATTTTAGTGAATGTGTTTCGCATAAGCCTAGTGAGCATGGAGTGTGGTACAGACATGCCGGCCACCAACAATCTAGGCGGGGGAAGCAACTTTCAGGACGAAAAGCCACTAGTGTCTGTAGAATGAAGAAAACAAAAGGAAGAAGTAGAAAGTCAAAGACTTAAAATGTGAGCAACACCTAAAGAGTTAAAATCACATCTACAGACAACTCACTCTGATCCATCCCAAGCCTCTTCTCATCGTTCTAAACCCAAAGTGAGTTGGAGTAAACACCACAGCTGTCCATCACCTGCACAGCCGCTGAAATGGTGCTGAGTATTTTAAGCCAAATGCTTAAAAATGGAGGGTCACAGCGCATTACTGCAAAGCACAATGCGCAAAGAGGAGAGAAAGAGAGAGAGAAAATGTCTACCACAGAGGCAGGAGGAGGGGAGGGAACCTGGGGACATTGGTAGGGGAAATGGGCCCTGGTGGAGGGATGGGTGCTGGAACACTGTGTGACTGAAACCTGATCATGAATAGCTTTGTAACTGTTTGTCTCACAGAATATGATAAAATTTAAAAACTTTTTTTAAAATGGAGGGATTAGAGCCCATGCCTGCCTGTATGAGGTCCTGTGCTCAACCTGACAGATATACAAAAAACTAAAGAGAAAAATATCTAAATTAAACAAAGTGAAACTTAACCTGGTGACAAGCAGCATGAAAAGCAAAGTGTACACCTGAGAGGCTGGGACGATATAGTGCAAGAAAATATGCCTCTACATGCACGCGGCTGAGCTCCACCCTAAGGATCCCGTGGGTGGTCCCAGGCTCAGCACAGAGTGGCCGAGCTCAACCGCTGCCCCGACCCCCCAACACTGCCATGTGTGGTGGCTGTTCTGAAAAAAGAGCAAAAGTCTTCAGACTAAACAAGCACGCTGGGACAACAGACGCGAGCAGAGGCCAGTCACCAGGCTGTGGGCGTGCGGGGCCAACACTGCCACCCTGTGGCTCGTCTCAAAGTCTCAGGAGTCAGTCAGGTTACTGGGGGTTGCTCCCTGGGATTCTCTGCCAGCCAGGAAGCAGTCAGCAGGGTGCAGGCCGGAGGGAACCAGGTTGGCTGGGGGTCAGGCAGGAGGCCTTCGCCTGGGTCCTAGCACTCCGGCCTGACAGCCACAGAGAACACGGGGCACAGGCCTGGCTGGACGGGCTGGGCCGAGCAGCTGATTCCGGGGGCAGAGAAAAGCTTCCTGGCCCACACACGAAACCCTCAGGCCCACCATCACCCGGTGGCACCGGGGAGAGCTCACTAAGCTCATGCAACCATTTTTGGGATTTTGGATCACACCGAGACAGTTCTCAGAGACTATTCCTGGCTCTGTGCTCAGGGACCATATGTGGCAGTGGGGTCATTGCATGCAAAGCAAGAGCCTTAATTTCTGACCCTTTCCCTCGCCAACCCCCACGGATTGCAATCTGGTCGCTACATACCTGTAACTGTTTACAGACGTCATGAGTTTTGGTTAAGGAGAAACACCTAGAAAAATACGGACAAACTGAGTTTTATTTCGATGTCAATATACCACCGGTTAACCCCACTTAAAACCTGTTAGTATTACCCGTAGTATCCACAAAGAACTGTGCCCAAAACAAATAAGTTCAAAGTAAAGAATTGAAAGTCTCTGCAGTGTAGAAAGCTGAAGTTAGCCGACTGGCTTCGTGAAAAACTCTCTAGCTGATGAAAGGTGAGCCCTGGCTTCAGGCAGGCTGAGGTTTCCAAGCTAACTTCCACTGACAGTGACACCAATCCCCTGCTCGCACTGAGTCCGCGTGACCAGGACAAAGCAAAAAGTTGCAAGTGACCTTATAAGATACTGAATCACAATTCTATACCATGAAAGACTGACAGCACTTAATGAATGCAGTAATAATTCACTTCACTGTTTGTAAAACAAATATCTTTGTTCAACAAATGTGAGAAATCAAACATTCTGCAACGAATCAAAGTTCCTATCCTCTAATTTTCAATCAAGTCTCTCTCTTTTGTTTTCGTTTTGTGCCGTATCTGGTGCTCAAGGATCACTCCTGGCTTGAGGCACCACAGGGATGCCGGGAATAGAACCTGTGTTGACCGCCTGCGCGGTGACAAGCACCTTCCCCACTGCACTACTGTCCTGGCCTCTCAAGGTTCTTTGATGCCACTGCTAATCTCACTTTTTTTTTAATACAATCACTTATGTAGCTGAGAATAAACAGCAATCTAAGTCACTCTGCACAACTTCACAAGACCCCCTACAACAAACACACTACGCATACAGCTATCCAAGTAACCAGAGAAAACTGATTCAGTTTGCTTCACTACATCGGATTCACTAGCACGCTGGCTAAGCTGAGTGGCTGACGTTGCCTGTTCCACACTTTCCATCCATTCTGCACCAAACTATTTCCATAAAGTGCATTCCTATCTCAACAAAGTTCTCACCCTGTTTGGAAGGCTTAATACAACCACACCCACTTTTACTGCAAACTTTCTCTTCCTTTCTCTCTTCTCCCCTCTCCTTCTCTTTCTCCTCTTCTCTCTCTTTCCCTCTCTCTCCTCTCTGCAACGTCAGGGATTGAACCTGGGGCCTCACACATGCAAGGCTCTTCTGCAAAGCGCTATCCCTTGATGACTGTACATCATTTTAATCTCCGGGACCCTCACAGGGTTTATTATATATTAGTCTGACAGGAAATAATGTGAAATTACCAACTACAATTCGTTTTTTGCTCTTCTTCCTTTAAGGACTCATTAGGCAGAAATATATGCATTCTCCATTCCCCAGCATAGAAGCCAGCCAGCAGCAACTGCCCCCAGGCTGGAAGTTCCAAAGTTCCAAGTCACGGACTTGGAGACTGCAGACAGGAAGTGAAAACATCTACCTATTCCTTCTGGCACGCTGTGCAGTGCGCCAGGGCAGGAAGCCAGACACGCCAGGCGGTAAAGGTTCGGGAGAATACTCTTTTCCAGCGCAATGTTTTCTTCCATTACTCACGGATTTCTTGGAGGCCAATCCTAGGTTTGGGAAAGCATTCAAAGAATCAAGATGCACTAAGCACTGACGTAGCCATGATCACCCGGGAGCACTGGAAAGCAAAGAATAGAAACGAGCACTTGACAGCCAGGCTGTAGCCCTGAGAAGCCTCCTGTAGGGGAAGGCAGAGGCTCGGGGACCGGCAGGTGCCCCAGTTAACTCCTTGCACCATCACATGCTCCCAGTGCTGCTTGGTGAAGCCCCAGTGGCCCCCAGCGAACACAGCTGGGTGGCCCTGGAGGGCTGGAGCCCTGCACTCCCAGACCCCTGCATGAAGGTCAGCTGAGAACTGCCAGAAGGGTCCCTGGTCTGCGCCCCACTGGGGGCTGCTCCCTCTCATCCCCCAACATGGACCATCTTAGTTTACTTCCTGGTAAGTCATTGTCATTACTGTCTATCTGAGACGCCTGGAGCGCGCAAAGCCCACGGGTATGTGACAGACGCTCAGACCCACGTACTAGAAGGGAAAAGCAAACAAATCACATGTGCTGTCACTTCACGTGGTGAGGTCTGTGAGAAGACGGGTAACAGCCAATGCTGGCAAGGCGCGGAGGCAGCGAAGCCGATCCCACGCTGACAGGCTGATGCCAGACTGGTGTGGCCGCCGCTCCTGAAGCAGCAGCACTGAGCACTGAGGGCGTGGCTCACGGGTAGAGCATCTGCCACGCATGTGTGAGGCCGTGGGGCTGATCCGGGCACAGCGAAGATCAACACTCTTCCTGACACAGCTGGCTGTTCTTCCGGACAGGGAGTGTTGAGTTTAATATCAAGAATCCCACTGGTGGGAACTGCCGTGAGTACAGAACTGACAGGCCTGCAGGGCTGGACTGATGTCACTACGAGTGGCCCAGGTCCCCTGGCACTGCGTGGCATCCCCAGAGTCCTCTAATACTGCAGAGTCCAAGCTGGGTGACCACCAGGCAGGCACCCAGAGATGCTCAGGGGTTACTCCTGACTGTGCTCTCAGGAATTACACCTGGCAGTGCTCAGAAGACCACATGGGATGCCAGGGATTGAGCCCAGGTCAGCCACGTGCAAAGACAAATGCCCTACCCGCTGTACTATCACTCCGGCCCCAATAAATACTTTATGTATGTATCAAAACAATTAGAATTCTAATTGGCATGCAGAAAAAAAAGCAATTATTACCTAAAATATCATACAATAAGATCTGAAGAGATTTCAGCACACAAAGAGCCTATTTCTCATAGTATTAAAAAGTCAAGACAGGGTCCGGATCAATAGCACAGCGGGTAGGGCATTTGCCTTGCATACGGCCAGCCCTGGTTTGATCCCTGGCATCCCATATGGTTCCCCAAGCACTGCCAGAAGTAATTCCTGAGCAAAAAGCCAGGAGTAACCCAAGCGTCACTGGGTGTGACCAAAAAAAGCAAAAATAAAATAAGTTTAGGTAGGTAGGTAGGTAGGTTAGGTAGGTAGGTAGGTAGGTAGGTAGGTAGGTTAGGTAGGTAGGTTAGGTAGATAGGTTAGGTAGGTAGGTAGGTAGGTAGGTAGGTAGGTAGGTAGGTAGGTAGGTAGGTTAGGTAGGTAGGTAGGTAAATAAATAAATAAAAAGTCAAGACAGAAAAGGTTACCGATTCGAATAGTAGCTTTTCCTTTTAGGCCGCTTCCCAGAATTATGGTTTTCTTTTTTCTGTCTAGCAGTTTTTGATGATTCCTTTGTTGATGGAGACGTTTCCACTGGTACTGGAAAATATAAATATCCCATTTCAGCTAAAGGTAACTGAGACGAGTTAGTGCTTAATTGGAAATTATTAAGGTACTTTTCAGTGAATATTTTAAGAAAATTCACTATCTGAACTTCTGGGGCCCCCGATCAATGACTTACACAGTACTTTAAACAACAGCGTAAGGCCAGGGGGGAGACCTTGGTCAGCATCTCATGCTGAAGGTCTGGGCTCCAGCCCTTCCCCACATGACATCCCACCCACGCTGCCCACTCTAGCCTTGAGATAAAAGTAAAGAACGGCAAAGTAGCAACTTGATGCGAATGAAGACAAGCAAGTTGTTTAACAGAATCAAGTTGTTTTAGCAGAGACAAGTTGTTTTAACAGAAAAGTGCTTTGCGCATTTCATTTCACTTTAAATAAAAAGTAGGCATTTAAGCACAATTCTGATTAGAGAAGAAACCACATTATACCTCCGACTCTGCGCTCCTCCCATTCTGGAGAACTCTTTTGATAACTTCTTTCATCACCGAATGATCTAAAGTAGAACGGAAACTGAAATTAGGGCTATTGTTTCTCAGTAATCGGGCAGCTCCACTTAAGCACAAAGCCAACTCACAACAGGTTTTTCTAACAACTTGAGTATGCCTCCCTTATTTTGCAATGATGGTATGTGGCCTGATAGGAGTAGGCTAGGCTGCAGGGGGAAGAACGCATCCTGCAGATAAATACTGAGGTTCTAGGCTTGATTCCCAGCACCAAAAGTCAAACCAAACAGGGACGGTAGCTTGTCTAAGGCTCCTGGATGGTTATTTTGACCATCGCAGAAAATCAAATCACTTGTAGCACTTGTATCACTTGTTTTCCCTATTGTTCGATTTGCTCAAGCAGGCGCCAGTAATGTCTCCATTAGTCAGGAATGAGGTCCATTATTGTTACTGTTTTTGGCATATCGAATACACCACGGGTAAATCAAAAGCAGCCTTGGGTGCCTCTGGACAGAACGCACAGAGTTTGCGCACTGCTCCCACACTAAGGCTCTTACCCAGAGCACACACCGTCCTCTGGCTCATTACAGTTTCCTGCACAGGTGGCATTTCACCCCACTGCACGTCTTGTCAGTGAGTCTTAACTACAGCCCAGCTGAACCAGCTCCAGCTTTCCTCCCCAAGCCAAGTTAAAGCTCTTTAGTACTGGAGCTGCTCTAATAGTCTGGCTCTGTTTGGTTTGGGGGCTTCACCCAGCGGTGCTCAGGGACTGGAACTGAGGTCAGCCGCATGCAAGGCCAGCACCCACCCACTGGACTATGGCTCCAGCCCATTGACAGCTCCCTTCCTAGGCTTCCGGTTCCCTTTTGTCCTCCTACACACGGCTTCCATTTCAGGGAACACTAGTCCAGTTCCATGAAGAGTCTCCCCAATGGTGTCCCTCTCGCCGAAAATAACAAGTCCTTCCTTGGGCCTTCAAGACAACACAAGAACCAACTTGACCGGATCCTTGACCTCACAGCTTGGCACTTTCTTGCTCATTCCAACGCTCCGGTTCTGTCAGCCTGTCTCTCCTTCCACCCAATGCTGAGCAACTGCGGGAGCCACTTCTCTGTCCTGGATAAGCACCTCCGGGTCTTCCGAGGATTGTCCCTCTCTGTGCTCAGCTCTCTGCTCAAACATCACTTCTCTAATACAGCTTCCCGGCAAAGCTACCACACGTCTACACCATCCCCTTCCCGCTCCTGGCACTGAGGGATTTTTGTCCTTCCTGTTATCCAGAATGGTTGACATTACTTTATCTGACTCGTAGCTCCTCCAAAGACTGTACACTCATATGGATGAGGCTCTTGCCTATCTGGTTTACTTCTGTTTATTTTTTGTCTGGTTTGGGGGGGCCACACCGAGGCTTACTTCTGGTGAAGGTGAGAGGACTATATGGGGCATGTAAGGCAAATGCCTTCCCTGCTATCATCCCAGTCCTATCTGCTTTACTTCTCCACCTCTGGGGCTTAAAGCCATGTATGACATGAAGAAAATCATTGAAAAAAAAATATCGTAAACTGACCAGTGAATGAGATGCCCTTTATGGTAATTCAGTAGCTCCCCAACAAGAAAATAATGCTTTGTGGAAATGGGTTTATTATCGATTTATTATAAAAAAAAAAAACACAACAGCTAGCCATGAGTTACAAGAACAACTCATTTTAATTACTTGCTAAGAATATACAGAGTATTCCAGACTAGAAAAGTCTGATTAGGAAAGAAAACACTGAGCAAATCATTATTATTTTGTGCTTTTTGTTAGTTAAGTTCTTATAACATGGTTGACGTACCAATGAGTAGATTTTTCCTTATGTCCAGAACCACCAGTGTCTTATTGGTTTCAAGGGCCTTCAACAAGGCCTCTGCTCCCTCATTGGTGATGCCACACGCCTGCAGGTCAAGTGCTTCAGACAAAAGACAAGAGATCATTTGCAATTTCTACATGCACTGAACGTGCGGCAACACTCAGATTCCTGTGTGGAAGGAGAGTCCCCTACACTGAGAATCAGGGAAAATGGCAAAATAATAAAACAGAAAAGCTAATGTACACAGACAGTGTGTTAGCCACAAAAAGAAAAAGCTCTTCTTCTTGTGTCAAGATTATTCTGCCTGCAGGACCAACAAATCATGGATTCTATTACAGACTCGAAGGATCTACACTTAGCTTATCAGTAAAATCATAAATTACATCTCAATTTACTATGATTATAAGTTAACATTATTCCTATTGTTAGAATAATAACCTGCTATTGTACAAAGGTTAATAGCAAAAGTCCACCTCCTGGGCAGAGCCTGAGTAGCGCTTAGTAAATATACTGCATTCTTTCCATCATGATCTTCGGCTCCGTCAGCCTTGGGGTCAGATTAAAAAGGAAAAAAAATTTTTTTTAAACTATTTTCAGACAAAAGAAAGAATCTAAAGAGTATCAAATAACCACAGAACCAAACACAATGTGAACACAAAATGCAGGACTGAAAACTCTACCCGTTACAAGTAAAAAAGAACAAACTGATTGAGAATTCAAGTGGGGAGAGGCTGAACGATCAAGTCATTTAAACCAGAGGAAACGGCAAAGAGCACATGTATTAGAAAACAAAAATGTAAGCATGAATTCTAATTGCAGCTTTAAAAAAAAAGCTGAATTACAGTGACAAAGTTTTCCAGACCCTACAACGCACAAGGGTTCAGCAGAACATGATGTGACCTGTATAAAGTGTCACATGGTATAGTGGACTTAGGCCATTATTAACCAACCAACCAGCCAAAGAATAAAAACAGCCAGAAAATCTCACCAGCAAATCACACCAATACAAATTAAAACACCAAAATGTGATTTTCTATCCTCCTAACCAAATTAGGTCAAAATCATGTAACAAAAACCCATTCAGATGCAATGCCTTAAACTGAGCAATTCTTTCTAATAATTTAATGAAAGGAAATAACAGAGTATATTTAAATAAAAAAAATCTGAGAAGGGCTAAAGAAGCCATGCTTATCTTCTGCAGGATCCGAGCGTATCAGCCAACAGTCAGAAGTGGCTGTTATTTTGCACAGGCACAGTAAAAGCTGGGATAAAAACTTTTAACCTCAATTAGATTTAGAGAAGGGCGGCCTTTCCCAGGAAGCATTTGGTTACACATCTCCACTGCAGGCTTCAGGCCAGTGTTTAGTTGGCCCAAGTGCTGTGGGTCCCTCTCCTGAGCCTTAAGACAGTAAAGGTTTCCCTGCCCTCATCTTCCGTTAGTGGCTATCATTGTATGACGTCATACTTGAGTTCTTGGGCTCTCTCAAGTTTCAAGTTGTTGTCGGGGTGAGATGAAGCCTGTCCTGGTACCATGTCACTAGGGTGGCACAAAGCCTGTCCAGGTTCCATCCAAGGCCCTCGGTGGGACCCATATTTTGGGGGTGTGCGGCCAATCTCAGAGTAACTGAGGGCTTAAGTCAAGACAATATGACAGAAGCTCAGCACTAGAACCACCTGCAGGAGCTGGAGGCGATAGTCCAGCAGGTAGGGCGTTTGCCTTGCACGTGGCTGGTCCATGCCAGCCTGGGTTTGATCCCGGCATCTCATATGGTCCCCTGAGCACTGCCAGGAGTAATTCCTGAGAGCAGAGCCAGGAGTAACCCCTGAGCATTGCCGGGTGTGACCCAAAAAATAAAAAAAAGAATCACTTGCAGCACCTGAATTATTGAGGTCTGACATTATTGAGGTCTGAATTATATAGGTCTGACAGGAGCTCCTGCCTTTCAGTAAGATCGTCCATTTACTGGGTCTATGCACAAAAAAAAGGATATTGCCACAAAGTACTATTGAGGCTCCAGGGGACTATGGCTAGGATGTAGCCCACTATTCCTGATTCACAGGTATAGTAACAACATTGGTTCCCAAGAAACACATATAAGGAAATACACACACAGGCATGTGGGCAGGGACGCATAGTAAACAAGCAGAAAAAGTCTACAGATCTGGAAGACACAGAATGCACTTACTGTAGCCTCCTACAGCAGAACCACAAACAGTCGCGAAAAGTGATGCGGCAACTATAAACTGACATGCATGTGAAGATGCTGGCGCTGGGCTAAGTGGAAACATCACAGAACCAAACTCGTATGCTGTGCTTGTTTCTCCAGCTTTACCGCTTTTCCGCGTGGCACATACCATCATGTAGAAACCACACAGAAATCCTGGATTGCTAGTCAAAGCAACCTGCCCCCAGCGACTGCGTGTCTCTGCCTTCTATGACAGAAGACTCCAGCACACAGGGAAAGACACAAGATGTTTAGTGGACATGTTTCCAACACGAAAGAAAAGCACAAATGCTCTCCACTAATATAACAGAGCATTACATCACACAACATTAAGGAAAAGCAGAGATACTAAGGGTATACTATAGTTCCAGGTTTGTAAACTCTTTTTTTCTTGGGTCACACCCGGTGATACTCAAGGGTTACTTCTGCTCTGCACTCGGGAATTACTCCTGGCTATGCTTAAGGGACCATATAGAAACCAGGGATTGAACCTGGGTCCGCCACATTCAAGGCAAACATCCTACCAGCTGGACTATCGCTCCGGCCCCACCTTTGTAAGGTCTTAAGTACACAAATCCATCTATAGAAACAAGACTAAAGTGAAAGACGAAATAAACAGTGATTATGTCTGTGTAGTAAGTCTGGGATCCTTTTTTGGTTACTTTATGTTTTTATAAAGAATATATGTAAATTTGGGGGCCGGAGTGATAGCCCAGGGGTAGGGCATTTGCCTTGCACGCCCGGCCTGTGCCGGCCCAGGTTCAATCCTCAGCATCCCATATGGTCCCCAAGCACCGTCAGGAGTAATTCCTGAGTGCAGAGCCAGGAGAAACCCCCTGAGCATCGCTGGTCACTGGGTGTGACCCAAAAAAAAAAAAAAAAAAAAAAAAAAAAGAACATACGTAAATTTTAGAAAAGTTTGGAAGCATTTTAAAAAACCGAAAGTCCCATGTCACACTTGCAAGCCCAAAGCAAAGCACATTTAATATGATAAAATCCAGTATTTCCTAAAGTAACATTTACCTCTAAGCCATAGATCTTCACTAAGGCATTCTGCAACAGCGCTTGCGCCCAGGTCACCAATATGCGAGTTACAATTCAGAGTGATGCGTCGTAAGCCGGCCATACAGTCAAGGTCAGGTCTTCTATAACGAAGACTCTCAGCCCAGGTTTCTTCATGCCTTCTAATAGTCTGATACTTGAGGATATAAGGGGTGAGATGAAGAAGACTAGTGAGTGACAAGAGGAAGGTGTGGCCATGGAGGAGGTGGGCTGAGTGCATCAGCAATGCCCACGGCCATGGCCACATCCCGAGACTCAACATCAAGGCACTTTGATGAACAGTGCCTTCTGGGTCAGGCGTCCAAAGTCTAGGATGTTAGTCAGTTAGTGCTGAGCTAGCCACTGGCCACTCAGTGACCAATCATGGTTATTTATGCAAACTTTAGACAACTTAATGACATTTATTCTGTACATGTGGTTTTCTAACTACCCAGTTGTGCAACTGGTTCTAAATTCTATCATTCATGATGGGGTCAGAGAAAGAGTGTAGGGCTCTGCCTTGCATGCTGCTGCTAACCCAGGTTTGATCTCCAGCACCCATATGGTCCTCGGCCCTATCAGGACAGACCCTGAGCACAGAGCTAGGAGTAAGACCTGAGCACCACCAGGTACGTTCCCCACACCAAAACAAACAAAAATAGCAATTCTGTCTCCCTGGCCCCTAAAAACTGCATGATTATAGGTGAAACAAAAATAAAAATCTGACTTTCACCACTTTCTTTTCCTCATTCAGTGGATCTCGCACTATTTAGGGTCTCAAGCCAACATCAAAGCCCGAACTATACAACAAAAGTATGGTATGCCTCACCAATCATGGTTCACTTTAGACATACATTCAGCTCTCTAGATCTACTTGGTAAAGGAAAACTGACTTCAAAGAAAAATATCATAGTGTATTTTTATTTTTGGGGGATGGTGGGTCTAGGGCCACATTTGGCAGTGCTCAGGGCTTACTCCCAGTTCTGTGCTCTGGGATCACTCCTGGGCGTGCGTAGGGACCAGATATCAAAGCGGGCAGCTGCGTGCAGGGAGAGAGCCTTATCAATGGTTCTATCTCTGCAGCCTCTTTATTACATTCTTGAGCCACAAAAGGACTCCAAGCTCCTATGACACTGGAAAAGGAAAATCTTGTCATTCTGGTATTAACAATAATATATAAAAGTCAACAAGTGGAAAAACCAGTAGTTTCTAAGCACTTATTTTATGCCAGGGACTATTTAATGAAAATGAGTCCATCTAACCTTAACTACAAAACACAGAGTTTAAGTTAATTTGTCCAAAGTTATGAGTTATTTAAATGAAAAGAGCTGGGATTTAAACCTGTGTTTTTGGTTCAGATTCCAAGCTCTCGACCATTTTTCAGATCTGGGGCCAGCAGATTTTCTCTGTACAGGGCCTCAAAAGAGTTTTCCAGTCACACATGCTGGCCCCCAGTTTCTGCTGTAACTTCTCAACTCCACTCTCACAGAGTGAAAGCCTGTGAGAGAAAAACCAATAGGGGCAACGGCCACCGTGTTCCCCAAAAAGCATTCTTATAAACACAGGTAAGGGCCTGGACCGGCAATTTTATCTATCTCTAATCAGCACCATCTGTCGGAGAAAGTTGGGTTCCTCAAGAAAATAGGGGAGCAGGACAGGGATCCCCTTCTGCCCCAGGGGATGGGCAGCCAGTGGATAGAGAAAGACTCGGAAATTCAGCAAAATTTTAAAAGCTTTCAATTACACAAATCTGGGAACACAGTCCAAGGACAGGAAAACCCCAACTTTAAGTTCCTAGCTGGGCCCTGGCAACATGTAGGTTTAGAATCCTATGCCAAGATGGTGGTTACCACATGAAGGCTCAACAGGGAAGAGAAGGGAGAGAAGGAGAGCAGAGGCAGAGAGCAGAGCCAGAGACAAAAGAGCTACTACTTTTATACTCTCAGCCCTTTCCACAACATCATCTGATGGCAGTCAAGGCCAATTGTTTCAGTTTTGCTACTCCCAGGACCTCACCTGGTCCCATAGAAATGTTAATATTGCCCCAGCCAAGGTCTAGGATAGAAGTTTCCCTGCAGGCCCTATGCAGAGTGGGGAGGGATGAGATGAACTGTATCTCAGAATTAATACAAAAGGCATGGATCTGTACCAGAGAGGTCACACAGCCAGGTATATCTACGGTACAGATCCTTGTCTTTATTTCACAATTGTTTGGGATATTAGCCTTTAGACTTTTTAGAGAGCCACGCATGCTAGCTTGCTAGGAGGCAAACAGCATTTCTCTCTGATCTAATTATAACATATTATTCTTAGAGGTTCAATGAAGCCAGATAAAAATACTGGTAAGGTTTCTCTAGTCCCACAAAGATCCTGGTAACATGAGTGAAAATATTTATACCAGCTAACACAGAATACCTGGTCAGATATTCTGACATATAGAGTCACAGATCCAAACTATTTGCCTGCCCCTATCTTCAAAGTGGCCAGCAGGGTGTAACTCCAGGCAAGATGCAGAGGCTCTACTCCAACAACCATCAAACTCTTAAAAGACTTCACATCAAATTAAGTCATTTTAGGGGTGGGGAGATAGCAAAGGGCCTAAAGCACTTGCTCTGTGTGTGGCTACCCAAAGCACCACCAGGAGTGATCCCCAAGCAGAGCCAGGAGTGAGGCCTGAGCACCACAGGATGTGGCCGAAAAAACAGGGGGAAAATGTCACTTTAACCTAGTCCAGTAGTTATAATCACAATAAATCATTATTCTAAAAACTACTATAAATATTAACGGAGCTATTTTTATTAGTTTATAAAATAAAAGTTAATAATACATGGGCCATCTAAGCACTGTGAAGTCCAGTGAATTTTTCCACGGTATCACTATTTTTACCAATGAAAGTATTGCTCATGTTGCATTTGGGTTTGGTTTTGAGGCACACCTGACTGCTGACTCCTATTGCCAAGGGTCAACTCCAGGTAGGGACAGGGGACCGTCTGGAGCGCGAGGGATCATGCAAGACAAGCAACTTAATCTTGCACTATCTCTCTGGCCCCCACAGAGCTCATGTTTCTATATATTAGTCTTTTATTTCTATAGTTCTGTTGTAGGCAGGCAGACAGGGGGCACCACATGGCAATAAAATTCCTGAAGAAGAAGAAATCCAGAGCCACACCTGATTGAAAACCCGAAACCAAACTTGACAAGACCACTATCAACAAAAGACCCTGGGGGAAGGGAAGGCCAAAGGGAATGTATGAAGCCCATTGGCCACTGACCCTTCTAAAGGCTTTAGATAACTCTCCTAAGGAAAATAAATCAGCCTCCCGGGCCCAGGACTCAGCTCACAGAAGACTTTGAAGCATTCCAGTCAAAGAAGACCACTCCCAAAGTCTACTCCCCTTGGCAACGGCCCTAGCAACCTAGGCTGAAGCCCCATATGGGAGTAACATGGGGAGAAATCTATAAAAGCCTCCTGACCAAAGGACAGTGCGCACATGCTGCAGGGACACACATGCTGCCTGAGCCCATGTGGCCGAGCACATGTGGTGCCTGAGCACGTGTGTTGCCCGCATCTCCCCTCTTGAGATGTGTACTCTCTCTCTTTCTTTCTCTTCCCCTTCCCTCTCCTAAAACCTCCTTAAAAAAACCTGTTTTAACTTCACTGCTCATCAACTCCTGAAAATTCTTTTCTGTGAGGAAGACAAGAACCCTAAGGCAGCCCTGGGTAAGGCCTAGGACTGACTTTCCTTTCCTGCAAAGAGCAATTCCTTGCTCCACCCTGAGTCCGTGGCTCCCGAGAAATCTTGGGTGGTGGGGATTAACTCCCGTGCCTAGAGATCAAGCGGGCATCAGGTGTGGCTTGACGACTACCTTGTGGGGCTGGTAGGGCTCAGGCCCACACCGTGCAGGGACTCATCACAGACTTTATCAGTCGTAAGCCTGCACAGTGGGTCTCGGGTGGCAGAGGTGGCTGGGGAGAAAACGACCATCTCTCTCCTCTTTTGGCGTCACATCACCCATGAGGCCCTCCTGCATCAATTCCATGGACACTTTTGCTAAATGGTAGAATACCAAGCTGTAATACATTCGTATTCTTTCAGTAAACTAAAATAGCACTTGCCATGTGCATCATAACATAAAAATAATTGTTTTCTTGTACCAAAGTATTAGTGCTCTTCACTCATGCAGTATGTTCTCGGGAAAACGTAAGCATAAAATCACCTTTAAGACCTTGGCCATGTGACCTGCCCCCTGCCACGTCAGGCCGCACCCCGTGAAGTCCACCGTCTTCAGAGTGACAGAGTTCTTTACTCCTTGGCAAATAACTGAAAGGGAGAAAGATCATATCCACGGTTAGGAAGAGTCTGACATCAGATCAACGTTCATCTAGTCACACTTTCTTGAGCTTCTGAGCTTTTTGAGCTGGCACCTATGACCTCCATCCAGGGGGTCGGTCGCAGAGAACGAGACAAACACATAAGGAGACCACCAAGCACACGACCACCAAGCATGACAGTCTCCTGGGCAGCCATCAGTGAGCACAGAGGCGGGTCATTTACTCAATTGAGTATCACTTCCCCACCCTGCTCCCAACACACAAATGACTGTTTAAGCTGACAGGACATTAAGGACAGTTAGTGGGCACATCACAATTCAGTGGGTGCTTTAAGAGGAGAGAATGTGTACTTCACACAGCCCACCAGCAGGCCCCTAAATACAGACTGACAGTCCACACAGCCCACCAGCAGGCCCCTTAAATACGGGCTGACAGTCCACACAGCCCACCAGCAGGCCTCTTAAATACGGGCTGACAGTCCACACAGCCCACAACCCCTAAATACCGAGTGAGGACCTGACCGTTTCCTATTCTACTCTCCTGTGCGTTTCTCTATAAAGACCCAGAACTGTTTTATTCTAATCTTTCCTGGGCACATTTTTCTTGTCTTGTAATCTAGTCTATTATTTCCTGGGTGCATATTTTCTTGCCCATTTATATTCTAAGACATACAGTATTTTACCAAGGGACTATTCTGACCCTGGTGTGGAGTGTTCTAGGGGAACAATGTCCGAAAATTGCTTAAAACAGTTACTACAATCTTCCTAGCTGTTGAATTGGTACTCTTGAAAATATATCAGAAACTGTTTCTGCAAATTAGCAAAACATAATTAAGTATAGTAACATCCAATTATTAAATATGCTTAATGTTGCAATCTTTAGTCTTAACACTCTATAAAGCACTGAGACAAAAAAAATCTTCAAAGCATTTTAAACACTTCCTATTTTCATTTACAACAAAATGAAAATATTGATCCAATACCCTGACTCAATCAACAATTAAACATCACCTCTAAATTCAGAACTTTATGAGGTGGTATGCAAACAGAGCAATAAAAAGATGGAGTATCCCAAACCATTGGTAAACCTGGAACCAAGAACACAGGTTTCATTAGCCTCCAGATCATAACTGCCCCCGGAGCAAACACAAGTTCTTCAGCACACCAGCCAGTGGCCACCTGGCCTGGGGTTACTGCCTTGTCACAGCCCAGCCCTGAACATGAGAGTGCACACGCCCATAGCACTCTGCACGTGTGTTCTCTTTTAGCACGTACCACAGTGTACTATAGTAATGAAGGCATGATATGAACGTCTTAGTGGCTACAACTTTAAAATATTGATGGCGGGGGCTTGCATGAGCCAGGTTCAATCTCCAGCACTACATATGGTCCCCAGAAGCCTGCCAAGAGAGAGCCCTGAGTGCAGAGCCAGGAATAAGCACTGAGCACCACTGACGTGACCCAAATACAAATAACAACAGCGTGAAGCTTTTTCTTTTGCTAGTTCCTTTACCATAAATATTTTTGGATAATCACAGAAAGAAGCGCACCCGGGGAGACTAGGACATATTTGTGTGGCTTTGGGCATAGCAGCCTTCAGTAAAAATTAGTTCAGGGTATCTAGTACACAAACTCGTGGTATGAGAGACCTGGTTCAAGGCTTGGACAAGCACAGAAGATGATTCACCATGGCCATACCACCCTGAACACAACACAATACCCGCTCCCGTCTGATCTCGGAAGCTAAGCAGGGTCGGCCTGGTTCATACTTAGATGGGAGGAAATGATCCAGAGACAGAGAAACAGGTACTAACAAGGGGCCGGTGCCATTGTACAGATGGAGGGTGGGGGGGGGGGGGGGGGGGGGGAGTCTACCTTCCATGCAGCTAACTCAGGTTCTATCCCCAGCATCTCATATGATATCCCAAGCACTGAGACAGGAAACCGGAACATTGCAGAATGTGGCCCCAAAACAAACACACACACACACACACACACACACACACACACACACACACACACACACACACACACATATAAAAGACTAGACAGAAAAGTTGCAGACAAGAGTGAACATGTCGGCATTCTGATGGAAAGAGTCAAAACACATGACAGACTCACTTTCCAAACCTGCATCTCCAATTGGACAGTTGGCAAGAGACAGGTGCACCAGTGTAGCCGATTTATTCAATCCCTTTATGGAGAAAACGGGAAAAAAATTAATGAGCTTAGCTTCCTCTGGAAGCAACTACCAAATGTCCGTTGGTGATGCCTCACCAGGCTTACCTTTGTCAGGACGCTTAAGTCTCTCTCTCTCAGAGCGAGTCCGCTCAGCTCCAGGTTCCTGAGAGCACGGGAAGCACTCAAACAGCATTGAAGAGCTCTGCATAGCTGGTAGGTCACATCTTTGCTGCGTATCGCAGGGAATGCGGCTTCTGCAGAATTTACTTCTCTCGGAACCTAGAGCAACATGGTGGCAAAAGCTGTGACTTGGTTGAAAATGTGACGTTTGTTTTTAATTCAGCAAAGCATCTGCTCTGTGCTCAGGTGTAAATGGATACCCGCCCTTCAAGCCCTCTTGAAAGAGGGAGGCTTGGACGCATTGTGGACTTGAAAGTCTGAGCCTACAAGACACAGTCGTGGTATTCAGAGGTTCCTGCAGAAGCAAGCACCAATGTCACGGTTTCAGGGCAGCTGTCCAGGACTGTTGAGGCCCAGAATGTTTTGGGAGGCACCCGGAGACATGGAGGGGGGGGGGCATGTTCACTGCCGAAGGGACATCTGTCAAGAAACCAGTGAGGACTGCAAAGGCTGAGGCTGGAGGCATGGCAGGGCAGAGCACTAGTGGGACAAGTGCAAGGAACAAAGCGGGGCTGGCAGCAAGGGAGGACGGCAAGGCCTGACCCACCCGTGACGAGGAGCAGAGCAAGGGAGGACGGCAAGGCCTGACCCACCCGTGACGAGGAGCAGAGCAAGGGAGGACGGCAAGGCCTGACCCACCCGTGACGAGGAGCAGAGCAAGGGAGGACGGCAAGGCCTGACCCACCCGTGACGAGGAGCAGAGCAAGGGAGGACGGCAAGGCCTGACCCACCCGTGACGAGGAGCAGAGCAAGGGAGGATGGCAAGGCCTGACCCACCCGTGACGAGGAGCACAGTAAGGGAGGACGGCAAGGCCTGACCCACCCGTGATGAGGACCAGAGCAAGGAGCACAGCAAGGCCTGACCCACCCGTGACAAGAGGCAGAGCAAGGGAGGACAGCAAGGCCTGACCCACCCGTGACGAGGACCAGAGCGGGGACAGGGCAGAAAAGGTGCCCCACAGCAGGGCTCCACATTCGGTCTCTGACACCGCGTCACCCTACCTTTCAGTACACCCCAGGGTGGCACCCCAAAGGCCTCTCGCACTTCTGATCAGAGCAGGGTGCCTGGGCTCACGTCACCCTCAGTAGGTGTCTGATCTGTTCACCTCTTCCATATGCTTGGGTCCCTACCTCCAGTAAAGACATAAAGAGGTCGCTGGGGGTCAGAGAGAGCACGGCCTGGGTTTGATTCCCAGCATCCCCAAACGGTTCCATGAACCCTGTCAGGAGTGATCCCTGAGCAGAGAGCCAAGAGTCAGCCCTGGGCATCACTGGGTGTGACCCTCCCCAAAAGTAGGGGGCTCCTCTGATGAGGGGAGTATAGGTAGCATGCCCACAACCCATCACTGCTGCAGGAGATAAAGGTGCTGGAAAGAATTCAGCACAGGATGTTCTGGGCCTGTTCCTTTCTTTTGGTTTTGGGGTTTCAACACATACTGTTCCCTGTTTCTTATGGAGCACTGGAGTCGAGTAAATGGGAGCAGCCCATGTCAGGATGCCAGGACATTGCGTGCACGACGCCCTCATCTCCGAAGACCACATGCCCAGTGCTCTGGACACTTGTGAGTTCAGAGATAACCAGCTCAAACAGACCAAGGCGAGAGAAGGAGAGGAAAGTTGGACAACGGTGGGAGAAGCGGTCACCTGTTCAGATATGGGGTGGCTGAATTTGGGCCACACAAGGCCACACTAACAGCTAACTCCTGACTGTGCTCATTTCGGGGGTCGGACACCGCATGCATGAAACCCGAATATGCACAACAGTAAGTCAGTGATTCCAAATGCAGTCGAAAAGCATCACCGTTTCTTAAGAATCAGTGGTTCCCACTATCGTCATGGACCATGACGTGCAACCCCAGTATTCCTTGAGATAAAGAACTTTCTTTGCAGCCCAGTTGAGACCGATCGGGAGCGTCCACATTGCACTCGGTCCGCAGGATGCGGTTGCACCCGCACCTGCACCGAGACCGTTTTCCCGACGGAGTCCAGGTCCATGGTGACCAGTCCAGCGAGGACGCGCGGGAGTCGCTGCAGCCGCGCCCCGCCCATTGTTCGGGGCCCCGGGGAGCTTCTCAGGTGGCCCCCGGCGGCCTGCAAGTCCCGACCCGCTCCCCGGCGTCGCCTACGGACCTGCATCGCCGGGTCGCGGCTGGAAGCAGCTCCAGACGGCGATGCGCGACAGATCGCGGGCGGCCGGCAGCGCGCGCAGCAGGGGCGTCCAATCGGCCAGGCGCAGGCGGTCGGCCGGCACGTCCAGCTCACCCTCCCGCAGGCAGGCGCGCAAGTCGGCCAGTGGTGCCGAGTCCTGCAGCGCGCACAGGCTCTCGTACTGCGAGACGAAGTCGGCCGCTGAGCGCAGCCGCGGCTCCGCGTCCAGCATACTGGGGGCCACCACGGCCTGCCGCGGGCGCAGGCGATGCGTCCGAGCCGCGAGTGCCGGAGCCGCGGGTCGGCCGGGGTACGCGCGATGCCCGCCCGGTCCCCGCCAAGTCGCTTCCCGCGCAGCCGCCCGCTCCGCAGCGCCGGCAGTTGGGCCGCCTCACCGCTGTCTGCCCGGCGCCGCGGCAACTCGCGCGGGCTGGTCCCGGCCCAGGGGGCGGCACTCCACGTCAGCGCGCCTCATACGTCAGCACGCTAGCCACGCCTCTCGTAGGGGCGGGGTCCAACGGCTTTGCAAAGGTAGGGCGGTGGGCGGGGCCTTCGTGTGGGGGCGGGGCCTGCGGGTCAGTGCCGGGGAGCCAGGCCCACTCAGAATGGCAAGCCGAGGCTTGAGAGACCAGAGGAGCGAGGCAGGGCCCGAGAAGACCTGAGAGACGAGGTCGGAGCCTGAGATGTGGAGGCCGGGGCCTAAGAGACGGGCGAGGCCTGAGAGGTGGGGCGGGGCCTAAGATGAGTAGAGGCAGGGGAGGGGCGGGGCCTAGGAGACGGGGCGAGGCCTGAAGGGGGCGGGGCCTAGGGTACGGGGCGGGGCCTGGGACGGGATCTTGAGGTAACCTTCCATATCAGTTTCTGAAAAGTATCTAGATTGATCCGAAGAGCTCAGCACGCATGTAGCAACCCATTTCTAAAATCGTCTCAGTTCCGCACCACTCACGAACTGGTGTATCAGCTGATTTGATTTATAAAAGTCTGTGACGGTTTGTACAAAGAACTCCCACTCCAACTTTTCTATAGTTGGCTGTTGGCAACCTGTTAAATGTTCCGTGAATTCAGGACAGGATTGTGACCACTAATTTTCACGTTGTTTTGTATTGATGGAGAGGATGTTTAAGAGTCTGCTGGCTGCTCTGCTTTGGGTCTCCTGAGCATTGTTTTAGCACCCTTCCAGAATGTAGTCATTAGTTTTTCCTTAACTCCACAGGGGATATACTGCTGAACATCCACTTCATAGAAAAGTACAGGAATAAAGCAACAGCTTCCAGAGTGGAAGACTTAGATCACTGACCTCGGAACCCACATTTTCATCCGGTTTCTGAACAGTAATGTTTTCTGGCAGGGCTTTGGGCATTGTTTACTGAACTTCCATTCACTGACGCCTGGTATCTCTATTCACTACGAGGACGTATAAGCGCCACTCAGATTTCCCAGATGGGGTCAGTAATGATTGTACAAGCAAACGGTGCAAACAGTTTATGAAGTGGAGTGTAAGCATCCGTTGGCGAGCCTGGATAACTGGCTTCCAAACTATAATTATTCTCTATGGACTTTGAATAATTATTCTTCTGAGCATTTCAGTGTGTTTCTACTCCTGGTACATGGGCAAGTGTATTTAATAAGCAAGTAACAGTCCGTTTCTCCTGCTATTCACTTTATTAGTATTGAACTGAAGTATGGAGCACCAGGTCACTTTAACACATGGAACAGGGAGCCAATCAGAATGGAGAATGACATGACTGGGGTGGGAGTAGACAGCAGATAAAAGGAAGACTCCAAAATCAGGGCTCTCGCCCCCCGAGGAGGTGCCCGCGGCGAGCATTCAGAGCCTCACAAGAGGCTGGGGAGGCTGGAACTCAGCTCGCGCCGGGCCCAGCTGACCATGGAGCCCTGAGGAGGGCAGATGGGTTTTGGGAGTGGGCCCGTCGCCTATGGGGGTCCCGGAAGCAGCCGGATGAGACTCGCCCATCACACTAGCCACCATTTTCACTGTTCGGATGCTGGGAAAATGCCTCACGACCAGATGAACAGAGCAAAACCAGTTCGAGCCCAGGTAGGCGGCTCCAAGAAAGGGAATCACTGAAAATTGTCATATATGAGGCGGGGCCACCCTTTCCCCCCCCCCATTTTGTCTAGTCCGGTGGCCCGCCGAGGAGCTGCCCGCTGGGCCAGCATTCAGAGCCTCACAAGCGGCTGGGGAGGCTGGAACTCAGGCTCGCGCTGGGCCCAGCTGACCATGGAGTCCGGAGGAGGGCAGATGTGTTTTTGGGAGGTGGGCCCGTCGCCTCTGGTGGGGTCCCAGAAGCAACGGATGAGACTCGCCCATCACGCTAGCCACCATTTTCGCTGTACGGACGCTGGAAAATTGCTTCACGACCAGATGAACAGAGCAAAACCAGTTCGATACCAAGTAGGCGGCTCTAAGAAGCGGGAATCACTGGGAAGTCGTCAGATGGACTCGGGCCGCCCCTTTCCCCCTCCATTTTGTCGAGCCTGGTAGCCCCGCCAAGGAGCTGCCCGCGGCCAGCATCCAGAGCCTCACAAGTGGCTGGGGAGGCTGGAACTCGGCTCGCGCCGGGCCCAGTTGACCATGGAGCCCCGAGGAGGGCAGATGGGTTTTGGGAGTGGGCCAGTTGCCTCTGGGGGGTCCCGGAAGCAGCCGTATGAGACTCGCCCAATCACAGTAGCCACCATTTTCGCTGTCTGGACACTGGGAAACTGCCTCACGACCAGATGAACAGAGCAAAAACCAGTTCGAGCCCAGTAGGCAGCCCCAAGAAGCGGGAATCACTGGGATGTCGTCAGATGGAGGGGGGGCCGCCCTTTCCCCCCTCCATTTTGTCGAGCCTGGTGGCCTGCCGAGGAGCTTTCTGCGGGCCAGCATCCAGAGCCTCACAAGCGGCTTGGGAGGCTGGAACTAGGCTCGCGCCGGGCCCAGCTGACCATGGAGCCCCGAGGAGGGCGATGGGTTTTGGGAGTGGGCCCGTCCCCTTTGGGGGGTCCGGGAAGCGGCCGAATGAGTCTCACCCATCAAACTAGCCACCATTTTTGCTGTCCGGACGCTGGGAAACTGCCTCACGACCAGATGAACAGAGCAAAACCAGTTCGAGCACAGGTAGGCGGCTCCCAGCGGCGGAATCACTGAGAAGTCGTCAGATGGAGGCGGGCCTCCCTTTCCCCCCCTCCATTTTGTCAAGCCTGTTGGCCCCACTGAGGAGCTGCGCGCGGGCCAGCATCCAGAGCCTCACAAGCGGCTGGGGAAGCTGGAACTCGGCTCGCGCCTGGCACAGCTGACCATGGAGCCCCGAGGAGGGCAGATGGGTTTTGGGAGTGGGCCACCGCCTCTGGGGGTCCCGGAAGCAGCCGGATGAGACTTCGCCAATCACAGTAGCCACCATTTTCGCTCTCCGGATGCTGGGAAACTGCCTCCTGACGAGATGAACAGAGCAAAACCAGTTCGAGCCCAGGTAGGCGGCTCCAAGAAGCGGGAATCACTGGGATGTCGTCAGATGCAGGCAGGGCCACCCTTTCCCCCTCCATTTTGTCGAGTCTGGTGGCCCTGCCGACGAGCTTTCTGCGGGCCAGCATCCAGACCCTCACAAGCGGCTGGGGAGGCTGGAACTCGGCTCCCGCTGGGCCCAGCTGACCATGGAGCCCCGAGGAGGGCAGATGGGTTTTGGGAGTGGGCCCGTCGCCTCTGGGGGTCCCGGGAGCAGCCGGATGAGACTCGCCCATCAAACTATCCACCATTTTCGCTGGTAAACTGCCTCACGACCAGATGAACAGAGCAAAACCAGTTCGAGCCCAGTTACACGGCTCCAAGAAGCGGGAATCACTGGGAAGTGGTCAGATGGAGGCAGGGCCACCCTTTCCCCCCCTCCATTTCATCGAGCCTGGTTGCCCGCGCGAGGAGCTGCCCGAGTGTCAGCATCTAGAGCCTCACGAGGCTGCGGCAGCTGGAACTCGGCTTGCACAGGGCCCAGCTGAACATGGAGCCCCGAGGAGGGCAGATGGGTTTTGGGAGTGGGCCCGTCGCCTGTGGGGGTCCCGGAAGCAGCTGGATAAGACTCGCACAACACACTAGCCACCATTTTCGCTGTCCGGAAGCTGGGAAACTGCCTCACGATCAGATGAACAGAGCGAAACCAGTTCGAGCCCAGGTAGCTGGCTCCAAGAAGTGGGAATCACTGAGTAGTCATCGATGGAGGTGGGGCCCCCCTTTCCCCACTCCATTTTGTGGAGCCTGGTGGCCCCGCTGAGGAGCTGCCCGTGGGCCAGCATTCAGAGCCTCACAAGCGGCTGGGGAGGCTGGAACTCGGCTCGCGCCGGGTCCAGCTGGCCATGGAGCCCCCAGGAAGGTAGATGTGTTTTGAGAGTGGGCCCGTCACCTTGTGGGGCCGCGGAAGCAGCCAGATGAGACACACCTATCACACTAACCACCATTTTTCACGGTCTGGATGTTCAGAAACTGCCTCATGACCAGATGAACAGAGAAAAACCAGTTTGAGCCTTGGTAGGCGGTTCCAAGAAGCGGGAATCACTGGGAAGTCGTCAGATGGAGGCTGGGCCGCCCTTTCACCCCTCCATTTTGTTGAGCCTGGTGGCCCGCCGAGGAGCTGCCCACGGGCCAGCATCCAGAGCCTCACAAGCGGCTGGGGAGGCTGGAACTTCGGCTCACGCCGGGCCCAGCTGACCATGGAGGCCCGAGGAGGGCAGATGGGTTTTGGGAGTGGGCCGTCGCCTCTGGTGGGTCCCGGAAGCAGCCGATGAGACTCGCCCATCACACTAGCCACCATTTTCGCTGTCTGGACGCTGGGAAATTGCCTCACGACCAGATGAACAGAGCAAAACCAGTTCGAGCCCAGGTATGCGGCTCCAAGAAGTGGGAATCACTGGGAAGTCGCCACATGGAGGCGGGTCGCCCTTTCCCCCCCTCCAATTTGTAGAAACTGGTGGCCCTGCCGACGTAGCTGCCTGCGGGCCAGCATCCAGACCCTCACAAGCGGCTGGGGAGGCTGGAACTCGGCTCGCGCAGGGCCAAGCTGACCTTGGTGCACCGAAGAGGGCACATGGGTTTTGGGAGTGGGACCTTCGCCTCTGGGGGTCCGTGAAGCAGCCGGATGAGACTTGCCCATCACACTAGCCACCATTTTCGCTGTCCTGACGCTGGGAAAATGCCTCACGACCAGATGAACAGAGCAAAACCAGTTTGAGCCCAGGTATGCGGCTCCAAGAAGCGGGAATCACTGGGAACTCGTCAGATGGAGATGGGGCCGCCATGTCCCCCCTCCATTGTGTCGAGCCTAGTGGCCCCACCGAGGAGCTGCCTGCGGGCCAGAATCCAGAGCCTCACAAGCGGCTGAGGAGGCTGGAACTAGGTTCGCACCGGGTCCAGCTGACCATGGAGCCCCAAGGGATGGAACATGGGTTTTGGGAGTGGGCCAGTTGCCTCTGGGAGGTCCGGAGAGCAGCCAGATGAGATTCCGCCCATCACACTAGCCACATTTTCGCTGTCCAGTTGCTGGGAAACTGTCTCACGACCAGATGAACTGAGCAAAACCATTTCAAGCCCAGGTAGGCGGCTCCCCGAAGCTGGAATCACTGAGAAGTCGTCAGATGGAGGCGGGCCTCCCTTTCCCCCTCCATTTTGTCGAGCCTGTTGGCCCCACCGAGGAGCTGCCTGCAGGCCAGCATCCAGAGCATCACAAGCGGCTGGGGAAGCTGGAACTCGGCTCGCGCCTGGCACAGCTGACCATGGAGCCCCGAGGAGGGCAGATGGGTTTTGGGAGTGGGACAGTCGCCTCTGGGGGTCCCGGAAGCAGCCGATGAGACTTCGCAAATCACAGTAGCCACCATTTTCGCTATCCGGACGCTGGGAAACTGCCTCACGACCAGACGCAGAGCAAAACCAGTTCGAGCCCAGCTACGCGGCTCCAAGAAGCGGGAATCACTGGGAAGTCGTCAGATGGAGGCGGGGCCACAAATTCCCCCTCCATTTTGTCGAGCCTTGTGGCCCGGCTGAGGAGCTGCCCGTGGTCCAGCATCGAGAGCCTCACAAGCAGCTGGGGATTCTGGAACTCGGTCGCGCCCGGCCAGGCTGACCATGGAGCCCCGAGGAGGGCCAATGGGATTTGGGAGTGGGCCCGTCTCTTCTGGGGGGTCCGGTAGTAGCCGGATGAGACTCACCCATCACACTAACCACCATTTTCTCTGTCTGGACGTTGGGAAACTGCTTTGTGACAAGATGAACAGAGCAAAACCAGTTCGAGCCCAGGTAGACGACTCGCATAAGCGGGAATCACCGAGGAGGTCGCCATATGGAGGCGGGGCGCCCTTCCCCCCTCCATTTTGTTGAGCCTGGTGGCCCCATAGAGGAGTTGTCTGCGGGCCAGCATCCAAAGCCTCACAAGCGGCTGAGGAGGTTGGAACTCGGCTCGCCATTGGCCCAGCTGACCATTGAGCCCGAGGAGAGCAGATGGTTTTGGGAGTGGGATCGTCGCCTCTGGGGAAGCAGCCGGGTGATACTCGCCCATCACAGTAGCCACCATTTTCGCTGTCCGGATGCTGGAAAACTGCCTCACGACCAGATGAACAGAGCAATACCAGTTCGAGCCCAGGTAGGCGGCTCCAAGAAGCGGGAATCACTGGGAAGTCGTCAGATGGAGGAGTGGCCGCCATTTCCCCCTTCCATTTTGTCAAGCCTGGTGGCCCCGCCGAGGAGCTGCCTGCGGGCCATCATTCAGAGCCTCACAGGCAGCTGGTGAGGCTGGAACTCAGCTCGCAGGGCCCATCTGACCATGGAGCCCCGAGGAGGGAAGATGGGTTTTGGGAGTGGGCCCGTCGCCTCTGGGGGGTTCTGGAAGCAGCCAGATGAGACTCGCCCATGACACTAGCCACCATTTTCGCTGTCCGGTTACTGGGAAACTGCCTCACGACAAGATAAACAGAGCAAAACTAGTTCGAGCCCAGGTAGGCGGCTCCAAGAGCGGGAATCACTGGGAAGTCTTCCGATGGAGGCGGGGCCACCCTTTCCCCCCTTCATTTTCTCGAAGCCTGGTGGCCCAACGGAGGAGTTGTCCTTGGGCCAGCATCCAGATCCTCACAAGCGGCTGGGGAGGATGGAACTCGGCTCTCCATGGGCCCAGCTGACCATTGAGCCCCGGGGAGAGCAGATGGTTTTGGGAGTGGGATCGTTGCCTCTTGGGGGTCCCGGAAGCAGCCGGATGAGACTCCGCCTATCACAGTACCCACCATTTTCGCTGTCCGGACGCTGGTAAACTGCCTCACGACCAGATGAAGAGAGCAAAACCAGTTTGATCCCAGGTAGCGGCTCCAAGAAGCAGGAATAACTGGAAGTCGTCAGATGGAGGCGGGGCCGCCCTTTCCCCCTTCATTGTGTCGAGCCTGGTGGCCCCGCCAAGGAGCTGCCTGCGGGCCAGCATCCAGAGCCTCACAAGCAGCTGGGGAGACTGGAACTGGCTCGCGCGCCGGGCCCAGCTGACCGTGGAGCCCCGAGGAGGGCAGATGGGTTTTGGGAGTGGGCCCGTCGCCTCTGGGGGTCCCGGAAGCAGCTGGATGAGACTCACCCATGACACTAGCCACCATTTTCGCTGTCTGGATGCTGGAAAACTGCTTCACGACCAGATAAACAGAGCAAAACCAGTTCTAGCCCAGGTAGGCGGTCCAAGAAGCAGGAATCACTGGGATGTCATCAGATGGAGGCCGGGCCACCCTTTTCCCCCTCCATTTTGTGGAGCGTGGTGGCCCTGCCGAGGAGCTGCGCACGGGCCAGCATCCAGAGCCTCAAAAGTGGCTGGGGAGGCTGGAACTCGGCTCGCGCCAGGCCCAGCTAACCATAAAGCCCCAAGGAGGGCAGATGGGCTTTGGGATTGGCCCGTCGCCTCTGGGGGGTCCCAGGAGCAGCTGGATGAGACTTCGCATACACACTAGCCAACATTTTCACTCTCCGACGCTGGGAAACTGCCTCACGACCAGATGAACAGAGCAAAACCAGTTCGAGCCCAGGTAGGCGGCTCCAAGAAGCAGGAATAACTGGGAAGTCGTCAGATGGAGCAGTGGCCGCCCTTTCCCTCCTCCATTTTGTCGAGCCTGGTGGCCCCGCTGAGGAGCTGCCAGAGGGCCAGCATCCAGAGCCTCACAAGCGGCTGGGGAGGCTGGAACTCAGCTCACGCCGGGCCCATCTGACCATGGAGCCCCGAGGAGCGCAGATGGGTTTTGGAAATGGGCCCGTCGCCTCGGGGGTCCCGGAAGCAGCCGGATGAGACTCGCCCATCACACTAGCCACCATTTTCGCTGTCGGATGCTGGGAAACTGCCTTACGACCAGATGAACAGAGCAAAAACCAGTTTGAGCCCAGGTACGCAGCTCCAAGAAGCGGGAATCACCGGGAAGTCGTCAGATGGAGGCAGGGCCGCCATTTCCCCCCCTCCATTTTGTCGAGCCTGGTGGCCCTGCTGAAGAGCTGCCCGTAAGCCAACATCCAGAGACTCACAAGCAGCTGGGGAGTCTGGAACTTGGTCGCCCCGGCCAGGCTGACCATGGAGCCCCGAGGAGGGCAGATGGGGTTTCGGGTGGACCCGTCACCTCTGGGGGTCCCGAAGCAGATGGATGAGACTCGTCCATCACACTAGCCACCATTTTCGCTGTGCGGACCCTTGGGAAACTGCCTCACGACCAGATGTACGGAGCAAAACCAGTTCGAGCCCAGGTAGGCGGCTCCCCGAAGCGGGAATAACTGGGAAGTCGTCAGATGGAGGCGGGCAGCCCTTTCCCCCTCCATTTTGTCGAGCCTGGTGGCCCTGCTGAAGAGCTGCCCGTAAGCCAACATCCAGAGACTCACAAGCAGCTGGGGAGTCTGGAACTTGGTCGCTCCCGGCCAGGCTGACCATGGAGCCCCGAGGAGGGCAGATGGGGTTTCGGAGTGGACCCGTCACCTCTGGGGGTCCCAAGCAGATGGATGAGACTCGTCCATCACACTAGCCACCATTTTCGCTGGCGGACCTTGGGAAACTGCCTCACGACCAGATGTATGGAGCAAAACCAGTTCGAGCCCAGGTAGGCGGCTCCCCGGCGGGAATAACTGGGAAGTCGCCAGATGGAGGCGGGCAGCCCTTTCCCCCCTCCATTTTGTTGGAGCCTGGTGGCCCCGCTGAAGAGCTGCCGTAAGCCAGCATCCAGAGACTCACAAGCAGCTGGAGAGTCTGGAACTTGGTCGCTCCCGGCCAGGCTGACTATGGAGCCCCGAGGAGGGCAGATGGGGTTTCGGAGTGGACCCGTCGCCTCTGGGGGGTCCCGGAGCAGCTGGATGAGACTCCGCCCATCACACTAGCCACCATTTTCGCTGTGTGGACCTTGGAAAACTGCCTCACGCCTCACGACCAGATGTACAGAGCAAAACCAGTTCGAGCCCAGGTAGGCGGCTCCCCGAGCGGGAATAACTGGGAAGTTGTCAGATGGAGGCGGGCAGCCCTTTCCCCCCCACTCCATTTTGTCGAGCCTGGTGGCCCGACCAGGAGCTGCCCGCGGGCCAGCATCCAGAGACTCACAATCGGCTAGGGAGGCTGGAACTCAGGTCGCGCCAGGCCCAGCTGACATTGGAGCCCCGAGGAGGGGCAGATGGGTTTTGGGAGTGGGCCTGTCTCCTCTCTGGGGGTCCCGGAAGCAGCCGCATGAGACTCGCCCATCACACTCGCCACCATTTTCACTGTCCGGACGTTTTGAAACTGCCTCACGGCCAGATGAACAGAGCAAAACCAGTTCTAGACCCGGTAGGCAGCTCCAAGAAGCGGAAATGACTGGGAAGTCGACAGATGGAGCCGGGGCTGCCCTTTCCCCCTTCATTTTGTCAAGCCTGGTGGCCCCGCCGAGGAGCTGCCCGCTGGGCCACCATGCAGAGCCTAACAAGCTGCTGGGGAGGCGGGACCTCGTCTTGTCCAGGCCCAGCTGACCATGGAGTCCTGAGGGTGGCAGATGGGTTTTGGAAGTGGGCCCGTCGCCTCTAGAGGGTCCCGAAGCTGCAGGATGAGACTCGCCCATCACACTAGCCATGACTTTCGCTGTCCGGACGCTGGGAAACTGCCTCACGACCAGATGAACAGAGCAAAACCAGTTCGAGCCCAGGTAGGCAGCTCCAAGAAGCAGGAATCACTGGGGAGTCTTCAGATGGAGGCGGGGCCGCCCTTTCCTCCCTCCATTTTGTCGAGCCTGGTGGCCCCGCCGAGGAGCTGCCCACGGGCCAGCATCCAGAGCCTCACTAGCGGCTGGGGAGGCTGGAACTCAGCTCAGCGCCGGGCCCAGCTGACCATGGAGCCCCGTTGAGGGCAGATGGGTTTTGGGAATGGGACCGTCGCCTCTGGGGGGTCCCGGAAGCAGCCGGATGAGACTCGCCCATCACACTAGCCACCATTTTCGCTGTCAGGACGCTGGGAAACTGCATCACGACCAGATGAACAGAGCAAAACCAGTTCGAGCCCAGGTATGCGGCTCCAAGAAGCAGGAATCACTGGGAAGTCGCCAGATGGAGGCGGGGCCGCCCTTTCCCTCTCCATTTTGTTGAGACTGGTGGCCCCGCCAAGGAGCTGTCTGCAGGCCAGCATCCAGAGCCTCACAAGCGGCTGTGGAGGCTGGAACTCAGGTCGCGCCGGGCCCAGCTGACCATGGAGCCCGGAGGAGGGCAGATTGGTTTTGGGAGTGGGCCGATTGGTTTTGGGAGTGGGCGCGCCGCCTTTGGGGGGTCCCCAAGCAGCCGCATGAGACTCGCCCATCACACTAGCCCCCATTTTCGCTGTCCTGACGCTTTGAAACTGCCTCCGACCGGATGAACAGATCAAAACCAGTTCGAACCCCGGTAGGCGGCTCCAAGAAGCAGGAATGACTGGGAAGTCATCAGATGGAGGCGGGCTGCCCTTTCCCCCTCCATTTTGTCGAACCTGGTGGCCCCACCGAGGAGCTGCCTGCGGGCCACCATCCAGATCCTAACAAGCGGCTGGGGAGGCGGGACTTTGGCTCGCGCTGGTTCCAGCTGACCATGGAGTCCCGAGGAGGGCAGATGGGTTTTAATATTGGGCCTGTCGCCTCTGGAGGGTCCCGAAGCCGCCGGATGAGACTCGCCCATCACACTAGCCACCATTTTTGCTGTCCGGGCGCTGGAAAAATGCCTCACGCACCAGATGAACAGAGCAAAACCAGTTCGAGCCCAAGTAAGGCGGCTCCAAGAAGCAGGAATAACTGGGAAGTCGTCAGATGGAGGCGGGGCCACCCTTTCCCCCCCTCCATTGTGTCGAGCCTGGTGGCGCTGCCAAGGGGCTGCCCGCGGCCAGCATCCAGAGCCTCAGAAGCGGCTTGGGAGGCTGGAACTTGCCTCGCGCCGGGCCCAGCTAACCATGGAGCCCCGAGGAGGGCAGATGGGTTGGGAGTGGGCCCATCGCCTCTGGGGGGGTCCCGGAAGCAGCCGGATGAGACTCGCCCATCACACTAGCCACCATTTTTGCTGTCCGGACGCTGGAAAACTGCCTCACGACCAGATGAACAGAGCAATACCAGTTCGAGCCCAGGTAGGTGGCTCCAAGAAGCGGGAATCACTGGGAAGTCGCCAGATGGAGGAGTGGCCGCCCTTTCCCCCTCCATTTTGTCGAGCCTGGTGGCCCCGCAGAGGAGCTGCCTGCGGGCCAGCATCCAGAGCCTCACAAGCAGCTGGGGAGGCTGGAACTTAGCTTCGCGCAGGGCCCATCTGACCATGGAGCCCCGAGGAGGGCAGATGGGTTTTGGGAGTGGGCCCGTCACTTCTGGGGGTCCCGGAAGAAACCGGATGAGACTTGACCATCACACTAGCCATCATTTTCGCTGTCTGGACGCTGGGAAATTGCCTCACGACCAGATGAACAGAGCAAAACCAGTTCGAGCCTCGGTCGCGTGACCTCTTGTGGCCGTGCGGTCCACTAAAATAGTGAAACTGTAATGTCTTTTAATGCAGTGCATTCCACGAAGAGAAGGAAAGTTTGTTGGGAAGGAGATATAAAGAGGAAAGAAATGACATACAGAACCCGCCAAGTAGTTGAGGTGAGGGAGGGGGAGGGAGGTGGGGACATTGGTGATGGGAGATGGGTTTTGGTGGAGGGTGCGTTTTGGAATACTGTAGAACCAAAACTCTACATGAGCATCTTTCAATTGTATGTCTAAAATGGTGTAATAATATTTGGTGGGGGAATAATTAAATTTTATTAAAAAGCAGGGCTCTCTCTCTTTTCTCTCTCTCTCACTCTTCTCCTCTCTTTCTCTCCTCTCCCTCCCCTCCCATTCTCTCTCACTCTCTCTCCCTCTCCTCTCTCTCCTTTCCTCTCTCTCCTCTCGCTCTCCCTATACTCCCATTTTCTCTCTCTCTCTCCTCTCTCTCTCCTCTCCTTTCTCTCCTCTCACTCTCCCTCTGCATCCCATTCTCTCTCTCTTTCTCTCTCTCTCCCTCCCTACGTCCCTCCCTACCCCTTCCCCTCCCATAAGGCTGTTTGCTACAGAAACATGGCCTCTACAGGGGACTTGCAAGGAGAAGACTCTGTTTAATCCCTGCCACCAAAGGGTCTCCTGATCTTTGCCAGGTACAGCCCCATAGGCTATTGAGCATGGCCAGGTTGGCATAGAAACCCTGGGAACAATACCTGGGTCCTCCTAAGTAAGTCTTCCCCTAACTTCAGTTTTAAAAAATTTGCAAGGGGGCCCGGAGCGATAGCCCAGCGGGTAGGGCGTTTGCCTTGAACATGGCTGGCCTGTGCTGGCCCGGGTTCCATGCCTGGCATCCCTGGTCCCTTGAGCACTGCACCGCCAGGAGTAATTCCTGAGTGCAGAGCCAGGAGTAACCCCTGAGTGTCGCTGGTTGACGCAAAAAAAAAATTTGCAAGGGTCTCAAGGAGATCAATTTGCATGCGGGAGCCTTGATTTTGTTCCCTGGCAGTGCAAGATTCCCTGGAGGCTGGAGCCCGAAGTGCTTCCTCCTGGAAAAAAAAAATTAAGGGCATGACTATTACCTTCTGAGCTTAGTAGGAAATTAAATTTTGTCTCCTCTAGTTTATCTACCAATTGGCCTTTTTGACGGAAGGGGATTTCAGAACATCTAGTCTTGTAAAATTCATGAAGAGAAAATAAAAGTAGTTTTTTTTTGGTCTACATATAAATTTCAAGTTCCAAGCCTACTTCAGATTTCAAAAATCACTGATGAATATCAGCTTTTATCTTTGGTATTTAAAAAAGCTTATTTTCTAAAGAATATTTTAAAATTTAGGTGATGTTGACTCAGGACATCATATAAGTTTCATGTGTACAACCATAAATATCTGAAGCCTTCATATTGCAAAATGATCACCCCTGTAAGTGTAATTAACATATAATACCAGAGTCAGAAAACATATTTTCTTGTGATTACAAATGTTAAAGTTCATTTATCCTCTTAGTAACTTTCAAACATAGAATACATTGTCTCTAGTTATTGTTCCTATATGGAACATTATACACCCATAACTCTGCTGGTTTTACAGCTGGATCTTTGTGTTTTCCAGGCCTCTTCTCTCATTTCTCTCCCCTTCATCCATCTCCGGAAACAGTAAGTGTGTTCTCTATATCCTAAAGCTCTGGGCTGTTGTTTGCTTACTTTGTCTTCTTTTATCTTGTAGATTACACATCTAAGGTAGATCACAGTATTTGTTCATTCTTCTCCTGACTTGTTTCTCTTAGCCTGATGGTGTCAGCCTTTATCCAGGTGATATTTCCTTCTAATAATACAGTTGAATAATTTTCCCATCCGTGTATACCACATTTTCTGTATCCATTTTTTCCATCAATAAGTATGCAGGCTGCATAAATCAGTGTTTACCATTGATTCTCACTACTATGGAATTTGAGTTTTCGTTTCACCCACCTCTGTAGTGTATTTTTCCCATCACTCCCAGCTCCATAGTTCCAGTTCCACCCCACCACCAAACCCACCCTCTGATCATGCCTACCCCTCATTCCCTTTTCCCTCCATGAATTAGAGTTTTCACTGAGTATAGGAATTATTAGTTTTCTTTTGTGCTTCTTGTTTCACTGTTTTCACTGTCTTCCCATTCATCATCAATTTGCTCGAGCGGGCACCAGTAACATCTCCATATGACCTGTCTCATGCAAGTAGAGCCCAAGGGCACCTGCTTACTCCAGGAACATAAAGAGCCTCAAACCATTCCATCAGGTAATGGGAATGAGGTCTATAATTGTTACTGGTATTTGGCATATCAAATACGACACGGGTAGCTTGCCAGGCTCTGCCGTGCGGGTAGCATACTCTTGTAGTCATCTCTAGATCGAGCATTTATTGATGAACTGTGCTTCTGTTTACTTTACCTATTTATATTCCACACATGAATGAAACCGTCTGGTAATTGTCTTTCACTTATTTCACTTAGCATGATCACCTGATATTTTCTATCTATTTTGAGTTAAAAGGAATGATCTCATCTTTCTAATGTCTAGTAGTGTATATTCCATACTGTATATAGTACTATAATATCCCATACTATATGTTTTAGAGGATTTAAACATTAAAAATTTTTAAACATTTATTTTAATGTGACAAAAGCAACAACTGTTACTATAATTCTAGAGTTGAAATTGATAGCAAAACTCCAATTTAAATCAATAAATATAAATTCTTTAATTAGAAAATTATTATATTTGAACCCAGAGTTGTTGAGTCCTTATCCACAAATTTATGAAGCTGTTTGTGGCTAGTTTAGCCTTCTGTCTTATTGTTTTTGTTTGTTGAGTTTAGCTGGTTTCTACATTACTTTACCGTCTAATTTTTTTATGTTCCTACTGGAATTTCAGTTTGAGGAATTAGGAGATGCCATGTGACTTCAGGTTCTATGGTCTGAGCCAAAGCGTTACCTCATGACTTCTTAGGGTTGTCACCACAAGCTCTCACTCCTCATGGAGGTGCACTTTGACACTTGCTGGATTCTCACTCATAGCAGAGACTCCTGAATTCTGTGCCACTGGTCTTCCTAAGAGGACCAGTGTTTCCATGAATTTTCGATGTTTGACGTGCATCTCCTCAGAGGTTGAGTCATGAATTAGCAGAGTAGGGCCAGTGGGTGAGTCAAATGGTGGTGGCTGTGGGAGGTGGGCGTGGCTGCCAGGTCTCCCAGAAGTAGGGGGAGCAGGTTTCCTGCATCAAGTCTGAGAAGACACTGGAGTTCTCAGTCTAGGTGTTGGGGTACCTGAATGATTGGCAGTTCAGTGTCTGCAGAGAATATCTGTATAGTGGTGCAATTGAGCCCTTGGCATGGCTGGAGCAGTAGAGTGTGGGTGTGGCGCCAGGGCTTCTGCGGGTGAGTACTCAGCCCACCCACCATGCCCCACAGTGTGCGGTTACGGGACTGGTGATTCCATACATTTCAGTGCTCGGCACGCATCTCCTCAGGATTTAGTCAGGAATTGGTAAAGCAGGACTGGTGAGTCAACAGACAGTGGATCAGCCATGGAAGGTGGACTCTCCCATACTATATATAGTGTTCCATACTATATATAATATCAAATATTATAGAATTCAAAACTATATTGCGTATTTCATTTTGTGTACAGTAGAGTGTTTATTCTGTAGCTTCTTTACCCAGTTATCTGTTGCTAGGCATTTAGGTTGATTCCACCCTTTTGGCTATTGCAAATAATGCTGCTACAAACATTAGGTGCAAGAATCATTTCAAACATTTTTTTTCATATTGGCTTTTTTCACTCTTATTTATTTTCTATTTGCATATGTTTTGTTTTGGGGCTACTTCTAGTGTTTCTCAGGTGACTGTTCCAGCCTCTGTATTGGAGATCCTGACTGTTCTTGGGGAAACATAAAGTGCTTGGGATAAAACTGGGGTCTCTCACATGTAAAACCATGCATATTTGCCCTTAAAACTATCTCCCCAGACTCCATCCACTATTACTATTATATTTTAAAGGATTCTCCTTGCTGTTTTCTTATAGAGGCTGTACCAATGTACCTTTCCACTAGCTGTGTTCATTGGTTCCTTTTTGGGGGATAAGGTTAGGGTCACACCCAGCTGTGCTCAAGGCTTAACCCTGGCCCAGTAACTCTGGCATCACACCTAAAGATGCTCCCTGAACTATATGCTTGGGTGATCGAACCAGGGTTGACCGTGTGCAAGGCAAGTACTTTAACCCCTTTACTTTCTTGTCTTCAATGTTTCTTTATATTTTCGATAGCCTTACCAATAGTTGTGGCTCTGGGTTCATTCGGGATGAACCCAGAGCCAAAGGCAGAGCCTGGAAAGCTACCTGTGGTGTATTTGGTATGCCAAAAACAGTAACACTAATTGACCTTATTCGCAACGAATGGAGATGCTCCTGGCACCCGCTCAAGCAAATCGATGAACAGCAGGAAGACAAGTAATACACGTGATCCCAATAGTGATATCCAACTGTTTTGAGGGGCTATTATTGTCACAGATGTGAAGTAATGCTTCCAATGACGTTTTTTTTCTGAATATCTCTAACAATAAATGATATTCAGCATTTTCCAATGCTATTTTTATAAAATGTTGATGAGAAAAAATCAATTACTGGCCAAGAGCAATGTCTATGTATAGATTGCATTTCCTTCTCTTTCCTTCCCCTTCCCTCATCACACCCCACACTGCTCTTCTACTCCCCCAGATATGCACATTAAGTTCACAAGTGTGTCAAAATTGTCCCAACTGAGTGATTGGGTTGTCTGCTCACATCCTGAAATATGCAGGGGTGATTCCTACCCTGACCCATGAGTTGCCAGGATAAGGATCAGGTTACCTCTGGGCCAGAGAGATGGCATAGGGGTAAGGCACATACTTGTCTTGCATGTATCCAACCCCGGTTTTTTATCCTTGGCACCACGTTTTATCTCCCAAGTACAGCCAATAGGATCCCTGAGTACAGAGTCAGGAGTAAGACCTGAGCAACATCGGGTTGGCCCCTAAGCCGAAACCAAACAAATAAAAGAATTTGGCTACTTCTGACCCTGGACTAGACTCTGCAGATTGACAAATGAACACAAATTATTGTTTATTACCAAAAAGTGTTTCAGGTCTGTATTTACAAGTTTGGTTATAAACGATGTTTATATAACCCAAAATGTTGTAGTACACTTCAATTTATCTATGGTTAAACTAATTTTGTTATAAATTGCTTCACTTAAAACTAAATTTCAATATCTTGTGGGTGACATTGAAAATTAACTGAATATTGAGTCTGTGTATAGAGATGTGTTTTACCCGGAAAGTGGTGGTAGGCTTCCTTTAAGACCTGTACATGCAAATATCTGTTTCTGAGATCTTGGGTTGTTTTTTGCTGATTTTTTTTTCTGTGTATATTTCCAGTATCAATAATATTGTCTACCTTACCTTGTCCTGTTGGTGACTTCCCTCTGACCCCTGGTCCCCATAACCCAACCTATTTTTGTTGCCAGAGTCTAAGGTTTCATTTTATTTTTCCTTTTTTAAAAAATAATTTTATTATACCAAAACGGAGATATACAATTACAAAGATGGTCATGTTTGGGTTTTAATCATACAGTGTTCCTGCATCCATCCCTCCACCATTTCCATTTCCCACCACCAATGTCCCCAATTCCTTCCCCTCTCCCCAGCCTGCCCTTATAGTAGGCTCTTTTCCTCTTCTCTTTCTCTCTCTATCCCTTTCTCTCTCTCTCTCTTCTCTTACACACTGTGTCTTGCAATACATACACTTAGAGGTAGTCATGTATATCCCTTTGCCTACATTCAATGTTCATTCAACAAGTGGTGCTGAAAAAAACTGGGCAGATACATGTAAAAAAAATCAAGGTTTCATTTTCACGAGGCATATCCTTTTCTTTGTTTCTTTCTATACCACCTATCACTGTATTACTGTATCACTGTCTTCCCGTAGGTCATCCGAGTAGCTCGGAGCGGGCACCAGTAACATCTCAATTCGTCCTGTCATATGCAGGACAGCCCAAGGGGTATCTTCCCACTCCAGGAACATCACTATCACTATCTTCCCGTTAATCATCTATTTGCTAGAGTGGCACCAGTAATATCTCCATATGTCCTGTCTCATGCTAGTAGAACCCAAAGGCATCCACTTATCCAGGAAGATAAAGAGCCTCAAACCATTATATTAGGTCATGGGAGTGACCTAATATAAATGTTACTGGTATTTGGCATATCAAATACAACACGAGCAGCTTGTCAGGCTTGCCATGGAGATGGCATACTCTTGTAGTCACCTCTAAATAAAGCATTTATTGATAAACTATGTGGCGCAAGTGGCCTCATGCGCCGGGCTGTGATAGTCTGGTCTGCTGGGTGGAGTTGTGACGAGGGAGGGAAGTCCGGATGTGGAAAATGGCGGCCCCCATGGAGTGGGGGGGTGCTGTATGGCTTGTTATGAGACTCTGCTGGGGTGGCCTGCCAGGGCTAGAACCTGCCAATGCCTCCCGAATGCCTCATGAGCGGCTGGGCAGAGGGAGAGGAAGGAGCAGCTCTGCCCCATGTCTGAGAGTCTCTGTTTCAGCATACCTGGGCTGGATTGAAAAAGAAACTGCTGCAGGGTGGGTGTAGATGATCCGGGCTGTGATAGTCTGGTCTGCCTGGTGGAGTTGTGACGAGAGGAAGTCCGGATGTGGAAAATGGTGGTCCCCATGGAGTGGGGTGTTGTCTGGCTTGTTGTGAGGCTCTGCTGGGGTGGCAGGCCAGGGCTAGAACCCGCCAGGCCTCCCGAACGCCTCAGAGAGAGTGCTGACCATTCACTCCAGGAACATAAAGAGCCTCAAGTATTGCATCAAGTCATGGGAATGAGGTCCATAATTGTTACTGGTATGAGTGAGATAAGTCTTTCCTCATGAACATTGATAGGACTCTTGCTTGGAATTCTTCCTCAGGCAGTTTAGAAACTTCTGGCACCTCTGAGGACCTTTCTGGCTTTTTGTTCCCTTCCATTGGTGAGTGTGATATTCTTTTCTAGATTGAATAGCTTTATTTGAAATGTGAATATATTTTTATTTTATATTTAGTTTTATATATTATTTTTATTTTATATGTGTTTATATATTTTATTGTAATATATAAATATATTTTAATTTTACATGTGTGTCTTGTATTTTTTCTTTTAGAAGCCTGTCCCTTTTTGGTTCTTGCCATTTTGTTATAGTGTATCACAGTGATTTCCTTTGCTGTGTTTGGGACTCTTTGAGCTTCCTGGATCAGAGTGCATGTCTCCCTCCTCAGACTGGAGCAATACTTGGCTATTATTCTGTCAGCATTTCTTCCCTGTTTTTCCGTCTGACTCTGGAATTCCTATGATGAAGATGTTAATGCTATCCCATATATCACTTATGTTTTCTTTATTTTGGAGATATGGTTTGGACCATACCCAGTGGTATTCAGGGGGCTCCTCATGCTTCTGTGCTCAGGAGTGACCCATTGGGGGAATGATTTCTTGTCCTGGGGATGAGCCAGCATTAGTTATATTGCAAGCCAAGCACCCAACCCCTCTTCTAATTCTCTAGCCCCCATTTTCTTAATTTCAAATTATCTTTTCTGTAAGCATAAGATCTAAACTACAACATACCAACTTAAAAATCTGACTGTCAAGGAAGCAGTCTGGGTGGACTTTGGGTACATTGGTGGAGGGAAGTGGACACTTGTAGTGGGGTTGGCAAAATTAAACGCCTGAAAGTCAGTTCTAGTAACTTTGTACATCACAGTATCTTAATAAAAAATTTTAAAGATCCTTTCTTTCCCTTTTATTTATGCATATGCTCTCTACCTCTTGCTTGGGGTGGTGTATTCCAATTTCAGCTTCTTCCATTTTGGTGCCAAGTACTGCGAATTTGATTTTTTGTGTCCCTGAGCTCAATGTCTTGAGTTTCACCTCCCCAGAGATTAATCATGACTTGTCCATACCCTTGGAGATAAAACGAAGAGGCATAAATTATGTAGAAGGAAGGGAAGTAATTTGGCTCCTCAGTGGTGGGTAGGTACCCAGGAAAGGGATCCAATGACCTAATTTCTGTGTCAGCTCGAGGCCTCTCTGTGTAGCACTTTTATTTTTAAATTTTATTTTTCAGGGGCAAGAGCAATAGCCCAGCGGGTAGGGTGTTTGCCTTGCACGCGGCAGGCCCATGCCGACCGGGTTTGATCCCTGGCATCCCATATGGTCCCCCCGAGCACCGCCAGGCATAATTCCTGAGTGCAGAGCCAGGAGAAACCCCTGAGAATTGCCGGTGTGACCCCAAGAGAAAAAAAATATTATACCACCTCGAAATATATAATTATAAAGCTGTTCACGATTGGGTTTTAGCCAAATGGTGTTCATATTTTCATCCTTATCTTTAATAGTTAGACAGTTCACCTTTTCTTTAAAGTAGGGTGAAGTCAGCTTTTCATGGCTGTTTCAAGGATCAGAGCCAAGGTGAATAAATTAATTTCCTAGGAACACTGTCACAAAATGGGGAGCTTCAGTATCAGAATTTTTCCCTCATTGTTCTCAAGCTGGAAGCCTGAATTTAAGGCATCAGTAAAGTTGCCTCTTATTGTTAAAAGTTGGAAAGACTATTGCATGCCTCTTTCCTGGCTTCTGGGGCTGGTGGAAATCCTTGGCATTCCTTGATTTGCAACATTCCAATCTCTGCTTCTGCCACATGGCCATTTTCCTGTGGGTGTTCTGCTATCAAGTTCTCTCCTCTGCTCAGGGCATCATTGGAATAGGCCCACCTTTAATCCAGTATGATCTCCTCTTAGTAAGATTTCTTTCATCTGCAGAAATCCAGTTTCTAAATAAGGTCACGTCTTAGATAGGACTGGAGCGTTTCTTTGGAGAGGCCACAGTTCTACCCAGCATCAGGGAGGTGAATGGAGTTCTAAGATTATGTCTTGAAGACAAAGCAACTTACCTCTCCATCTTCCTCCTTAAGGATACTTACCTTTGGAACCTGACCACCATTTCTAGAATTTTTTATTGGTTGAGGTTCTGTGACTTACAATGTTGTTAATGTTGTTTACTCTTGCACGCATTTCCATTACCACAGCTATCACCAGTGTGCTCACCTACCTCACCAAGGACCTCCCCCGTGCCTCTCACTTTTTCTTTCTTTTTTTACTGCTTTTTGGGTCACACCCGGCAATGATCAGGGGTTACTCCAGGCTCTTCACTCAGAAATTACTCTTGGTGGAGCTCGGGGGACCATATAGGATGCTGGGGATCAAACCAGGCAGTGTGCAATGCAAATGTCCTACCCATTGTGCTATGCTCCTGACCCCCCCCACCTCACTTTTTAAGCCCTCTCTCACCTTCCAACCCCCAGGCTCAGTTTTCCCATTGTGTTGTGTTTGGCCCTTTGTTTGCTACCTTGATACCATCTTTCAAGACCAGACTTGGATGATCTGGTTAACAGTCCCAATTTATATTCTGGCCCGAGGTTAGAATTAACTCTCAATAACAAGTGGATAGTTTCTCCTGAAACACAGTCTCCGGCTAATGCTGAGATGAATCGTCTCCCACATACTTGTCCATATTACAGATTCATGAGAAAAACTAATGAATTAGACTTTTAATCCATTAGAATGTAGGGGTGCTTTGTTACAACAGAATTTAATATCTGGAATACTACCCAATGTCTACTGCCTTACCTAGACGCCTAGAGTCTTCCATAGCAGGATAATGCTCAGTAGTGAGAAGGTGGCCTCACTATCTGACTGGAATTCTATTGGGTTCAGTCATCCTTCAGGAGACTTGAGGCATTACCTGCTTCAGTCTAGCTAAACTGAAGCTTTATAGCCAAATATTTAACATTTTTAACTACTGTCTTTATTAGTGAGCATCATTCCCACCTATCACTTTGAAGTACAACTCTAAGAAAGCTTTGTGACCTGAGCCAATTACTTAAACTAAGTTTTAGTTTTCTCATCTGGAAAATGAGCATAATGATTAATGTTAACTTACTAACTTGTGCCTCACTGACCTAATGTAAGCGCTCAAATAAGTAATAGCTTACTTTTAATAGAAAGTTAAATTTTTCAGAACTTTTCTCTATATAAAGTAATTGTAAAGGAGGATGTAAAATATGTAATTTTTACATTCTGTCCCATTCTTTGAGATTGAAGAGATAGTACAGCAGTCAGCAAGGGTTTGATCCCCAGCACCTCATATAGCCCCATGAACACTACCGCAGGACTCCGTTTCTGAGTGCAGAGCCAGGAGAAACCCTGAGCATTGTAGGGTTACTAAGCCAAGAGGGACTATTATTTGGCAAGTGGACAATAGTTTTCTTATTTGGTGGGAGGGCATCTCCCAAACAATATTCAGTGTGTCCCAGGTTACTGGCCTTGATTCTCCATCAACTGGGTGCATGGCTCAGTGCTAGGACCAGAGCATGTTACACTGCTCAAGTTCTGTTGCATGGGCTACCCTGGAGGTGCTTAGGGCCCTGCAGGGCCATGCCCTGGCAATGTTCAGGCATATGGTGGTGGAGATCTAATGGAGATCTAAGGGTAACTCACATGCAAGGCATGAGACTTAAACCCGGCTCTCTTTGCTACAGTGGTTCCTCCCCTTCCTCTCCCTTCCCTCTCTTCCTCCTACATTCCTCCCTACCTTCTCTTCCCTCCCCCTCTCCTCCCTCCTCCCTCCTTCCTTCCCTCCTTCCTTCCCTCCTTCCTTCCCTCCTTCTTTTACTTCCTTTCCTCCTTCTTTCCTTTCCCTCGTCCTTCCCTCCCTCCTTCCCTCCCCCCCCTCCCTTCCTTCCTTCCTTTTTATTTTGCCAAAACTAATGTTGCTCATAGGCTATTCTTTTTTGAAATATTTATTATACCACCGTTAATTATATAGTTACAAAGATGTTCGTGATTGGGTTTCAGTCATACAGTGTTCCAGCACCCATCCATCCACCAGTGCCCATTTCCCACCACCAATGTCCTCAATTCCCCCCTCCCTCCTCCCCAGCCTGCCTCTATGGCAGGCTCTTTATCTTTTCTTTCTCTCTCTCTCTCTATCTCTCTCTCTAAGTTATTCTTTTTCGTTTTTTTTTAATTAAACACTTTATTATACCACTGTGAGATGTACAATTACAACGTTGTTCATGTTTGGAGGTTGCAGTCACATAGTGTTTCAGTACCGCCTCCACCAGTGCCCATTTCCCACCACCAATGTCCCCAATTCCCTCCCTCCCATAGCCTGCCTAAGTGGCAGGTTCTTTATCTCTTTTCTCTCTCCCTCACTCTTCATTCCTTCTCCTACACATTTGTGGGTTGCACTACATACACTTGGAAGCCATCATGTGCATTTTTTGGCCTGTATTTAATGCTCAGTTCTAGGTTGGTATTAGACATTTTGACATTTATTCACACATGTTCCCTTCTCTGTCTTACCTAACCTCTGACTCCTCACGTTTGCGTGTAATTTCCACTTTTGGTAAGACCACCTGATATATTTATGTCATGCAAATAAATGCAGTCATTCTATGTCTCTCTCTTTCCTTCTGACTAATTTCACTCAACATGATCCTTTCCATGTCCATCCATTTTTAGGCAAATTTCACAACTTCATTTTTTCCAACATCTGCATAGTATTCCATTGTGTAGATGTACCATGGTTTCTTTATCCTGTCATCAGTTCTCGGGCATACTGGTTGTTTCCAGGTTCTGGCTATTGTGAATAGTGCTGCTATGAAAATAAAAGTGCGGATTGTGTTTCCGCTGTGTGTTTTTGGCTTCCCAGGGTATATTCCTGGAGTGGTATGGCTGGGTCAAAAGGGAGCTCAATTTCTAGTCTTTGGAGGAATGTCCATA